>JAKTQK010000016.1:0-326401 GCA_030558855.1 Blastobotrys indianensis
AGTTCCTTAATCAATTACCGCACCTACTCACTCAGTAAAGAGCCCCTTTCGAGGGTCGTAAGGTTTTCCACCCGACAGATTGTACGAAAAGCAACTAACAATGGGTGGTTTTCCCCTGTGCTGGATCTTCGGATAACAGTACGAATTTATAAGCTCTTTTCTGTGAAGTCCACCTGCAAATACGAATGAAATCTAAACGAAACCACATAGTCCGGCTTCTGATGTATCTTATGTACTCCTTGACTCTAAACATGATCTATTATTATTATTATTATGGTGGTTTTCCCTGTGCTGGATCTCCGGATAACAGTACGAATTTATAAGCTCTTTTCTGTGAAGTCCACCTGCAAGTACGAATGAAATCTAAACGAAACCACATAGTCCGGCTTCTGATGTATCTTATATACTCCTTGACTCTAAACATGATCTATTATTATTATTATCCTGAGGACTGGGTGACCCCGTCCTCAATTGTTGCAGCTTTGAACACTCTTGCTGTTTCCAACATTTACCTCCAAACAGCTAGTAAATAGCATTAATAGATTACTAAACACCTGTAGAACCTATTGGTACCTTTATTTTTCCACAAAAACTGCTCAAAAATTTTTTAAAAATCAAAAAATGCGCTATATAACCGACATTAACTACCGAAAATTCCATCCAAGCCTAGCTAGCTCAATCGGTAGAGCGTGTGACTCTTAATACCTCTTGATTTCAAGAGATAAAAGTCATCACAAGGTTGGGGGTTCGAGCCCCCCGTTGGGCTTCTCTTTTTGCTGCTCTCAACAGTATATCATTTGTTACACTAAAGTATTGCTTTGATGCTATTCTCTCATGCTGAAAGATTTTTTTTGTGTCAGCCGCACGCATTTCCTGTTTCGGCCGGTACGAGGCTGTGCAAGAGCTTATTTTTTCTTTTTCTCAATTCTCGCGTGCGCACTGACAGCGAAAATTTTCCACACCACACAAAAAAAACGTTGTGGGCGCAGCCGCACTGGTCGATAACGTAAAACGAGAAAAAACGGGTCTATTTTGCAGTACCTTTTTCTATGGCAAGAAAATGGAGAAAACAGCAGCCGCAATATTGATGTCATGCAATCTGTACTGCATGGAATATGGAGTAGAAAGAGGAGAAGTTAATAGTTGAAATGGGAATATTGGACAATACTAGAGAGAATATACTAGTACCTACAAGTGTAGATCATGAAGAGCTTAGTAATAAACTCCAGTGATAAGAGAACATCACGCAAGCGACCCTTGTTTTTTTCAAAAAGAAGGTTAAATTACAATTACAAAACATTGGAAATAGAGGCAACTATAGATCGGATTCTCCGACTGAGAAGATTCCAATTTTTCAGGGGAGGGCTTTGCCGAACTCCGCCCGTATTTTAATTTGTAAGTCCATTTGAAGCAAACGAACTCCCGTAGCCGAGGTGGTTCCAAGTGTTTGTATCTACTGAATAGTACAATGGAATGATTGGTTGATTGATATATGTATATTTATATATACTAGAGATTGTAATAT
The DNA here is from genome assembly GCA_030558855.1 of Blastobotrys indianensis. Lineage (NCBI taxonomy): Eukaryota > Fungi > Ascomycota > Dipodascomycetes > Dipodascales > Trichomonascaceae > Blastobotrys > Blastobotrys indianensis. Next base: position 1,526 of record JAKTQK010000016.1, read on the forward strand.
ATTCGGTTGAATTATATATTCCATAATATACTCATCATTAACAAGTACAATTACTACAGCGGCATTAGCGGAACCTCCGATATGGTTTTTTGTTTGTGGCCTCGGCATTTTTGATATCCGAGAGCGAAAAAAAATATTGTCTCACATCTTTACGTAAGGCGGCCAGTTTAAGGTGTGCTCCTCTCGAAACCGTCAGGAAATCTCTGGACGTATATATATATCCCGGGATTTGCCCTGTTTTCTTTCTGTATATTCTTCCCTGATATCCAAATTACACACACATACAAATACACAAAATGACCAACAATCTTTACAAGCCAGTCCAAGTCGGCCGTTCGCAACTCAAGAACCGAGTCGCTCTCGCTCCCCTCACCCGATTCAGAGCCACTGATGACCATGTTCCAAACGACATGATGACCGAGTACTACGACTTGCGAGCTCAGACTGAGGGATCTCTTTTGATCACTGAGGCCACATTTATCAGCGCACAGGCTGGTGGTTACGCCAAAGTTCCAGGTATCTACAGCAAGGATCAGATTGCTGCCTGGAAGAAGATCACCGATGTTGTGCACAAGCGAGGTTCCACCATCTACGTCCAGCTTTGGGCCCTTGGTCGAGTCGCCTCTCCAGCTGTGTTGAAGAAGGAGGGTCTTGAATACGTTGGTGCCTCCACCGCCGCTCCAATCAGCGCCAACGCGTTGACTGGCGAGCAGGAGCACCCACGAGAGATGACCACTGCCGAAGTGCAGCAGTACGTCAAGGATTACGCCCAGGCTGCACGAAACGCCATCGAGGCCGGCTTTGATGGTGTGGAGATTCACGGCGCCCACGGATACTTGCCAAACCAGTTTTTGGACAACTTGTGCAACACTACGCGAAAGGACCAGTACAGCGGCGAGACCATTGAGAACCGAGCCCGATTCACGCTCGAGATTATCGATGCTGTGTCTGAGGCTATTGGCTCTGACCGAACCGCCATTCGACTCTCGCCATGGATGAACGCCGGCCAGGCCAACTACGACTTGAGTCCATTGCCAGAATACTCGTATGTGATCACCGAGATCCAGCGACGAGCCAATGCTGGCAAGCCACTTGCATACTTGCACGTTGTCGAGCCACGAGTCATTGGTACCGCCGATGCGAAGAAGATTGTCGGCTCCAACGAGGTGTGGATCCGATTGATCTACACTGGTATCTTGATTCGAGCCGGCGGTTACTTCAAGCAGTTGGCCGAAGAGCATGCTGCCGCCGACGACAAGGTTTTGATTGCATTTGGCCGACACTACATCTCCAACCCAGATTTGACCCCCAAGATTGAGGCTGGCGTTGAGTTGACAAACTACAATCGACCAACTTTCTACACTAACGATTCCGAGGGATACACTTCTTACAAGCGAGATTCGCAGTACACTAGCAGATTGTAATTTGGGTTTCTTGAACCTATTTACTATAGAATTTTGTATATTTGATTAAAGATATTTATTGCATTCTTAAAAATATCTCGTCGCTAAAGGACTTTTAAAAAAGCTTAAAAAGCAGAGTTGACTACGGGTAAATCTCAGTCCCAGCTCGTTTTATCCGATTATCGCGTCAGACAATAGCAGCCGCCGCCCGCCAAGTGCCACTAGGCTCGTACTAATTAAGCATAAAAAAAATCCAAACTTTTTATTATTTTTTTTCATTACCAGAAGTCTATCATTACATTAAAAGAAGGTTAAAAAGAAGAATGAGAAGGGCTGTATATTTTTTTATGCCCATTTACCCAAAAGCGCCATTAGACCAGCGCCAAGCAAGTTGCAAACGACAGTGAATGTCAATCGTCGCAAATCCTGAGTTCGGTGTTCGTTGAAAATGTAATCTCGTGCAAGAAGCTCAACAAGACCAGTGTAGATCAAAATACCAGCGGACATGGCATCGAGAACACCGGAGACCACGTTGACAGTGTAAGAGTTGGATGCGTAGACGTTTCGGAGACCCAAACCAATGGCAATGCAAATAGGGGTAGTAAGACCGTAAGCGATGCAGAGAGCGTATGGCCACCATCGCTTCTCTCTTGGGAATGGGATTGCAGAAAGTCGTGCACCGATACCGAGACCCTCAAACGACTGGTGGAAAATCAACACAATGTACAATGTCTTGAACTCGTCACCGGTAGCACCAAGGTTAAGACCGATCATGACAGAGTGGAAGATGACACCAAACTCCAAGATAAGGAATGCAGCAAACTGTTCTTGGAACCCCTTTTCAGCTTCGAGGGTGGAGGCCTCAGAAATCGAAACGTCGCTCTTTTCATTGTTGTATCGCTGTTCTGTGCTCTCAATGTCGTCATTCTTGGTCTGTGGCAAGATACCGTCCTGCTGATGCTCCTGCTGTTGCAGTTGTTGTTCTCGCAACTGCTCCTGTCGGTGTGGGTTTGGAGGGACGCTCTTGGTGACAATCCCCTCGACATCAACGTCGTGGTCAGCAGACACGCCGTACTTTCTTTGAACGTAAACAGAGGAAACAAGATCGAGCAAGAAAATTGCCCACACCGTAGCAAGAATAATACCAGCGACCCAGGAGTAAGAGGCCCAGTTACCAGTCATACCAACACAGGTGTTTGGACCAATCTCGCCATAAGCCGGGTCCATCAAATGGACAAATGCAGTTGTGACAATGACACCGGTACCGAAATGTCGAGCAAACAAGTATGCATAAGTGGGGATTCTCAAACTCTTGACTTTGGTCGCAACCACAGGGAACAGAGTCGCGACAGTGGACAAGACTAGGATGACAAAGATGGAACTGATTCGGGCACCCAGCAACTGGCCATTGTAATCACTTCCACTGGCGACACCTTCAATGATACAAACTTTCCAGTTGTCAGGGATATTAGGGTCGCCCAGCGACACGCTGTTAGGATCGAGAGTCTGCCAAGAGGACATATTTTTTGTGATTCCTGTATTAGAACTGGTCGATTGATCGTAGAGAGATAGATGGCAATAACAAGGGAAATACCAATTACTTTATAGACCGTTGGGGGAAATATTTTTTTTCACACCTTCCATCATCATTATGAGAAGGGTCTAACCTACAAGGTCCATTTCATGTCAATGCTCAACTCCGAGGCTCTCATGTGCGGTGTGCACATTAAAGTGCAGCACGAAATAACCACTTGCAAACGTACTAGTAACCAGACACGGATGCCGCATCCCACATGGAGATGCTTGAGCCGGCGATATTAAAAACACGACGTATTACCGGAGTGAGTACTTTTGCTGTTTGGTCCGCCCCCTCGAGTGCCGTGCGAACTGGAGGTAGATTGATAGTATAGCACAGATCTGGAGAAATCTCAGTAAAATCTCGATATAATCATTTTCTCAACGGGTTTTCGAATATCTTGGAATACATCAATAGTGGTACCATGAAAATCTACAGAAATTCCAACAAAAACCGTTGTCAACGTGAAATATCTTTTTCCAGGCAGAAACAACCCCCAAGGTCAATGCGTCCGTTATGTATGATATGCGGCTGATCCTACAACCTTTGTGGTTATGTGCTCGGTTTTCTTCCCATCCACCCACCACGATTCCCGATGAAATTGTTCACAGACATAAATTGTTGCATACATCAACCGTACAGGTATATATGAAATTTCATAGAAAGGAGAATTTTTTTTTCAATAAATCTAGCTCTTCATTGGCTCGGTGTTTTTTTTTGACGAACCTGCCTAGTTTTTTAACCCGTGCCTGTCTCACCTGTCTCCAAAAAGTTACCACACTCACACATACACACACCACACGCAGAGAGATAGCAAATGTCGCTGGCGGAGTTCTTGACCAGCAAGTATCTCACCGAAGACAAGTCTGCGAAGAAAAAGAAAAAGAAGAAGAGCAAAAAAGATGAAGATGGACTGGGTATAGAAGTACGAGATACCACTTTAACATTCGAAGATCCGTCGGAGAACTTGCTCGACGACGACGACGACGAGAACGAAGGCGACGCTCTGCCCGACCTCAAAGCACATGCAGGTTGGAAACGCGTCGGAGATGCAAGCAGTTCCGTAACTTCTGTTTCACACAACGTTGCAGAGAGTTCAACCGGTACCGCCTTGGGTAAAGACTCAGATCAAGAAGAAGAAGAGGAAGACGATCTGCTCAAATCAGGACCAGGTGAGACGATCCACAGAGATGCCTCGGGACGCAGAATAGATATTGCCCGGCAGCTCGAGACGGCACGGCGACAGAAAGAAGAGGAAGAGCGCGAGCGGCAGCGCCAGCGAATTGAGCTGAATATGGGCGCTGTGCAGCTGGAGCAGCAACGTGCCCAGCAAGACCGATTGAAAGCATTACAGTCGAAAAACTTTGAGCAAGAAGAGGCTCTTCGCCGAGACGACCAGTTGAGAAACCGGCAGGTGTTCAATGACCCTGCTGCAGTATTTATTAAACCCAAGAAGCTTAGCAACGGCGGCTCGTCGTCAACGTCGTCGTCCGCTGCTGCTGCAACGTCCAGCCTGCAGCCCAATTATGAGGGCCCGCATGCACCAAATAGATTCAATATCAAGCCCGGGTACCGATGGGACGGCGTCGATCGGTCGAATGGGTTTGAAGTAAAATGGTCCCGGGCCCAAGCGTCCAAGAAAGACCGCAAGGCCCGTGAATACGCAGTACAACTGGACGTAGAATAGCATCTTGTATATATATATATATATACGTAATATAAATAGTCATTACAATATTTATGATAATCACTCCCGTGGTTCGCTGCTGTTTCCCTTTCCTCGACCACCTCGACCTCGACCTCCTCGGTGCCCGCCTCGGCCGCGCTGATTGCCGTTGCCTCGCTGCTGCGATGAGCCCGTCGAGCTACCGCCAATATTCAATTGCGCCATCAATGCAGCACTCGCAGCGTCGTCATACTGCTGCTGCTGCTGCTGCTGCGGTGGTGGTGGCGGCGGCGGTGGCTGGAATCCATGAGGTGGAGGAACCATGCCTGGATGCCAGCCCGGTGGTGGCGGTGGTGGAACCATTCCAGGAGGAAGTGGTGGTGGGTAGAACATTGGTGGTGGCGGCGGCTGGAAGTTCTGCTGCTGTGGTATGAACTGGCCGTACACTGCACCGATCAAGTTCTGCTGAGACTGCTTCGAGTGCTTGCCGCTAATACTAGCGAGCGCCTCTTCATTACTCTTTTTAGGTTTGCTGTCTTCTTTCTTCTCTTGAGGGGTATTATTGCCTTTAAGAATAGCCATTAGATCATTGCTCGCTTGATCGACTTTCTGTGTCGTCGATTGAGGCTGCGACTCCTCCTTGGGCTTTTGCATAATCTTTACTTGGCCCGCAACTGGACCCTTAGCCTTTGCGGCACCCTGTGCTTTCTGACCTTGAGGCTTTGGACCCTGAGACTGTTGCTGCTGCTGAGGCTGCTTAGGGTGAGCCGCAGCTCCGGTGGCGGCGGTGGTAGACTTCTTCGGGCCAGGACTGTTTCTTGGGCCACTAGGAGCATTCTTAGCGGCACCGCCCCAGACATTGTTTGAGGGACCATGGCCAGGCTTGGCATGGCCGTGGGCGTTATTGGTATTACCGGTTCCCCGTTGCTGCACAGTTGCCGCGGCAACGGCGGCGGCTCGCTGCTGTTGCTGCCTAGTCTGATACACCAATTGTTTGTTGGTAAGGTTCACCACTGAGCCAGCATCGACGGTCAATCCGCGCTTGCCTTTAAGCTTGTCGCCAAGCGTAGTGCCGGCATCAAACTCATTGTCGAACATAACTGCAAGCGTGACTTTGGTGGTTTCACTGTTGACAGCAATGACAGTGCCTCGCTCAAACAGTTTGACTTTACCGAAATTCAGAGCAGACACGACTCTGTCGCCAAGGCCAAACTTCTGAGATCGCAGCTGGTGGTACGCATGCGTTGGAGCAAGCAGCACCTGTCGTGGCACGTTATTGTGGGTGACCGACGATGCGGGCTTGGCCGGCACTGCAAAGTGGGAAATAATAGCCTGCTCGACTTTCCTGACTGCTTCCACAGCCAATCCGTCAGACTCGAATGACACAGTCTCAAAGTCGTCGCTATTTTCAGTATACTTCTTGATCCACGTTCGCACCTCAGTCATGAGTGCACGCGCCTTGGCAACGTCGACATTGAGCAACTTGTTTACCTGAGGAATGTTCGAATTTTGCACATTCACAGAGAGCGCAGCCCACAGTTGAGGAAATTGCACTTGGTATCCTTGGATAAGCTGGACAGCCTTGGAGCTGTACTCCCAGCCCCGTTGTGCCTTTCTCGTGTAGCCTAGCACTTTAGTTCTTCGCGCTTCAGACTTGAGACACAAGCCCACGTCAAACTTCTTGCCATCGGCCTCGACCAAAAACTTGGCGGTTATTTTACTCAGTAGCAACGGATGCATTTTGAGAATGCGGGCTACTTCGTACGAGGCCCAGTACTTTTCGTGCGTTCGCTGCAAATGTGCCGCATGCTGGCCAAATGCCGGCTCCTTCCGCTCGCTCTGAAGTACTTCAATCTTCATACGTTCGCCGTCACCGGCATGGTCAACAATCTTGACCGGCTGGCCAAAGCCCGATGGACCAAGGTACACAGCCTGCGAACCGACGGGGTACTCGTCGCTCAATGACAGAGGCTCACGCTCCTTGAACCGTTCGTCTTCATGGACAACTTCCTCGACGAGCGTCTGAACGGCAAACTCTTGCTCCTCATCGTCATTGCCGCCAAACTCCTTGACGTATGCGCCCTGCTCTGTCCGCTTCAAACCTTTCAATTTTCGAGTGTGCACCAACGCACTCACTCGGCCAATCTTGGTGCCCAGCCGCTGATACGACGTCTCAATACCTTTAGCCTGCTTTCTCCATCGATCAAGCAGCTTGCCATCGTGAGGATTAGACACTATTGTGCCCTTGAATTTTTCGTATCGGAACTGGTCGTCACTAATAGCAACAACCTTGGATTCGAGCAGATAGGGCCAGCCGACAAATATTTGCTCACCAATAAGTTCCTCGGCCAGCTGCTGTGCGCTCTGTCCTTCGTAGTTATTCTTCAAACTCAAGATCATCGACTCATTCCGTGTTGGCTGCTGGAACACAAATACGCCGGCTTGCTCAATCGATGCAGTGAAAGGAATCGTTTTCATACTTGGGAAACCTGCAAGAGCGTTGACACCAAGCTTAACGTCCTGCATCAGCTTGAAGTTTATCTTCTCCGGCCGTGGCGCCTGTTCGATTGAAATCTCGATACAGTGGCAGTTGGGCAAGTCTAAAAACACGCCTGGCATGGAAGAAGGGTACACAAAATCTGTCTGCGGGTTAAACGCAAACTTGATCTCCTTGCCGAAACTGTTTCGTCGTTTCTCTTCATCTGAAAGAAGCTCGTCTTTAGTCGCCAATGCGGCCAGCAGCCGCTTCTCGTCTACAAACGGGATCTTCACGACCGCTTCCCAGTCGTTCTTCTTGCCGTTCATATCGAGCTCAAAGTCCCGCGGATAAAAGTCCTTGATAGGCGACAATTCATCGCCCATCAATGGCCAGTAAGCCTGAGGAACGAGCTTTCGCGATCGTTCAGGCAGCACGCCCATCAACTGCTCAAATGGCCGGTACGGGCTCGACAAGTTGAATTTGATCTCCTTCTTCAGACCCTTTCGGATATCACTAATGCACGGCGCATAGTGGTACCGGTAGAACCAACTCCATGACGCGCAGCCAGTATAGTAGTAATACAACACCCACTGAAGACCTTCGAGATAGTTCTCAGCGACATCTGTGATAAGCTCTTCGCCCTCGCCCTTCTTGACGCCGAATTTGTCCTTGTAGTACCCAGCCTTCCACTGATTGAACTTTTCATTGTACAAAACTTTCTTCTCCAATACTTGCTCCTCCTTCTCAATTGGAGCATTCTCGTACTTCTTGAACACCTTGTTTAATTGAACCAATCGAGTATCTGCATCTTCTTCGTCTTCCTCATCGGGCAAACCATCATTGTCGAGAGAAAGCTTCCACTTGCCCTCATCGTGTAGCAATCGAGTATATGTCTTTTCGGCCAATGCTTGCAAGAATGGAACTTCCCGCTCAGTGACGTTATCTGGCAGCTCCGTCGAGGGCACCTCAGCGGTTGGACCCACTTTCCCGTCATGATTTACTTTCAAGATAAAAGGTTTCAACGCTCTTAACAGCTCCTTTTCCTTCAATGAGAGCTTAAGCTTTGGATGGTGGGGGCCCTTGATTCCGACATCTTCAAGCTCCTCGTTCATCCACTGCACATCAACAGCACTCTCTTCAAAGTTCTCGAGCTCAAACTTGGCAATTTCATCGAGCCAAATACCCATTCGCTCGAAATGGATTGTACCGCCTTCGGTCAAATAGCCTTCCGTCTTTTTGAGCGTTCTCTTATATGCCGCCATCAGGATGGGCAATGCACCAGTATTGATCAACAGCGACGGCACTTCGGGCAAGAAATCGTTACCGATAAAGTAATTAATCAAAATGAAATCGTCCAACACACGCTCAAAATCGTAAGGGAACGAGAGCTCGTCCTCGATATCGCGGTACTCCAACTCAATGTATTCCCTCACGAGCGACAGGTGCAGCAAGAAAAACCGCTGCTCCGACAATTCTTTGGTCTTTTGAGATCGGCCAAATGTGACTTCCTCACGCAACAGTGCAAAATGCGGATCATGACTCAACAGACCCAGCATGATCAAATCGGCGTCCAACCCATAGAGACAATGTCGAGTGTTGGCGTTGTACTCAGGCCTGGCTCGATGTACACGGATAAAGTCCATAATCTTATGCTCACCTTCACCGGGAACTTCATGTCCAGAGAGAATGATATCGATCCCCTGCCATGTGGAGTCCTCAGACACTTTTCTATTGATAAAGTATTTCAGTTGCGTCGTGAGTTTGGCCATAAACTCTGTACCGGGCGTGATCGCATTAGAGTCGAACGGATCCTCGGTCGGCAGCGTGAGCCCATCGGACAATGCCTTCTTTCTTGCATTCTCTGCATCCAGCGCAGATCTGAACCGTCGTGCACGCTGCTGATTCATCTTGGCTCGTGGCGCCACACCGTCAATGGCCATATAAAACACCTTCTGAGGTCGAATCAGATCGAACAAATGCTCAATGTAATTGAAAATGCCCACAAACATCTCTTCTTCCGTCAAATGATGCGTAGCATCTGAGTCTTTATGTGTACATGTATCTGTAGTGAGGAAAACCTGTTAGCAGCCCGATCTCAAAGGAGCATGGAAACATACGAAGAATCGAGTTCATATCGAGATACAAATTGTCGAATCTGGTAACAAATAAGTTAGTTCAAAGGCATCTTTAGCCAATTCATCACACATACTCAGGTACTTGGCTCTCATTGACCAATTGTGAGATCAACGGCCATCTTTCAGACACGTATCGAAAAAACTTGGGGATACCTTTCACATTAGTTGTCAAGATCAAGGAATCAAGCAAATCGTACCCATTGCGGCGTTCTAATGTTCAAATTCACACAGCCGACTTGAATAATTTAAAATGTAAATCCCCCTCTTACAATGAAGACTTGTTATTCTTCAAGCCCTGAGCCTCTTTCTGCGATAATAAAACCGCACTTGTTTCAATGAACAGGTTGTCGTTACTGAGGAGACTTTTCCAAGAAATCGTCGCGCTTGGGCATTGAGGTTGGGACGAACCAAGAGAAGTAAACGCCCCATTTTGCATGTTGTGTGCGGCTCTGTTGATATTTTGCACACGCACAAAAACTGCCAAAAACACACTGGACACGCGCGTTCTTTTGGTGTTTGATGCGCTAGAATCACCAAATGTTTGGCCAAAATAGTAATAATAGTGGGTCCGGAGGCTTCGGCTTCGGAGGCGGGAATAATAGTAACAATTCCGGGTCGACGTTTGGTAGCGGCGGCGGCGGGTTTGGCCAGAATACCAACAACAATGCATTTGGATCCAACACTGCGAATACTAGCAGCGGATTCGGGCAAAATAACAATGCATTCGGTGCAAACAAACCTGCAGCATTCGGGTCCGGATTTGGCCAGTCGAATACAAATAATGCTTTTGGCAGCGGTGGTGGTGGATCAGGGTTTGGAGCAACAAATACGAATTCAGGCTTTGGACAATCGAACACGAACAACGCGTTTGGATCGAATGCAAATACGAGCAGCGGCGGTGGATTTGGGTTTGGAAACAATAATAACAGCAATACCAATTCAAGCAATGCGTTTGGTGCGGCCAAGACTAATACTGGGTTTGGATCAAATACGACGACGACAGGAGGAGGACTGTTCGGACAGAGCAATGCGAATAATCAGAGCAATACATCTGGCGGAGGGCTGTTTGGAAACAAGACCGGGTTTGGAACCAACACAAATACAAACAAGCCTGGCGGTTTCGCGTCGGGCAATGCATTTGGTTCTAATACTGCTACCTCAGGTTTTGGAGCCAATAATAATAACAATGCCACTGCCACTTCAGGGTTCGGCGGTGGTTTTGGACAGAACAGCAATGCCAATGCCAACAGCAGTAACCAGTCAGGTGGTTTTGCATTCGGACAGAACAATGCAAACTCGAATCAAACATCCACAGGATTCGGTGCCAAACCCGGCGGGCTGTTTGGCAATACCACAGCCAGCACTCCGACAAACACTGGTGGCGGCGGACTGTTTGGCAATCTGAGCAACAACGCTACCAATCAAGCATCTAAACCGGCAGGTGGACTATTTGGAAATACTGCTTCGACACCGAGCTCGACTTTTGGTCAGACTAACACTGCAGGTGGTGGTCTGTTCGGCAACAAGCCTGCCGCGCCTACCGGTGGTAGTGGGCTGTTTGGAAACACCGCCAATGCAAGTGCCAACACAAATACAGGTAGCAGTCTATTCAACAATGCCAATTCCGGATTTGGCGCTAAGCCAGCAACCACAGGTGGGCTGTTTGGCAACACATCCAATGCCAACGCCAGTACAGGAGGCAGCGGTCTGTTTGGCAATCAAAGCAATACTGCAAATACTTCTGGAGGGGGGTTATTTGGTAATAAACCGGCTATGAACACATTCGGAGCGACATCAACAGGCGGCGGCGGACTCTTTGGCCAGCAGCCTCAGCAGCAGCAACAATCATCCTTCTTACAGCAACAGCAGCAGCAGCAGCAGCAACAGCAACAATCTCAATTAAACATTACGCCACTCACGCGGCCAAGCGATCTTCCTGAAAACTTTCAAAAGGAGCTTGAACAGCTTGACGAATACATTACGGGCCAGGGCCGAATATCGGACGACCTGAAAAGTCGCCGATCAGATCAAGACGGCTTGGTGCAATCTGTGCCACGAGATGCTGAGCTGCTGAGCCGGAAATTCTCCACTGCGACGGAAGCGCTCAAGTATGACGATCAAGTGCTCGCTGCCTTGAAGAAGAGCTCGGATATAGCGGCCAGCGACGCTGAAAAGTGTATGGAGCTCCTCAACAACCTGCGCAACCCTTCGTCCAATACATACGGACCATATGGATCGACGCGGGTGACAAATGACGCACTGGGGCCTTACTTTGATCGCAAGATTGAGGAGTTCCAAGCGAGGCTTAAGGAGTACGCCGGTGCCATGACTGAAGTGGAGCGTGGAGTTGATGCATCTGAGCGTGACGCGCTCGACGCACCGGCCAATGTCAACAGCATCACGTCGACGCTGCAAGAAGAGTACAGACTGTTTATGAGTCTAGGTAACAGGGTCGCGGAGTTGCATCATGACGTGGGCAGACTGGACCCGAAACGCCGGGCTTGATAGACAATTTGAACTCGAACCCTTGCAAAATTTTGTTCCCATCTTTGGATGTATATGCAATGCTCATCGCATTAAGGGTTCTTAATATGTATTTTCAATTTATTTGTATCATTATCGCTAGAATGGAAAAAGAGTATTTAGCAAAATTGACTATAAACATTGATTACAAAAGTGCAAAAAAGATGAAATGAAACAAAGTTTTAAATAATATAGTTTTTTTAAGAGCAGCAAGAAAAAAAACGAATCTATTCATCGTCGCTTACTGCAATGCCGTCATCGAGATCCTCCTCATTCATCTCCGAATATTCCCCATCTTCCTGCTCTCGCTTCAATGTTCGGAAATACACATCCGGAGGGGTCAATGCGCCCAAGACACGCTTTGCCTGGCTGGTCAACAACGACAGCCCATAAGAGTACGACGCATTCACCCAGCCAAAACCCTCGGTCGCAACACCCTTGAATCCCATGCCTTGGTTGCCGTACTCAGCGTCAACCTTGTGGGGGTCATGTGGGCGCGTGACATTATACTTTTCGACTACAACACCATTGAAGTCCACAAATGCCTTGGTGATCATGTAGAGCCATCGGTACGTGAGCCGTTGTGCCTCGTCAGTGTAGCCATACCGGTACAAGCCTGTCCACGCCAGCATCTGCTGCGGAGCCCAGCCAAATGGATAATCCCACTGCCGGTTTGGCCGATCGAGCGCAATGACACCACGCGACTTCTCGGTGCCTGATACCAAACCACCGTACATTTCAAACTTTGGTAACGCGTCTTCCACGAGCCGGGCCGCTTGTTTCGGGGTCGCAAGTCCAGCCCACATGGGCCAAAACGTGGTAGCAGATTCATAAGTCGACGGCTTTCGCTGTTTAGTGTCATAGTCAAAGAACATGCCCTCCTTCTCGTTCCACATGTACTTGTCAATCAGGGCCTTTCGCTTCTTGTAGCGCCGATCCCAGATAGCCGATGTCTCAATCCGCCCGTCAGGCATGACAAGCTTATCATTGAACTTGGTTCGAATCAAAAACGCAATGTCACATTCATACTTGTACAGCAAGCTGTTCAAGTCAATCGTAGCGAGATCGCCGCAAACACCCTCCAGTCGGTAAGACGTGTCATGGCCCGACTCTCGCACGCCACGATCATGCAAAAAATATTCATCAAGATCTGGCTCTTTGATTTCGCCACTGTTGTATTTAACTTGGAACTCGTTCAATGAAATTCCATGCTTGGAAGCAAATGGCTTGAGCTTGTTCTCAAAGTGTGATGCCTCCGTCTCTGGTGGAATACCGAGACCATCTGGTCTATATCGCGACAACCCGGTACGCTTATCGAGACGCGGCTCAGCCATCCACACAGTCAGATACTCCTTGATAGCAGAGTGTGTAGCCATCTTCAAAAACTCCATGGCGCCCTCAGTGTGCTTGATCTTGTCGTAAACACGTAGAGCCATGTCGGTCAAAAACGGTGGTTGCGATCGACAGAGATAGTAAGATCGATTAGCGTTCAATATCTTACCATAGTGATCAATCTCAAAGCAAAAATTTCGCACCATTCCCTCCGCCAAATCTGGACGATTGTCGACCAAAAGACCGAGAGATTCCATGTAAGAATCCCAACCATACAACTCATTGAAACGGCCACCAGGAACAACGTATGGAACACCTTGTAATGTCTCTTTACCAGTGCTTCGATCCTTGACACGTTTCATAGCCAATGCGAGCAAACCTGGCTTCTTGTTCACCGACAAGACCCACTCCGGGGTAATATCCTCTGGCAAATACTCCACCTGCAGTCGTAATTCTGGCCGGCTCTTGGAAATTTCCTGATAATATTCATACTGTTCTGGTTGGTCATGCGGTACGTAGATTCGTGGGTCGTCTTTTATCTTTGGATCAATGGCAATCTTATCAATCATATCCTTGTCAATGCGTCGCGTGAGGGAATTCCAAAACTGCTTACTGATGAGCCGCGAGAGTCGAGATACCGGGTTCTCATTCAACCGCTGTTCATCCAGCACAATGTTTTTTCTACCAAATTTTTTGGCCAATGTAAGCTCTTGAAGCAAATTTGACAGCATATAGGTGCCCCGCACTTCGAACCGGTTGTACCCATTCGAGTTTGCAGTACCAAGATCAAATACTTTTGGTCCTTGGTCCTCGACTGTGATCTGAAAGTTTTGATCGGTGTCTAGTTTTTTTTTGTTTGTTAGCACTTCGCACAATAGGGGGGAACAGGGTGAGACAAGACATTGTTTGCCCTGCATAGTGTGCGTGTGGTAATCTGATAAAGACACCACACACACACCCACACAAAACAACACGTACCTTCAGACTTTAGCAATCTTTCCAGTGTTGTGTCGACATTAATTAGAAACCTCTTTGGCCCCAACTGTTCATCTTGGGAGCCACGTCGAATTGGGTTTCTGAAACTCTCAGAAGGTGTACGGTATGTAGGTGCCATCTAAAAATAATTGCGCATTCTCATGGGACATTCATGTTTCTCTTGAACGCATTCATCGAGAACTTTTCAATCGATACAATCTGTTGGGTTCTGGGCGGGTTCGGGTAGGTCCCCAAGGACGGAAGCATGCAGAGGGTGTTTCGAATCGCACGGAAAAAAAAATTTGGCAAATTTCTGTCGATCTGGGGTAGAGTCATCGCAAACTTCCCCCTGCAAGGGAAAAAAAAAATTGTGGGGGGGGGGGGGTGGAAACCGGAACGAAACTACCATCGTCTCGGGGCGAGAAAAAAAACACACCAATTTAGCACATTCGCCCCGGAAGAACCACCTCCGGGGCCTAAATTGGAACCCCACACACACACACAGATATCGATTAATCAGTTCCAATGAGCGAACAAGAAACCAAACAAATTCCCAGTAGCGCATATAGTGTTAGTAAAACTTTGTGTGTTTATACTGATAAAACTTACCATTGATAAAGTTCGTGCCCGAGCAAGTTTCGAGCCGTTCTTGGAAGAAGGGCTCTGATCTGGGCCGTAGTAGACGTCGGGAGTAGAGTACGGGTCGAGGTCAGTGGAAGACGCCCGGTGATGGGTGAACTTCCACGGATCCTCGATGCTCTCTGTCATCGATGGGACGGTGGCGGCGGTCAACTTTGTAGTAGTGTTTTGCTGTTGGTTAATGGCTTGCGGTCTCGTCTGTTCTGTCCGAGGATACCGGTGCAAGTCAGATCAAGGGAACCACAAGGCAAGTGTAACGATAGATCAAAAAAGATGACAAGTCGGATGCCTGGTTAAATAAAACAAGTACAAGCACCAAAACAATGAGTTTCTATCGAATTTAGAAAAATCTCTATCTGTCAACTGTATCTTGTAGAGATTTTAGGGGTTGCAAGTATTTTGTGAGGAAGGAGTAAGGAAGAGTAGTGGTGTAAAAGTGTGAAACTGGCCGGGTTTATATATATTGCACTATGTATGTGAGGGAGGGCTGGGAGCAGATAGTGAGTGCGCCGGACTCGGGGGGCAGAGAGAGTGTGGGTGGTGGTGGTGGTGACTTAATCTACCAAACGAGCACGCCACACTAGTAACCACACACTGGAAAAATGAGTGTGATCCTGGGCCGCCGAATTCATTCGATGCTATACCGCTTCTGGAATTAGCGTCCGCCTTGCTATTTTATCCAAGAAATCATCGCTTCCTCCCCTTAGAAATGCCTCTACCTCTAAGCAATCTACAAAAAATCTACCTCCGCACGGCTGCTTATTACATTTAAGACGCAATGCAAGCACACAATGCTAACGACGCATGCACTGTGATAGAAGAAGCAGAGGGAACAGGAAGACCCGGCAGTTTTTCGTTACCCCAGAAACCCGCCGCTTGGGAAAACAACCACTAATTTCCCAGGAAGGCCAGTACAGCGGCGCGCACGCAAGTCCTCTGACATTGGCTGTTCCCCGCGCGCTTTTGGCTTTGCAAAAATTCTGTTACTGCAGGGTCACCTTTCGTTCAACTACTGTATTTGAGAATACAGTTTTTTCTCTTGTAAGCGGGGAGAGGGGCATTTATATACACAAATTGCACATTGAAATCGATCTGATATAAAGGATTAAAAAGTCTAAATTTTTTGTGTTTTCACAAGCTCCTCCTTATTTCTTGTCTCCTGTGATTGAAAATACAGAGATTTTTGACTGCTCGGAGGTGGATCTGTACTGTCTGTTGGCACACACACACACACGCAAGGGACCAGAAAACTAGGCAGCACGATAAGGATTTCTTTGGGCGTTATCTGCCTACATACCGACTCACACACGCTTTATACCTTCAACACCTTACTATTAACTTGATCTTCAAACACCCACACAAAGCTTACACACCCTTGAAAACAAAAGAATTCCAGTATATTGTCATCATCCTTGGATGCGTCCGTCATGAATTTCGATCAGCTTAGTGAGCCCGAAACTTCCTCGGAAGGGGACTACGACTTCATCTCCAACCCCAGTGACGGTGACGACGATTCTGAACACGAGTCTATTTCTTTTAGTGATCTCTTCCAGGATGACGAAGCTGAGCCAACTGAAGGGATCAATGCTATGGCAGAATCTTTGCTAGATTATTCGGAAGAGGTATATTCCAGCCCTGTTGTGTCGTCGTCTGAGGATGAGCGGTTGCTTCCGGCGACGCCACCCATGTCTGGTGCAAGCGCTGAGGAAATCAGCGGTGACGACGACGAGAACGCAACTACTCCAGGAAATAGCCCTCCCACTCATAATATGTTTTTGGAAAGTGATGACTTGTCTACTTTCTCACTGGCTAATTCGAACTCAACGCTGAAGATGCCCCTGGTTGAATCCGGCATATTGTCTACTAGTACTTCCCCACCCACCCCACCTGATGAGGTGTTACCTGCCGACTGGACTATTGAAGATGATCACGGCTATGCTGCTAAGGGCTTGATTGGATGGAGGCTCCGAACATGGCCTGCCTCTGAACTTTTGCCATACAATTCTGGAGATGCCAAGCACCCGCAAGGTGTGGTGAAGCTTATCGGTGGTGGTGCCTCCAGACCATCAGTTCTTAGGAGGCTTAGAATGATGGCAAAGACTTTGGACTATAGTGATGTGGAGTACTACTATTTCAATTTTGATTCCTGTACCGTCAATGCGAGTTTAGTGCTGGAACATTGGACATTTGGTACTGCTGAAGCAGGCACTGGCACGCCCACTAAGTTGGGTTCACCACCAAGGAATGTCAAGAAGGGTTCAACATCAGTAAAGCACGAGCAATTGGGCAAGGTTATTGAAGGGGATGGTCTTGTTTTGACTTTGTTTGTGTATGAGCAGGATTATGACCACCTACATCAGAGTGAGTTTCAGTATTTTCTGGACCACAAGGTTCCTGCTTTTTCTGTCGCGGGCCCTCAGAGATTCAAGCCTGTGGTTGCGTCGAAATTCGGGCCAGCATGGGAAGACCAAGAAGGCAATCGATATACGCTTCGTTCAGAAGATGTCAAGCATTTGCGAAGAAAGGATGTCCATTTGGTCAGGAATAGTCTGACGAACCTGGTGGGAAAGGCTGTTGTTACACAATCCACTGTTGCTAACTATAAAAGAAGTTGCAGCCAGACAAGCCTGAAAGATTCCAAATGGATCTGGGTATTGGTAACATTGATTACGGTAATTTTGGGAGGCTATGGGGCCCAGACCTTGTTGAACATGCAATCCAATCCAGCAACAAATTTGTCTAATCTTCCCTTGAAGATCCCGTCTAGCTCAAGCGTTGCTGATCTTCCATTATACACGCTCACCAAGTCTGAAGAGGTAACCGTAACGTCTGAAGCGGCAACCGTAACGTCTGAAGCGGTAACTTTAACGTCTGAAGAGAAGACCGTAACAATGGAGGGTAAAGTTTTTGTTGTTCAGACTGAAATTGTCCTTGGAACTGTGCCGCCAACAGTACGCAAACGGATAGTTCCGGGCGCAGGACCGACGCCACTTCCAGACCACAAAGAGCCTGCCAAGAATGAAGCTCTCGTACCCGTGTCTAGCTATTTTAAATGGAAAAGCTACCTATCGCAGTTGAAGGAAGACAGCATATTCACAATTGGTCCTTTTGATAAAGGTAAGCTCGGCAGGGACGTCAAGGAGCTTATTGCCACTGGTGTTGCGACCATGACAACATATGAAGATTGGCTCATTGTTATGTTCGAATCTTTACTTGAGGATATGCAATTTTGGGTCGAGGATTTTAAAGACGAAGCTGTGCGAATTTATGATTCGCGTGAAATGTACTTGGATATCGCCAGATCTGAGGCCGTTAAAAGATCACAAGAATTTCAGGAACTGTCTGATAGGACATGGCTTGGTTTGAAATCTGGGGCACTGTATGCACTTCGAACTGCTGGTGATTCTCTGAAGAAAGTACAAAACGCAGCTCAAGATCAATGGTCAGGTGTCGATTTCGAGAAGCATGGCGCCAGTGTTCGTATTGGGGCAGGAAATCTGAAGAATGCAGTA
Source organism: Blastobotrys indianensis (assembly GCA_030558855.1). NCBI lineage: Eukaryota > Fungi > Ascomycota > Dipodascomycetes > Dipodascales > Trichomonascaceae > Blastobotrys > Blastobotrys indianensis. The sequence continues at coordinate 19,766 of JAKTQK010000016.1, forward strand.
ATTTTGCGAGCTAAAGATCTCGGTAAGCATGCTGGGAAAGTTCAATCCTGCGTGACAGAACGCTCGCAAGCGCTACGATTGAAGCTGGAACAGGCATATGGCCAGCAGTTCCTGAAGGCTAAAATTACAGCTCTAAGAGAAAACCAGAAACTCGGAGAGTTTCAACGCGGTGTTAGCAAACGGTCATCGGATTTAAAGAGTGCAGCCATGGCTGCATGGTCGAGCAGGGTTGAAGGTTGGAAAGTAAAGAAGGAAGGCCATAAGATTTCCAAGAATTTTAAAGGTCATTCATCTTTCAAGGCTCTTTCGAGGAAGGGTAAGCTAGTGACAGCTCCTAAATTCAACCATGACAGTTTCAAAGGTCATCAATCTTTCAAGGCGTCTTCGAACAAGGGTAAGCCAGTGAATGCTTATAGATTCAACCATGACAGTATCAAAGGTCACCCCAGGGGTGTCATCCGCTGAACTTTCAAAAGATGAACTCATGTTGGCCACGTTCTGGCGTAAGTTGTTCGGATTCTCAGCGCAATGCAGTCTGCATTTTGAATGAGATTCGGTTCTAGATTCTTCCAAGGCTTTTGTTCTTGACTATTTATTTGGCTATTTGACGGTTATTACGTCTTTTATCAAATGGTCGTGTTCCTGTTTTCTGCTTGTTCTCTGTTCAATTTCTCTTTCTGAGTTTCCCCGCATGCATGCAAATTACGTTTTATTTTTATTACATTCTTTATTTCCATATGGGTTTTTGTTATTGGTATCATATACTCTAGGTGAGTAAATAAACGGCTTGACGGTTCTTGCAAAATAGTTTCAGATTGATATACCGTACAGTCGGAGTCCCTCCTCGTGTGGGAAGTGTGAGACACTCGAAAGCCGAGAGCGGCTTTAAAGATGACGACTCTCACCACCAGAATCTCCTCTCCCATCTAAACGTTCAGCCCACTAGATTCAGAACATATGTCCTATTCCTATGTTCAGAGAGCACGAAAAGTGCTTTGCATCGGCAGGAACTATGTTGATCATATCAAGGAATTGAACAATCAAGCGCCCTCACGGCCATTTTTCTTCCTCAAGCCCTCCAGTAGTGTCATCCACCCTGGCGAGCCAATTTTGATCCCGCGAGGAACAGTCGTTCACCATGAGCTTGAGCTGGGAATCATCTTGAATAAAGAACTAAAGAACCTGGACCCTGAAACGTTTGGTGAGAAAGAGGCGTTGGACGCAATTGACGGCTACACTCTCGCTCTCGACCTTACTGCCCGAAATGTGCAAGACGAAGCCAAGAAAAAGGGCTTGCCATGGTCGATCGGCAAGGGATTCGATACATTTTTGCCGCTGTCCAAGTACATCCCTAAAAGCGCCATTCCTGATCCGCACAATGCGTTTTTGAAGTGCGAGGTGAACGGAAAAGTGAGGCAGAGCGACAGCACCGGCTTGATGGTGTTCCGAATTCCCCAGATTTTGAGCACCATGAGTTCGATCATGACGCTGCAGCCCGGTGACATCATTTTGACCGGTACACCCAAGGGCGTAGGGCCGATTGTGCCGGGAGACGTCATTCGGGGCGAGATCAGTTACGACGGAAAGGTGATTGAGGAAGGTACGATCGAGTTCAATGTCGAAGAAAAGCCAGGTCCGTACACATACAAGGAGATTTAATGTATATATGGAGTTGAAAATGCAAATACAGAATTTTTTTTCAAAATTTTACAAGATCATTGCGTCGCTTGGCGGTGAGTACTGTCGTAAGAGAACGCCGCCTTCTTGTAGCACCCGTGCTGACTTATCGTCCATACTATATGACTGAGAATAGACCACCTCCCTAATACCACACTGTGCGATTTTGATGCTGCAAGTAAGGCAAGGGCATGTGTTGCAATATAGCGTACTAGTCTGGCCCATTCGATCTCGACCAGACTCCAACAGTGCGTTTTCTTCGGCGTGCAGACACAAGCATGTCGCCAGTCCCTGCCCTGACGAGTTCCCCGAGTTGCACCGCTCACACCCGCCTTCATTGCAATTGACCAGTCCGCGAGGAGTTCCATTGTAACCCGTAGAGATCACACGTTTATCCCTCACTAGCACGCACCCGACTTGACGCTTCATGCAATTAGATCGTAATGCAGCTAGATTCGCTAGTCTCATGAAATAGGCATCCCATGATGGTCGTAGCCGCGTTTCATCTAGCAGATTAAGGTTGCTCAAGCTCACATAGAGCAGCTCGAGGTTCTCCGTCTTATTCACAAGTGCCACTCTAGCTTGATTCGAGAGCCCTGCAAGCCCACCAGCAGAGTAAGTGTACCTATCTGAGATAGCTACAAACTCCTCTAGCGAAATACCCTTTGAATGATCGTATCGATTGGCATATCGCGTCCATCGCAGCGCTATTGGTGCCTGAACGTTAATGTGCAAAAAGAATGGCCGTTTCGAGAGAGCGCTCAACACATGCGAGTTCCAGATATTTGTCGATACGAAATTTTCTCTCCATCTTGTCGTCACATAGTCTACCATCTCTTCTACCGTGTCGAATACCTCATCGCTCACTGAACCGTTCGCGTTGCCATTGCCATTCGCATTACCGTTCGTTCTCGATTCGTAGTCTTTCAAATCCCCCAGCTCCTCGGGCCTTTTGAGCCGCAGTCTCTTAAACCCTTGCAGTTTTAAATACCGAGCAATCTCGCTCTTGCCGGCGCATATATCTCCAGTGATGCCAATGAGCATGTCTTCTCTCGTATCAAACAGGAACGCGCTTTCAATTCCAAGCACTGTCAATTATTTTCATTGCCCATCCGTCACGCAAAAGCCCACGCACGCACGCGCGCCATCACAGACTCTCTCTTCTTTGAGGCCAGCCCAAACTTTTTCCACCTCCTGAAATCTTAACCGAAATATATACTCCAGATCCACCAGTAGACCGATCAGAAAATGCCTGCTCCGCCGTATCTCAGTGCGTTCAAACGCGGTGCTGGGCGTGTAGCTACTAAGCGTAATCTTCGCACTATCCATACTGGTAACAATCGTCCGGCTACCACGGATGGTCGCCCATGGGTGATGAACAGGCCCAAGTACATGTTTCCGGCTATCCCACGACCACAGCGAAACCCATTGTACTACTACACAGCATCGCTCAAACGGGGATTGAGCTCGATCCCAAGGTCACGGCCAGTCACGTTTGTTGCGCGACGGACTTCGGCAGGGTTGAAGTATTTGCCCTCCTTACGGCGAGCGAACAAGAACCCGTATCGACGGCTATCGACAAACCCTCAAGAACAACAGAAGCGACGATTCCTTAGATGGTGGACTGTCCCTGCTGTTTCGGTGGTGTTATGGGGTGTATGGAGACGACAGCAGCAGGAAGTCGAGCAGCAACAAGCAGATAGCAGACCGGCCCAGCCGTGGACTGTGGCGGCGTATAGCACCCTGCCTCTAAAGGCCATGTCAAGGCTATGGGGAAAGTTTAACGATATTACGCTACCAGTCTGGATGCGAGCACCAGGGTTTAAGCTATATTCGTATGTGTTTGGGGTGAATCTGGATGAAGTGGAGCAAGATAACCTTGCGAGTTATGCAAACTTGGGCGAGTTTTTTTACCGAAACTTGAAGCCAGGCACACGACCAATTGATCCCGAGGCACTGCTCGTGTCACCAGCAGATGGCAAAGTATTGCATCTAGGTGTGATCCATGACAATAAAGTTGAGCAAGTCAAGGGTATCACATATCGATTGGATGCATTACTAGGCAGTGCCCACACTGGTGCTCCCGGCCATGAAGTCGATTTCGACAAGCATTCCGAAGACGAAATCATGCAGCGAGACAAGGACTTTGCAGTAATGAACGGAATTTCATACACTGTGGATGATATCATTGGTGAAAGTGGGTCAGCCACTGCGACGGAAACTGAAGGCGATGCTACCGCATTGACTCCCACTGCGAGTGTACAGCATTTCAAAGATCTTTTGTCTCCAGATTTCACTCCAAACGAAGAAAAAGAGCTCTTTTTCACTGTCATATATCTTGCTCCAGGCGATTATCACCGATTCCACTCTCCTGCCAATTGGGTTGCCGAATTGCGACGACACTTTGTCGGCGAACTGTACAGTGTCGCGCCATACTTTCAACGACGCTTATCTGGACTATTCTGTTTGAATGAGCGAGTAGCACTGCTGGGTCGATGGAAATACGGATTTTTCAGCATGACTCCCGTAGGTGCTACCAACGTTGGTTCGATTAAAGTTCACTTTGATAAGGATCTTCGGACCAACCAGACTCGAAATAAGCACGACAAGAGCGCTACGTGTTATGAAGCAAACTACTCCAAGGCCAGTCGACTATTAGGCGGCTACCCGCTTAGCAAGGGCGACCAAATGGGCGGATTCAACCTCGGTTCCACGGTCGTGCTTGTGTTCGAGGCACCGAAGACATTTGAGTTCAAGGTCAAAGCTGGCGAAAAAGTCAGAGTTGGCCAGGCATTGGGTTCATGATCTTTTTCATTACACTATACTAACATGCATGCATAAATATACCTCCACCCCCGTCACTATACAACTGTAACTATTTTTCTCCTTCTAATTTAGTCCTTTATTGGTATTCCATTTTCAACAGATGCACTGATAATAGTATTAAAAAAAATAAGCAAATGTCAATTCTAGTCATTAAAACGCTAAAGTAACTCCAATCCACGAAACGAGCATTGCGGCCAATAGCCCAAATGCATACGGCCCAAGTACCTTGGGTCCAACAGTCTCGCTGATGATACCATTGACAAACGGCAAAATGGCAGCGCCTACGCCTCCCAATGCCGCGGAGAATCCGACTCCCGATATATGAAGCCATTTGGGCAGCTTCCTAACAGCGACGACCATGATTATGGGGTATGCGGGTCCAATGAAGAAGCCGACCAATGCGGCGGCGACAGCAGTGACCACCAGCACTTTGACCAGCCAGAAAACCAGCATCAAGCCTACAGCGCATGCAAGGTATACGGCTAAGGTGATTTCTTCGTGGCCAAAATACTCCGTCACGAACCCTAGTGTGACTCTTCCCATGGTCAAGCCGGTCCAAAAGCCAGTAGTGACATATCCCATCTTCTGGTACGAGCCATGTCGAACTTCAATCATAAATGTGGTGATCCACCCTCCTAATCCGACCTCTGCACCGACATACAAGAATAAAATGAATGCCAAGCACCATACAAACTTGTTCTTGAGTGCCACCTTGATGCTAGCCTGGTTTTCACCCTCTCCCTTATGTTCGTCCATCTTCTCTCGGTACATGGCTGCGTTGTCACCCCACCAACCCGCAGTCGTCAAGGTGATGGACACACAGCTCATGCCAATCAATACGCTGTAGCAGATATTCCACTGCCTGCCCGAGTCCATGATAGCTGTAAATATCGACGGACACATGATACCCCCTAGACCGTAAAATGCATGCAAGAACCCCATAATTCGATGGGAGCTCTTCAAATTACTGGCCCATGCGTTCCAGCCAGCCTCTATAATGCCATTTCCCAAGCCAGCAATGCCGTAGGCGACAACGAACACCGGGAATGGTGGTGCACAGATACAAATAATGTAACAGCACAACTGGAGGCAAGTGCCTAGCACGCTGGCCCCCCACCGGCCCAACCGCCGATGAATCCAGTCACTCGCCAGTGCCGATGTAATGTATCCGCAGAACGGCGACAAAAATGCAACAGATGCGACCAAGTAGTTGATACCGTAGTACCGCTCAAGGGCCGGAATCAGCACTCCGATACTGGAATCCGTCATACCGAATACAATGAACCCGTAGTTGATTGAAATCAGACGGAATATATTCTGCTTTGGATTATTCCATGCTTCATTTTCCTCGCTGCTGACAGCCTGAACTTCAATATCCTGTTCTGACGACTCGGTCTTCTCATGGTGGTCGTCTGTACTGCTAGCCCTCATCTCCTCCACACTTTGCACATCACCCTCATCGCGCTGACGTGGCTCGGGGGTGTGCTTCAAAGATCCCAAAGACTGCGCCATGTCAAACCGATTACACAGAGCTGAATGCTTTGCAAAATATCAGAGGGGATAGCAGCTCTATTTATTATTCTCGTGCTGTTTGTATTGCCCCCTTCGACCAATGCGTATAGATGGAACCTAGCTTACAAATTCAAACAGGTATGGTTCTCATTATCCGCTCCGAGTTAAATCTGTAAGAGGAAAGGAGTGTGGAGTACTTCTAAGTCATTTGAACGCAACCTCCAAGCGAGCCAAGAAATTCTCGGGTTCCAACGATGATTTTCTAGTAATGCAATTACAGCCGGGAAGGAGGATGAAAGAAAAAAAACTCCGCCTTGTTTTCCGTATATCACGTGGTACCGCCGCACGCGGCGCAGCTTTTTAACGGGCCACTTCTTGTTTACACAACTTTACGATATCTAGATTACTTTCGGACGGATCTGTTTCTCGCGATGATCGGAATGGTGACTCACAGCGTCTTCAATGAAGAACAAGCTTTTGTAATCGTCAGCTGCCTCCCCATAAGTTTTCACAAGGTTTCGGTGCCGAGACGATGGTAGTCGGTCCGAGATGGATCTATTCAATTATAATTACATGCTTTTTGAATTAAGGTTCAGCCGATGTCTGTACTTCCAAAGCTCTAATTTCAAGTCCTCGATATCAGATGTAGAGAGATATTTTATATTCAGTTGAGAGTCGGCGTACCCGAAGAGTATTTTCAGATTCCACAGGTCGTCGACGGATTTGGGCGACCGCACCATTCTTTGAAGCGCCAGCTTAGCATCTACTGCTGTGGGCTCGAGCGACGATGTTGTATCTATCAATGTGCCAACTTCACTCGCATCCAAATCTTTCAGCGGACGGATGAGAGCCAATGGTGTTTGCCATTTAGGCTCGTCTGTTAAAGCTTGGCCCAGATCCTCTTGCAGCGGCCGCTCAATGACAGAAAAGCTTCGCCCTTCAAATTCTTCATGCTCCCCAGCATTTATCACCACCGGGTACCATTTGTCACTATTTGTCACCACTTTGGTCACAGTATCCAGTTTGGGAAGCAAATACGGCGTCATGGCAGCGAAGGGTTCGGGCCGCTCAACAGTGTGAACCAAAATTGGAACTCTGACGGGTCTCTTGGTGACACTATCCCTTGCGACTAAAATTCGCGACTCTGCTGCAAACACCCAAAAATAACGAAGTGACTGCAGATGCGAACCATTGTCCACCGCAAATGTAGGAAATAAGGAGTAGAAAGCAATGACCAGGCTCGCCACCGCGAAATTCGATTTCTTGAACCCGTACTGACCGCCGCTGAAAAACAAAATGCCCATAGCCATCTGGTTGGCCATAAATGTGCCATATGTGGTATCCTCAGTAGTGCTAGCATAGCCCCGTCGTAGAATTCGGAACACGGTGAGATCTCCCACGCCACTCATTATGATCGCCAGCGACAGGGTCAACACGTTGTACACATTCGATATACCCTTCTTGAAGAGTAGATGGTCAAAATTAGTCGAATTTGAGCCAGTGAGAAGCTTATAAAACTGCTCGTGGTAATGTAGAACTGAGTTACGTGCCTCGATTGATCCCGAAGAAGCGTACTTGATCGCGACAGCAAAGCACAACGCTCCGACCATGTTGAAATAACCTAGCATGTCACTGTTCGGTGGATCATTCTCTCTGAATAGTGTGTGCATGAGATTAGACTCGATCCATTTCAAAGAGCACCCTATATCATCCCACATAATGAGATGCTTGGCAAGCACTCTTAAAAACATATGATCTGGTCGAATATAATCGAGCATCTGCTCGCTAGTGGGCAGTTCCAGCTTTCTGACTAATGCTTCATTACCAGACTTCATATATGCGAACATTAGTGCCATTAGCGCGCCAGGAATAGAAGCATCTTCACTTGGCGCTTGAATGTCTCGTGGAGCAACTGCGATCTCTAATAATCGCTCCACAAAATGTATCTCTCTAAGCCCTGAGAGCTTAGAACCTAAGCCAAGGTTAATCAAGCCTAGCGAAATACCAGCCGATAATCGGTACGACTCATCCTTCTCAGCTGCTGCAATCTCCTTCAGCATAAACTCAGACATTCGACGGTGTTTGCTCTCGCAGTATACCAGGCCAATGCCTATTATACCTGCAGTTTGCACAATGGTGGACACGTTTAGATTATTCGAACCGGGCGGCAATAGTGCAGGTATGTGAACCGACAGGACTTTTGTCAGTTTGATATCGCACGACCCTATCATACTTGCAGCCATGCCAATAAGTAAGCCCATACTGGTAAATTGATGTTTTGGACCAAGGTAGTTATAGATATGCCATTCTTCGAGCTTTGCTAGGTGTCCATTCATTCCTAGACCAAGCAAAAACCCTGCATGTTGGGCAGTGAGCGTCGGCGGCTTATTGAAAATGATCCAGCTCGCACTGATCGACGCGGTGCGTGAAATACTCAAACCAGCAGAAATACCGTTATGAAAATATCCCCAATGCAATAGTTCTTCGGATAGATGATTCTTCTGAGGCACCATGGTGATATTGGCGGGTCGAAGCTCCAGTTGAAAATGCAGATTAGGGATTGTGAATTTTTCAGTGGATTGTGGTTCTCTGAATGAATAAAAAAGGAAAGCCCTACCACAGGGGATAGAGAAGAGGCGGTTCACGCATATAGCGTACAGATCTTCCTGCAACTTGAGAAGATCATGATCAGACAAATCGGAATGATTGTCAAAGTTTGCCGTCTGCATTCTTGATGACTTCAGCAAATAAGAGACTTCGTAGAACCTTCTATCCTCATCGAATATCAGCCGCGTTATACCAATACGGTCTGCTTCGTACTCCCCTTGCCACGGATTGTTGGTACTATCAGCGTCAACTAAGCTGGTTACAATAGCCCTCATCTCTTTCGGAGTGGAGAATGCGGTATGTCTTGCGACCTCTTTACCCGGCTTCTTATCTGCGTGTCCATCGTCTGAGTCGTCCGCATCGTAGATTTGCATCGGCTGAAAGTTTTGTTCGAAAAAGTGGTCTAAAAGAGCCACCCTAATACCCTCTGGATATTTGAGAACGAATGATCTATCAATTCCTAGCCTTTCAATTAGTTCCTCTGGGCCATTCACCCAGTGGTCGTCCATCATGGCGCTAAATAGCCGTAAGGAAACCATAAGCCGAGGTGTTAGTTCCATATTATCTACTTCTTCGTAAAGATCGGAGATTAGCTCCATAGTAACAGGTGAAGACGTGAAGCAGCTGTTTAGCGTAATAAAGATGTTTGGTGGGTCAATGTTGGGTCCCGCTCCTGTAACTATCAGCTAGTTAGTTATACTGTCTTTCCCTTTTGCTTACAGTCTTCGTCACCATTTGTCACAGCGTCTGGTAAATAATAGGCTCGCCATTTTGCAGACCATCGAAATGCATCAGTCGCGTAGCTTAGGAACTTGCCTAGGCGTACAACGTGGGACGCGCAGCCGATATCTAGTTTGTTTTCTTCCCTTAAAATATGAAAGGCTACCAAGACATTTTGAGGATTATCGATATGTTCACACCTTAGTTCGAATTTCCGAGCTCTCTCATGTAGCTCTTTTAGTTCGCTACTAATAGGCTCTCTTATACCCAGGATAGCGATCATTACGACAACGAAGCCACCCCATTCATCTTGTGGGTCGTCAACCAGAGCCGCAGCCCAGATGAATGTGAGCTCTTCAACCATCTCTTCAGGCAGTATTTGTGCTAGTAGCGTGAAACAGCTTATCACAAGTTCATCTTCCGGATCCAATGCCACGCGGACTTGAAACTGATCTCCGCTCTCTCCTCTCAGGACCACAGCGTCGCCATCACATGAGATAATTTCAAAGCTCGTACCCCAGTATGACGGATGAGAGATTGGAGGAGACTCGACTCTGAGAAATGGATTCATCAGTTTGGGCTCGCCGCGGTTTATAAGTAAAAACAGTTCTTCACCAGAGCTGCGCTTCATAACACCTAGTTCAGATGTTTCCAAGTCAAATGAACCACCCATTATAGGAATCTCATGAGAGTTCTGAACCTTGTTGATTATGACGACCGTTCCCATATTCAGGGTTTTATTGACAATAGCCACCGCATCGCCTGACTCACTAGTGACACCTCCAACTTTGATACCGTCCAACGGAGCAGAGACTGGGATGCTCGCTAACAGTGTCAAAATCACATCCTTTCTGAGATTGACAACACTAAGCCCGAATTGGCTTGCTTCCTCGTCAGCGATGTCACTCATTCGATCCAATGCGCCGGTCTCTGTTCTCGAAAACGAAAGTCTTTGATCTATGGATTGGTCTCCGAGCTCGTCATGTCGCGGCAAAAGTGATGACTTTTTACGCGAGTGCCGCTTCATACTGGTTTTCGGCCTTGCTAGGTACCTTGCATAATAAATCTGTACTTGACCATCGTTGTATGTGACGCATGTCTGTCGCTTGAAGTAGACCAAAGATTCTCGAGGCGAAATTGCTGAAGTAGACGAAGACACCACTAGTCCCATTTCTAGAATTGGATCTCGCAGGGTATAAAATTTTGGAACGCTATTATCTTCTTTTCTTAGCGCTCTTTCAATTACTAGGCCCCTTTCGCATGGTAGTACGCGCCGAACTACGAACGGAAGGTTGATGGTATAAGTCTTTCCGTTGTTAAGATAGGTGTATATCATATCTCCAACTATGATGACTGCAGCTTTATTCTCCGAATTTTCGAAGTACGTGAACTCAGCAGCAATAACCTTTTCATCCTTATAACTCAACTTGCGGAATGTCAATCCGTTTCTGATCCAGTAAACTGAATCGCCATGGATGAGTAAATGCTCGCCTCGTAATGGCACATGTGCACCTGTGGCTGCAAGCTCTGGGAAAATTGATTTGCCGAGGTCATTTTTAATTACCAGATCAACTGCCGGTGTACAAAGCGGTATCATTGCGACATCACAAATATGATTTTATATGGATCTGCGTTGAGGTGGGTATTTGGGTTTGTTATGTACATTTTACATGAAATCTACGCGCTGGGATTCGACTTCAATGTGAGACCCAAACTATTCAAAACATGTGCGGCTTCTCGGCGACCTGAACCATAGGCTCCATGAACACAGCCATTAGCCTCCATTGTCGAATGCTCTCCTGCAAATCTGAGATTTTCCTGGCCATTTATAAATGGCATTACAATCTCGTCGAAAGTTTGTCCAGCCCCAAGAGCAGAGTACGACCCGTAGGCAAACTCATCTTGAGTCCAGCTGGTCACCTTTTGAAATGTAATCTTGGGTAGTGGCTTAGACTTGTCAACTCGCAAGACTTCTAGCAAGGGTGTGAAATAATCTCGGACCTTTTCGGGGTGAGCCTCGAGGTAATCTGTTAATGGTGGTCCAGTGAGGCAGACCAAAGATGGCCGTCCGTAGATGAGAGCACCATTAGTGAAAAAGACCGGACAATCGAATGGCTTTGGCTCTCCTTCAACAGATTTCGTTTCACCCAGGATAACAAATCTGTCCTGATCTGTTCGCCAGAACACTTCATCGAATTCGAAAAAGACTTTACCGAGGGTCGCGTATATCGATTTCTCGATGGCATTTTGCAATGGCTTTTTAAGGGTGCCATGAAATAAATCTCTCTTACGCATTACACCTAGCGGAATCGTGCATATAACGTGATCTGCGGTGAAGCTTTGCTGATTTGTTTCTATTGATATTTGTTTTTTTGTAGCCCTTATACTTGTAACTGGCGTATTCAACATGAGATCAAGCCGCTCCGCGATGATATTGTCGTATACACGCTGGAAAATTTTATCATACCCGCCTTTCACGTACGCATCTCTACCCAAAGATTCGATACCCGCGTACTTACTGGAAATTTTAGTCCAATCGATTCCATGATACAGTTCCAGATATCTCAGCATTTGTGGAGCTAGCTTGATCTGCTTTTCAGTAAGCAATGGCATAGTCTTGACAAATTCTTCTGAATACTCAGCCAGGCCAACATCTGGTGTATCAGGGCTCAGGAACCTGAGCGGCGCTGCAGCTAGCATGTCCTCCATGACCCTTCGCGCTTTCGTCATCGGCAAGATCTCCCCGTCGCGATCATACCAGAGGTACCCGCTGTCGTCAAAATAAACCTCTGTCTTGCCCACATTTTCGGTAAAGAGTTCGTTGGCCAAAGTCTCGTGAAGCCAAGAGGCGCCTAGTTCAATGAGCTTTTTAGGTTCAAGATCCTGAGGGGTCGTACGTACCCATGTCAAAGCATCGCCCCTCGTCATCTCTGTATGTGTCGATCCTGCCACCGACTCTATCTCTGGCTTCAAGCATGAGCACATTGACACCTGCTTTTGTGAGCTCAGCAGCTGCCGCCACTCCAGCTATACCAGCCCCTATTATTATCACTTTACTGTCCATTTGAAAAGTCGTGTCAGGTCGGCAAAATCTGTGCGGGCACTCGGCGACTAAAAAACGGCCAAATTGCACAGCCGTACATTGTGGCTTACCCCCGTTCCCCCAAGCTATATCAGATATTCAAGACCAGTTTAACAGGTTGTTTATACTTCGCTCATGCAACAAATTTAGGTGCTCTCGAAGTGCTAAGTGTGTTTCAGTAACTGTTCTGTGTGGATGATTTTAAAGAGGAGGTCGATTGGTTATTTCAAGGCAGAAGTTTTGGTCAGCTCATAACTGCGCTTTAAATGGTCATCTTTCTCATCAAACTGCCCTCATAAAAGACCTGAAAACTTTGAGCGGATAGACCAAAAGTTCCAAATAGCTGAGGATTGGTCCCCAACGTCGTGGCAAGCCGTCCACTGAATAACGCGGTCGGGCCCCGTTTACGGAGTTACGTCTCCGAACATGTGTCCTGCAACCTGCAACAGAACCACTCAGGACCTTGCAGGACTCAACAAACATGAGGGCACATGGTCGAATTTCAGGTACAAATTTTGGTTGACTTTTGATTTACTGTCTCCGGATGTGAAGACCGATGCAGCTGTGAGTGCATTAATTACACAAGAACCCACTTTTGACTTAGTACCAATCGAGACTCTGGTTCCTGGCCTATTGTTTCGACACGCACTGTACTCGCCGAATTATACCGTTAACCAGCACGAATATTTTGTGGAAATGTATTTATTGAGACGAAATGGCCAATAAATGAGAATAAATCATAATATCGGATCAGGAAAAATGCGGTTTACTTTGCTCCTGGCAATCGCCGCATCTGTTGTGGCAGCCAATTTTCCAAGCAGCTCAGTTACCGATACACTATACGAGGTAACAACTGACCCAACCAAGCTGCTCAACGCGACCGGTACCAATGGTGGGTATCATAAAGGTCAAACGTTGCATACGTCTCAAGAGGGCGCATATGGTACTTACAATTATTGTTTCATGCCTCACCCCAGAGTTGACCAGTACGAAGTGGTTGAAAATGCCGAATTGGTCTATGTGCAGTATGTTCAGCGTCATCAGAAAAGGTCGCCATATAATATATTTCCAGCAGGCGAGAAAGTTCCGTACCAGTGTGATCAATTGAAGCCATATCTATACGCTGGAGGCACTTTTAATGGTGCTATGGTGTACGCAGATACTTACACATCTCCAAACAATCCGTTCGTTGACACCTCAGCCAATGGAACTTGCCAGTACCCTCAACTGACGATCGGGGGTTTCAATGATGGGTTCCAACACGGTCAGGATCTTTGGAACCTTTATGGTGAGCGCTTAGGTCTGCTTCCCTTGCTGCCCAACGAGAAAGACGTGACTTTCAGATCTACAGAATCGCCCCTCACCCAACAGACAGCTAGTGGTGTAATATACGGTATATGGCCGTTTAATGATGGGCCAATTCCTTTGAAACAGCAGTCAAATCTTGTGGATACCATTAATCAAGCTTATCCTTGCAACAAGCGTGGTGAATTTCAAAGCTCCTACGAATCTACTGACCAATGGAAGCTTCACCTGAGTACCATTGAGCCTATCACAAATGGCCTCAATGTTATTGCTGGTACCGCTAACAATGGTGGCTGGCTTGGCACCATGGATCATTTCAAAGACAATTTCCAAGCGCGTCAGTGCAATGGCTATGACCTTCCACTAGGCGTCAGTCAATCTCAAGCTAATGTGATTTATAATGCGGGTGACTGGGAATGGAACTATTATTATGTTGCGCAACCTAATGTGACGGAGTACGTCCAAGCAGTTGAAGGACTGTTTGTGGGAGAGATTATCGCCGACCTCGATGCGGCTACTAAAGGATCGCATGTCAAGTTCAATCATGTGTTCGTACATGATAACGATATTGGTCCGGTAGCTGGAGCTCTGGGAATCGAAGCCTTGAGGTGGCCAGGAATGGGTTCTAACATCGCCATTGAGCTCTACAAACAGCGAGGCAAATACTTTGTGCGAGTGCTCTATTGTGGAAGTCCTATTCGATCCAAACACGGCAACCTTTCGTGGATTGACTACGATACTTTTAGAAGCACATTATCCCAGTATGTGCCTGAGGACGTCGTCTCGTTCTGTAATTCTTAGGATTAGCGCCGCACATGAGCATGTCTCAGATAATATAATACATGGTCCTCCAAAACTTGATTTTCCTTCCACCTTTTATCTTTCACATTTGATCTCAGGCGTCTATTTCTCTAATAACTCTTTCGCTGGAAACTACATCTGTATTTTGACTTCATATTTCCCTCTCTCTTGTCGCGTATATTGTTGCGATTCAAAAGATGGTTCGAACTATGAGATTTATTACAGCGCTAGTCGCCTCGATCGCTTCAAACTCTGTCATAATGGCACAATCTGATTTCTTGGCTCTTCCTCCAGAAGATGCGAGCAAGATGCTTTTAAACTTGGCGAGTTCCATGCCTTCGCAATGTGTTAGTCTTTGCTAGAGGATAAAAGCGCGGCGCTAACTGAATATAGGACAACGCACAGTATCTTAACTGTCAAAGTGCTGCCAAGATGGAAATGGCTAATTGCGCCAAAGATAATGTCGCCTGTCTTTGTCAAGGTGTCGAGTCTATTGTTGAAGTGTGCTCAACACTCTGCTCCGTGATGTTTGCCGTAAGTACAGCACTAGATTCTGTTGCAGCGCTAACCATGATACAGACATCAGTAGATGCCAAGATTCACAATGAATTCGGCCAGGCTTGCGGGAGATCCATGCATGTGAATCTACTAGATATTTCTCCTTTCATGAAGAAAATAATGGACACGGGAGAAGATTCAGATGCCGAAGACTATTACGATGATGAAGAGTGCGATAACGGCAACGACGAAGACGATGGCTCTGCCTGGGCATGGAATGATGAAGACGAGTATAATAACTCATATTTGGACGGTTCTGATCAATATGATCAGAACGAGGATGACGATGATGATGATGACTGTGATAATGGAGACGACAGTGATGATGGAACTCGATGGATGAGAAAGGAGCATGAGTGGGCAGCAAGGGTCAATCGTCGATCTGAAAGTGGTCAATCATACAATAAATTTGACGATCACTCCAAGCGCACTACTTCAAAAGTGATATATTCTGCCAACTTCGATGTGGTTAGGGACGAACTAGATGAGGATGATGAAGATGATTGCGAAGGTAGCGAAATGCCTAGTGAACTCTACGGTGCTGAAGATCGTGATCAACTAGAGGACTA
Source organism: Blastobotrys indianensis (assembly GCA_030558855.1). NCBI lineage: Eukaryota > Fungi > Ascomycota > Dipodascomycetes > Dipodascales > Trichomonascaceae > Blastobotrys > Blastobotrys indianensis. The sequence continues at coordinate 35,423 of JAKTQK010000016.1, forward strand.
CTACTCTGATCAGGACGCCACGAGTGAGTTATTTGGTGGCGCACCCTCAAATGAAGATGAAGTTTTAGATTATGAAGACTCGGACCGAGACAGCGATTATCCGGATCTTGACTCGGACAATGAGGTGGATGGAGTAATGCAGAATCTGATCAAGAAACCTGATATTAGCAAGCTGGCTAAACCTAGTAATCCTGCGGAATCACAAGTAGGTGTGAGTGGGTTTACTCGACCGAAGTTTTTAGATAAGATTCCATTTTGGAGGTCCCAGCTTGATGAAGAACAAGATGGCTTAGAAAACGTTGAGCATCCTTCCTACAATATCGTCGATGTTGACCAGAACGATTCTGAGTCAGAGACTTCTTTGAATACCGAAGACCCTGATGGGCCATTATATTCTGCTCCGGTTTACAATAATGACAAGAATACATCCACTACCGAGCGATCTGCAGCTCCAGATAACTCTAAAGACGAGACTACAGAGGCTCCGGAGGCTCTGGAATCTCCAAGTGAAAGGTTTCTTTATATGAAGGGCCATGCACAGGCGGCTGTTGAATTGAATGAAGTGGAGAAGGAGAGTAGTTCTCAGCAAGTTACTAACCGGATTAACTCTTCATTTAAGCATCAAACAATTAAATCCAAAAAGGCCGCTCTCCAGAATGTTACAAAGACGAATTTGACATGGCATGCTGGCGAGGACAAGATGGAAAAGGCATCTTCTGCGCCAGATAAGAAGGCTGCTTATACGGTTGTGGCCGTTGTTGCTGGACTATTGCTGTACAGCATCTACCTTTAATAAGAGAAATAAGAACAAGGATGGAGAGATGCAAAATGTGTTAATCGATAGATGTATCTGATAATGAATTGTAATATTGCTTCAAAATCCTCACGTTCATAAACGCGCCCACGCGCGGCTTTTTCGTGTGTGTTCACCACAACGTAATCGACAGATTCTTAAATGTCAACAATTCGACCATGCTTACGCTAAAGCAGTTCGATGCTGTATTTTCGCAGCCATTGACTGAGCCAGTTATCAGTTCTGAGGATGTGATAATATGGATGGATCCTCAAGAGACCTTTCGTGGTATGCATTTCAAGAGAGTCAATAGAGGGTTAACCGCTGTCAATAGAGCCGACGAGACAAATATTGGAACACATCAAGAGCCTCACTCTTGAACAGCAACACACCATTATAGTGAAGTATATTGGTACGCGGGAAATACTACTTATTTTAAGTGCTGACAGATTCAGATGCGATTAGAGTGCATTTCTACCACCATGTGCTATTTACATTTTCAGCTGGTGATTTCGCCCGGCTGAGTACGAGTTTGAGCAGAGCTGAAAGGGCTTATACAGATCCGATGATATATTTTAATGATGAGTTACAGTTATTAGTTGAAAGGAGTATACATGCGCTAGTTCAAGACGCGCTTCCGGCCAAACGCTTGTACGGCATTCTAAACCACAGTTTTGGCGCATTGCTACAGTCGGGTAAAGTATGGTCGCAGCAGGATGCAGAGCCACTAAAAGTTCTATACAAGCTTGGGCTGAGCAGTCGTATACACAAGTGGCTGGCAGCTCAAATCAGAGCGCATGCGAGATCCGCAATTAGAAAGCAGTTTGCGAATAAGTGGAACAGCTGGACCGATGTGCGAGAAGTCGAAAAGTGGGCAATTTCTGTGCCCTGCCAGTCTTTGAAAAATCTGTTAAATGAGAACTATTCCAAGGAAACAGTTAGACTAGCTACCGACGAACTTGCTGATCTAAGGATATCTGAGCTATTCGATATTGTGGTGGATTACCCATTTTCTGAACCAGCAATTGAATGCCTGAAGGCGTGCATGACGAAATCTTCTCAGCGTGCTAAAGCGGTATTCGAGTTTCAACATGCTTGTCAGCGGCGACTGCTACAAGGTGGGACAAACACCGTCGATATCATTAAATTTTATCTTTCAACAATCAGAGCATTTTCTATGCTTGAACCCCGCGGGGTGCTGCTAGACAAGGTCTCACGGCCGATCAGAAGATACCTGCGAGAACGAGAAGATACTATACGAGTCATTGTGTCCGGTTTGCTAGGAGAAGGCGAGGACGAAGCGCTTGCAGCGGATTTGGCTAATGAGTTTGCAGATACGAGGAGTAGCAGACCGAATGCAGATAAACAAGGTCTTACTGATATGGCCTGGAATCCTGAACCAATGGATGTAGCCCCGGATTTCATGAAAGGTCACGATGACATTGTGACCAACCTACTGTCAATTTATGACAACAAAGAAATATTTATTAAGGAGTTTGTTGAAATTTTCGCGGAGAGGATGTTAAGAGAAGACTGTGTGGAGTCTGTGATGGCTAATGTCGAATTGCTCAAAGTGCGATTTGGCGACAGAGAATTGCATAACTTGGACGTCATGGTAAAGGATATGACAGAGTCCAAGCAATTGGATAAGACGATTCACGAGGAGGCCGTAATGGGGAGGCCAATTTTCAAGAAATTTCATGCAAGTATATTGTCGAATCTATTTTGGCCCAAATTTCGATCAGCAGAACTGGAATTGCCGCCAGCGATTACGAGCCAGATGGACCTTTACGCCACGCGATTTTCAGCCGTTAAAAGCCGCAGAAAGCTCAAATGGATTCCTAATTTGGGTACCGTTGATCTTGATATTCAACTGCAAGACCGTCAATTGAGATTACATGTGTCTCCCGAGCAAGCTGCCATTATTGCCTATTTTTCCGACGGCTCGCACACTATACAAGACATTGAACTGCAGTTCAAGATGACCGCGGCGTATGCTCGTCAAATAGTTATGTTCTGGGTTCACAAGGGTGTGCTGAAACAAGAAGGAGATTTGTTTACAGTTCAAGAGCTGGAAGAGAAAGCTGCTGAAAAGGATGCTGATGACTCGCACGCCCCGATCGAAGAAGTCCAGTCTGCTATTCAGACCAGCGAGGAGAGAAACAAGGAGGAAATGAACTTCTATTGGTCGTATATCAACGGCATGCTCACAAATCTAGGCTCTGTTTCACTTGACAGGATGCATGGATTTTTAAAGATGGTTGTACCGAAGGAAACACCCTACACCAAGACTATCGAACAACTGGAGCAGTTCCTTAATAGCAAAGTCAGCGAGGAGCTGTTAGTGCTTACAGGGGGCAGTTACAAGCTGGCTAATAAATAATAATGAATTGATGACTCTATAACTAAAGTATGCAAAATTAATGCTAAATGTTTTACTCCCTCTCGTACGGCGCCTCAGCCCAGCCGGTATTCACTGTGGGTTCCATGCTCAACTTCTTCGCAAGCGCCCCATCGACTTGCCAGAATCTCATTACTGCATCGTCGGAGATCGTAGCAATTGTGCCATTCTGCGCCGATACATCTGTGACTTCTCGTTGGTGTCCGTTTCGCAGCAGTGCCGTCGCTTTACCTATGCTCTGCTTCTCCAATCGTGAAGATGACGGCTTAGCAAACACCACCACCGAACCATCGACGCCACCTCCGCATGCAATGTAGTCATTTACCGTCCGCTGGCCACCTCTGACAAGACTGATTTTGTTGTGAAACGAGCCCACATTCAACTCAGGCGCGGAGAGCGTGTCTACTACTCCTGCCGCCGGATTAGAGGCGTGGTACGAGTATACGTGGCTATCCCTCGACATGGCCCAGATCTTATTATCGCTCTCGTCGTACTTAATTGAGGTGATTCCAAACTGCCGTTTCTGATTTTCGGGCGCCGAACCAAATTTTCGCCAGTTTTTGGTACCGTAGGGCGTTGGTTTCCGCAAGTCCCACACTTGCACACTGGAGTGTGATTCGCAGCCGGCTGCAAGGCGACGGTCTTTGATCCACGTCATGCCAGTTATCGCCAGATCGCGCCGTCGGTTGTCAAAAATATTGTAGTAGTGTGCCACGCGCTTATTTTCTCGAAGGTCGTACAGTGATAGCGTGCCTGCTGAGTCGCCAGTGGCCAACAATGCAGGAGACTCGGGACAGAATTCAATGTGCTTGATCCGGCACCGTTCCTCGGTGTTACAGTCAATGACCCATTTGCCTGTCTCAACGTCGCAGACACGGAACGAATTGGTCGACCCGGCCGCTAATAATGTGTCGTTGGGGCAGATGTCCATGCTCAGCACCGCATCGCGAAACCGCTCCTGCGGCCGCTGACACTGGAAAATCGGATCCATTGCATTTTCCTGTAGCATCTTCTCCTCTGACTGGGTTTCTCTGCCTTTTGTGAAGACTATGTGTCCGCCTTGTAATCCCACTGCTGCGATATCACGGTGGTGCATCAACGACACACAAAAAGGTCGACAGCTCGCCGGCGTCGCGTTATCACTGAACGTCGTATGCAAGTCTGTTAGATTCGTCATTGAATGTGCTGGAGAGCACCACAGCATTGATTCGCCGCGGGCATACTTCCATCGAAATCGGTCGTAGCTTGTGGTAGTGGCGGTACTGAATAGATTTCGGGCTAAATTACGACTAGAATTCGTCTCTTCTTCCTCTTCGTCTGCGTCATCTTCATATACTGAAAATGATCCTTTGATGCGGTTATTGGATAGTTTGAAGTTAGACACAGGGCTGCTAGCAAGCTCCACATGCCGCTGCCGCTTTCTCACCGGTGAATCGTCTGGTGTGAGTATTGCCTCCCGGTTTGAAATATCTTCAAACACTCGTCGGTGGATTGGAGTCTGCACAGCTGCCTCGATGGCAGGCGAAGACATGATTCCTCCAAGCATCTTGAAGAGTTTCGGCTGTTGGCTTGTCACAAAAAGAGAAAGATCAATTGTTAAGCGAAATTATAGAAAGAGTTTAGGCGCGTCGCGTCAGTTTTTTCCAGTCATTACGCGCGTCGTACAGGTCCCAGTTCACTCGACGCGTCTCGCGGCTACGCGACGCGTCTACGGGTAGCGTGCCGCGCTTGGTGCACGCGTTGAAGATGCGCATCGACCGTTGAGCACTTGCTTCCCAGCTGATGTAGAGTTGTTCGTTGAAGTCATAGTCGATAAGGAAGCTCGTGAGGATGTCCTCGACAACCATAGTGTCATCGATTATCTTGTAACCGTCCAATGTGCGGCATGTTGCCGGTGCGATGAGTCGCACAGTGGCGTTTGTGTCGTCCTTGATACAGCAGTCTACTACATTGTCGATATACTTGACTGTCTTATACACCTTGGGCTCTCGGAATTCGGCAGGCTTGATCAGTGACGCAATGATCTTCGGTGCCCATCGATGGTAATTAGCCGCGAAGTATAAGAGGTAAACAAATTCTGTCTCGATTTTCTTGGTGTCGATGAGCAACGCTGGGTGCTGTCTGCACTTGTTATCGACAAAACGAGAGCCACACGTGATGGCACACAGTTCTCCGGGAGCAATTATCTCTCTGTCGTCGGTCAAATCGTATTTTACGACTTGCAAATACTCGCTGGTGTCTGTGGCGTTAAGGCTCACCTCGAAAAACTGATCCTCCGTCTGGCACGAGAGATCCATCGCGCCCGTAATCTTATTAACCCTGAAGCTCAATCTATAGCTTACTGCTCCACCTTCAGGATTGAGCCGTATCATATTTGCATGCGAAAACCGCTGCAAGATGCCTTGTAAGATGTACAAAGGCCGTGCGGAGACTGGTCTAGGGCACATTCCTTCCGTGTCGTAGACGAAGCTATACGTCTGACTGTATTTGCTGGGCCGAATCAGAAAGTATGCTGGCATAAGCTCGCATTTCTTCATGTACTTTGTGTCTTCGATGATCTTGTAAACACCGCTATCCATCCTCATTGTGACGAGCGTCAAATCGGCGCTAGGCAACACCACATTCTGTGAAATGGATTCTGGTCTCACAGGGTATATCACATCAGGAGGGATGTTTTCTTCCACATAGAACAGTTTGTCCACAAAATTTTTCCAGCCACTCATCTTGCTCTTCTGCTTAGTGTGTGTCTCGTCAATGACGCCGCTCTCTTGCTCGCCATCGCCTGCGAAATCTTCTTCCTCTTGATGATTATCGTATTCGGCCCACCATTGTCCGCTTGTCGGATGTCCTGCAAATCGAGAGACCCAATCAGGGTCGCCGATGTCTTCAATAGCACTAGGTATATAGCTAGCACTCATAATATTGTTTAGGAAGAATCTCGGAAACGCCCAGCCGCACTATCTATAGCCGCGCACATAGAAGAAGGTTGTCTATTAGTTTGCAGAAATCTATATTAAACAACAGGATGGCACATATATACAAGAAGATCATAATTGGGAAAAATAATAATAATAATAGAAGCACATAAAAAATATAACTTTTTAGTGCGACGCTTTGACATCTCTCTCGCCTCTTATTTCTTTCGATTCAAGATGGTCATAGTTAGTTGCTTCAAAGCATCGAGTGCATCACTCGGCGGAAGGATCTCTAATTGCCTGATTGCTTCATCCGCGTACTTGACAGCAAGTTGTCGGGTCTTTTCAAGTCCCTGGGACTTGGCAACATACTCTCGGGTCAGCTCAACGTCACCAGGCTGCTTGAAATCTCTTCTGATCATTGCTCCCACTTCGGGGAATTCTTCCCATGCATATAGAACTGGTGCTGTGGCTAATCCAAGCTTAAGGTCTGCACCGGTAGGCTTGCCCATTTGTGTATCAGTAACAGTAAAGTCGAGCATGTCATCGACAATCTGGAAGCAAAGTCCCAAGTTTCGCCCGTAGATATATGCAGCCTCCACTACTTCATCCTTTGCACCAGATAGAACCGCGGCTGCTCGACAAGATTTCGACATGAGACTCGCCGTCTTGAGGTATGTCTTGTGGATATAGTATTCGAAGCTCGCTCGATTCGCGAAAGTCGTCGAGTCGACCGCGGTGTTCTTCAATTGCATAAATTCGCCTTCTACTAAATTTGCAATGGTAGTCGAAAGAAGCTCAATGACTTCTGCATTTCGGATCCGTGCGATCGCGACCGACGCCCTGCCAAGCAAGAAGTCGCCCGCCAAGATCGCCATCTTGTTACCAAATGCAATGTTGCCGCTCGGCAAGCTTCGTCGAGTCGCAGAGTTATCAATAACATCGTCATGTAGTAGAGATGCAGTATGAATCATCTCCACAATCTCTGCTAGTCGTCGCTGTTTGGGAAGAATGCCGTTGGTTTCCATCGGTAGCGGATCTGAAGGGCGGCTCAGTGGGTTCAGCACCAAGTCCGGATTGACGCCATGCAAAATGCTTAAAGGACTCAATGGGTCATTAATTCCCTCTCCAGTCATTGGCGAGTGCGCTCTTACATCCGATTCATCTCTGGAACCCCGATCTCGTTGTTCCGGAGGAATCGCAGATAGAGCCTTACTCAACAACAACACAATCAATGGTCGCACATGCTTGCCCTCGCTTTGGAAATAGTACATTGCCACTTTGTTAAGTGTCGGATGGCCCGATCCTAGCAGCGATCCAATGTTCTTTGCCAGTGTTGACATCTCTTTAGAGACTATGGAGAATGGATCATTGATTGGAGTGTCGGGCTGTACGATCTTCGATGCTGAGTCAATCGCATGCTGGAACTCCTTGTTCTTTGGGCCGGAAAAGAATCTTGGAACTGCTTCACTGACTGCTTTTGACAGCAAACTTTTGTTTCTCAGGCCGTTGTATCGCCGAGCCAATGTCGGTGCCTGTCTGGCCAATCGTAGCATGCTGCAACAAAAAACTCTCTACTCCTTTAAGGCAACAACAACGAAGAACCTTCTAAACCGTGTATTCAGATAGATACACTTTCCGATTGCAATCGCCCCACTAACAAGAAGCGCAAGTTCAAAAGATCAATCTCAGTCGTTTCAACGCGGCAAGTGGGAAAAATGCGCTGCGGCGGAGGCTCATACGCTTAAAATCCTGTTCAGCCGCGGCAAAGGCTCTGCGCGCGCCATTAGAGAACACCGCATCATCGCGATGGCGGTTTGGAAAACCTCGTTAGATTAGACACCAAATTTCCAACGGCTCAACAAAAAAAAATTGTTTGATCAGCTGCTTGACACTAGCGGCTACAAAGTCACCCGCTGTCGAGATTATTAAGAGGTCCCAATAGAAATACATACCTCAAAATGGATGCATCGCCCGTATCGGGAATCCCAGGCCTGCAGTATTTGCTTGGGCTGGGCAAGACTTTCCTCATCAACGTCCTGCGAGCAGGCCCCGTGCCGCAGCATATCGCCATTGTGATGGACGGGAATAGGCGGTATGCTAGAAGAGTGAAACGAGAAGTGCAGGAGGGCCATAGTGCTGGGTTCGAGACGTTGGCAGCGACGTTGGAGCTGTGCTATAGAGTGGGAGTCAAAGCGGTGACAGTATTTGCCTTCTCTATAGAGAACTTCAATAGAACACCCTACGAGGTTGATGCATTAATGGAAATTGCCAAGGCGAGGCTATCGCAGATCATTGACAATGGAGATTTGGCAGAGCAGTACGGGATCAAAATTCGAATCATTGGTGACAGATCAAAGGTTCCGAAAGACGTTATGGAGGTCGTCAATAAGGCAGAGCAGATAACTGAGAAGAATGATAAAGTCATATTGAACGTTTGTTTCCCATATACATCCAGAGATGAGATTACTTCGTCAATAAGGAGTATCGTCGGTAAGGCGGTTAAAGGTCAAGTGGATCCAATCGACATTGATGAAGGCATGATTGAAGAGAACATGTATACAGGAGATTGCCCTCCATTAGATATTTTGATCAGAAGTAGTGGAGTTGAAAGGTTATCAGACTTCATGCTTTGGCAGTGCCATCAGGGGGCTAGGATTGAGTTTGTCAAAACGCTATGGCCGGATTTCGGCTTCTGGAACATGTATGGTATACTACTAAGGTGGAGCTCATCACAGAATGTGAGCTCTTGGGAAACTGAGGAAGAAGATCTTGAAGCTGGTTACCATGATAACGATGACGAAGATGACTCGGAGCCAAAGAAGACACGATAGCATCATCTTTTTCCCTTCTACATTTGCACTTACATTCATGAACACTTTTTTAATGTCTTTTTCTCTCTCCTTTCTTGTATCCACTATCTTGTACAGTAGCGCTAACCGGTCTATAATTAATCATTTGCATTCATTTCGATTTGATTAGTCTGTGTGAACACTCATAAATCTCTGTTTGAGCCATTGCGCCGCGTGCGGCTGTGCCGGATCTGGAACACCAACTGTTACTGTTCGTACGTTGCTGCTACTACGTGTTCGATTGTATATTTAGCAAGCTATTGTGGTTCTCTCTTACCGAGTAAAAAACGCCAACTTAATTTGCCTGTTGCCTCGCGTTTTGCCCCAATCCGACATGGCGTGCGAGCGTAAAATTGGCGTCCGTGTTCACTCGCCCTAGTTAACGACCCGGCTTAGCATTTGAATACCGTGGTAATGGTTTTCGAAAATTTCATCATCTCAGACACACTTCACCTCAAGCTCTCATCAATGGCGCCGTAACGACGTGGTTGCATTTTTTTCTTCAAGAATTTGACACGCATAGTTGATGGCGCAGAGCGTGGCGGTATTATATACCGTGCACCAAGACGCCTCGACAACGGACTGCAGCCTGTGAAGATGAAAATTTTCCTCTGACGACGTGAAAGTTTTTGATATGCACATTGCTAGATGCCGTATATGAAGTTATTGATCCGGTGGATTTGAGGAGCGATTTCATACTTTTTTTTTTAATTTTTCTCCATGCCCTTTATTGCTATGGTGAGCTACATGCGGCGACCAATTGATCGTCCAAGCATCCAATGCTTGAAATACTGGCCGTTACCATGTGACGATAGAATTAGCTGTGTACCTTATTAGAGAGACCACTGACCGTATGTACCCGGGTTTCGAATCTATAGATTTACCGTTGTTTCAATAGATGATATCGTGAAGCTCAGTCCGACAAGGATTCTTCAAATTACACTTGATTCACCTCTTCCAAACACACGTCGAGAAATTGAGTGCTGCGTTCGCTTGCAGCTGCGAATATTATCTGATGCGGCAACATTTTTAGTTCGTCTCGAATAACCCTGGTCGTATCTAGATTATGATGTGCTGCGCATAAGGACCTGCACGTTTTAGATGACCTGTGCTTTTTGCCCTCGAAGAATCCATGTCAGGTAGATACATACCAGAGTGTCCAGGGGAGTATTTTATGGTTAAGAGGAGTTTAGGACTAAGAGGTACGGTACCTCACAGCAGGGTCCACACGCAGCCGTACTTTGATAGGCATCGATGTAGCTGCTCCACAGGCTGATCTGTAGCTCTTTTTGACGAACATCCATGAGAGTAATATAAATGTACGATCCAGCGTAGAAAAGGTGATATTCACAGATCTGGTAAACGTCGATTTGATCTAGGGACCTGAGTGGTTACCGCCATGATGGGAATTTTCCTGATCTACATCCTGCGCCTAAATGATCCCCGGAGGAGGAGAAGCTTTATATTGGGTTTGGGTGTACTAGTACGATGTTGTAAATTGTTATGTAATCGTGATTTATGCTGAGGTAATATATTACCTGGATTATATGTACTGAGCAAAAGTGTTGATATCTGGCAACATCGCTCCATAGTCCCAGAATGCAATTGAAGATGTTTCGCTCGATGCGACCAAGTATCGTGAGTTGCAAGTCACATTATATACTCGTCCGAAGCTGGGAGACCAATCTTGGCTTCTCATTACGTACATGACTTCCCATGTTTGCTGACGCCCTGTAGGGATGCTTTGGTTCAGATAAGCGACGGACGGTTTCTGGCTCAAGAAGGATACACGCTTCAGTGGAGAAGTAGGCGAGGCAGGCGGACTACTCGTATCCGAGCAAGAATCGTCCACGCTTCTCCGCCTCAATGCAGGAGACTTTGCAGTTTGCAAACGCGACGTGGGCCCGGCTCGTTTTTTCCACACTTTAATTGTCTTGTCGTATGACCCAGTGACAAGCACGTCACCATGTAGAGATATAGTTCTCACCAGGTCCTCGTGGGCATTATAGATGGTATTCAACCAGCATCCCGTCTGGGCGTCGAAAATCCGTATTGTCTGATCAGAAGAACCTGACACTATCAGTTCTCCATCGAATGCCAAACACGAAACGCCATGGGTGTGCCCTACCAGAGTTCTCAAACATTCACCCGTCTCTAAATCCCAAATTTTCAGAGTTCTATCTCCCGACGCCGATACAATCCGGCCGTCCGCTACCTGGATAGCGTTAATCGCAGCCGTGTGTCCACTTAAGACCCTAACCAACTCCTGCGTCGCTAGAGACCAGACGCGTATAGTTGAATCCTTGGAACACGAGACAACGTATTCCTTGTAAATATGTACATTGAATACTGATGATGTATGTCCCTTGAAGACTGATCGGATGGTACCCGAAGAGTAATTCCAGACTACAACCTCTGTATCTGATGACCCAGTTACCACAAGATCGCGATCCAGGTCAATGGACAGGCATAAGATGGATCCCTGGTGGTGGCGCAATGTTTTGATACACGTTCTAGAATCCATATTCCATGCTTTGATCGTTCTGTCGCGTGAGCCAGACACGATAATGCGCCGTTTAGCATCACACTGTATCGTATAGACGGAGTCGTCATGGCCATAAGTCAAGGTCTTTTTCACGCACCTTCCCTTGTGCCAATTCGCCTCCAATGAGTATTTGGTCCGGAATAAATGTCGCCAGTCGGGATTCAGTGTCGATGGCAAGCGAAAATCCCACTTCTTTTGATGTAAATAGAGCTCCCGCCACACCGACGAGTCGTGCGCAACTTGTCGCCATGATTTTGACACTTGGGAAACATTTAGAATGTCACTCAAGCAGAGATTGGAAAATATTTCAATGCATACTTCAGCCGGAAAACACTGCTTTTTAGAGTCAAAGTTAGCAAAATGATGGCCTTAGCGAGAATGGAGAAGATTAGAGTCCCGCGAAACATACCCCGATGGGATCGTGACCTGTGGGAGCAGGTGCTGCTGAAGACGATAGTCGACTTGCGAATTTGAGAAGTGCTGAAGATGGAAGATTGAGCGATTTTAAAAATCGATATGCTATTTCTTTCGTAAAGTGTTAGAATTGTGAGGACATACACACTCTCTTGCTCTTACCTTGCTTGTCACCAACTGACAGCTCCTCGGTTTGGGCAACGGGCCCGGAGAACGTGAACGCACGACTGTCCTGTATCGACAACGGCCCTGGCTGCTGTAATTTGGAGTTTGCTAGCGACAGTGCCATTTTGTGGGTGTCGAATCAAGGTTAGGGTGTGAGTAGTTTTCGAGGAAATCAGGGAGCAACAGTCGGTCGACCTTATATATAAGCAGATCAGAGGGCGATTATACCATGTACATTAGGATCAATGGTGGAAAACACCAGCGAGCGATAAAAAAGAAATATGAGCGTACAGCTCATGCAACGCACGAGAGGCTCGTGTGCGTGTACTATGCGCGTGTGCGTGTTTTGCACAGCTAGGCGGTGCCAGTGGAGATGCTAGGCGGGAACGCGCAGAAACTTGTTGCTAAGGAGATAAATAGCTTGCCGAATCAAATTCATAAGAAAATTCCAGTTAACAGTTTTTTTTTTTTTTTGCTATACAGTTACTCTTAGGGAGTTCAAAAGATTTTACAGACCAAAGAAATTATTCCGCCGGAGATCATCCTGCTCCACGCTGCAAATGCTTGCATGCAGCGGGCTCTTTGACGTACACTGTACAGTGTAGATCTCTCCAACTGCCGCCTCAACGCCTGGGAGTGGATCTGCACAGTAGAGTTTTCAGCGAAGGACATGACATTAAAAGCACTCTCGAACGATTTTTTCGGGAGGCTTTTCAGGGACCGAATAAGATCTGAAATGAATGAGATCTTATCGCGATTCGACCGGTGGTCACTAAAGAAGCTGCCACCCGTCGTTTCGAGAATCCTCACTCGGCATTTGATCCGTAGTCTGATCCCAGGATCCTTCTACCCTCGGTACCATCTTGATGGTTCCAGGATCGAAAATAAAGTGGTCATAACTTATGTAAGATTTAGCCGTGTTCGAGCAAAGGAGTGCGTTACGGGGTTTATCTACGCGTTCTAAAGACGCTTCTCAGCTGGCATTAGTATCTGTCTTATCTTGAACAGCTTTTAACACGGCAAGTGCAGAGAGGTGGCAACGTATCCGGCGAAGGTATATCACGGAGCTGGTACCAGTTCACTTTTGAGACCTTGATTCAGTCAAGAGCCGTTTCAAAACGCATGGACACGTGGAAACATTGGGTACTCCGGAGCTAGAGCCTGGCTCCTCTTAAGAGGCTGCCCCAGAATGCAGAAATCAAGTACTAACTGAAGCATAGTCCTGGTGCGATTGTTCAGTCTGAATGCTGATCGTTGACCATACCCCGGTTCATTGTCAGTCGTCACCTGTCGAGGCCACTGTGGGGTATTCTATAAAACATGTGCGGCGGAATAGTATCGTAGAGAATCGACAGTACCTGTGTCCAGACAATGTGACTTTCTGTGGAGTCATGTTTTGTTAGTATCCCGCTCATGTTTCTCACAGCCTGGGACGTGCATGCACGATGCCGTTAGATTAGTACCAGATTGATAGACTGTAACGGCTATAGCAATAACCGAGATCGTTCCCATTTCCAGAGCTAGATGTCCTTCGAAGTTAATTCTGCTTTACTGACACTTGATTGGCCCTGTGTAGTGAATGCAAAGGGCTGTCAAATCTTGCACGGGACCTCCGGCGTATATTGTGGGCCGAGCTCGTTTTCGGCCTGAGCACGAGTCTTCTCGTTTAACACGAACAACAAATCTTCAATCTTGAGTCTTGGTATATAAACCGCTTTTAAATATACCGCCCCAGAATTTATTCGTAGGCATTGGGACCTTGGAAGCATTTTATATTTATTCGAAGATCACTTTAGCAAAAACTGAGAACTTTTTAAATGTCTTGATGGGTTAAGTAAGAGGAGCCGCACTGACCGTGGCGTGGGTATAGCACTCCAAGCATCGATGCCGGACTACGAATTCATGTATCGTTTGCAATAAATCATGAAAACCATTTAAATTACTTACAAGATGGTTACTCTCGTTATCTTTTACATTTGCCACTAAGCAAACAAAGTAAATTTTTTTTTGTTGTGTGAATGAGGATGGGTGATAATAAAATTTTTTTGTTTTGTACATCAAACCGTGACTATCATCAAATGGACATTTTGCTCGCACGAGGAAATTTATTTGTCCAAGACAATAGCGTCGTACTTCTGCTTGAACCACTTGATGGTGTCCTCCTTGCCGAGTCGGTGAGAGACACCCACTGTGGATCGAGTTCGCTTTCGTCGAGCGACTCGGTTACCCTTTCGGCCGCACACAACGTAGAAGTCCATACCGTAAATACCGATATTTGGGTCGTACTTGATACCCAAGTCAATGTGCTCAGAGATACCGAAACCGAAGTTACCAGTGTCGGAGAAGTTCTTGGATCGGAGTTCGTACTCCTTGACCTTCAAGCCTCGCTCCAAAATCTCCTCAGCCTTTGGTCCTCGAACGGTAACGTGGACAGAGATCTTTTCGTTTCTTCGAATGGAGAAAGCTCGGACGGTGTATCGGGCCTTGGAGTAGACACCAGTCTGACCGGAGAGCTGCTCGAGCACCTTGACGGCTCGGGTAAGCTTGTCACCGGACTCACCGACACAGATGTTGAGAACAAGCTTCTCAATCTTGACATCCCGCATAGGGTTGGCGCTCTTGTCACTCTATCATAAGTTAGTTATCTGATCACATCTACAGAATATCGATGTGCTTGGGTTGTAGAATTCATTTGTGTGGACAGAAATCATTCAAGGTCGTTCAATAGCTGTTGAAAAGTATTGAGAGGGTATTTGTCAAACATTCAGTAGAATCAATAATCTAGCGAATCGGTAATGTCGAGAGAAGAATGTACATTCACACAACCGTAATTCATCGAATCCAAGCGTCGATCGATAGAGCATTTCATTCAAACGTACCATTGTTGTAGTTGGTTGATTGATTAGTCGACGTCGAAAGAGTGTACTCAAAAAAGAGTGGGTTCAGCGCTTGGGAGGTGGTGCACGGTGAGTGGGGTGCGCGCTAGTGGGTGAGTGTGTCGGGATGAAATATACACAGGGAGGTTTTTGGTAAAAAAACTCCCATTTGGCAGTCACACTCCCAATATGGAAACCACATAAACTTTAGGGCACACCATTGATGGTTGACATGGCAACGACGTTCAGCGCCAGACTGGACTTACGAGTCTCAAAAAGCTACATATTGTCTAATAGAGAAACACTTTATCCAAGTAGTATTTAGAGGAGAATTGTTCATTTTTGATCATAAATTCGAATGTAAATTCACGGTGATATTAAAGTCGCTTGTGATTAAAAGATTATTCTCAGTTAGATCTTGTCCAAAATGCATGTACCCGAGACATGTAAACAACACGGTGTTTTGACATTTGACGGTGAAAGTATGGTATTGTCACCGTCTAATATGCCAAATAAATCAAAGAATCATATTCATAGGTAATAGTTACTGCATTTAAGAAAAAAAGCTACATACATGGCGGGGTGGGAAGCGAACGATGCGATCTCAAGATTTCGTGTTTGCTGAATAGATGAGGATGTTCAAAGGCCGATTCGAGGATGCACTGAAGAACAATTCAAGAGTTACAAAAGGGAAAGATATTTCATTACCATTATTAAGTCAAAAAATAAATTGCAATATTCTCGCTCTCCGTTTTACTTGGCAGCAGCGGCAGACTTATTGGCATCCTGAGCCTCAGTGAAGTTCTTCTTGAACAAATCCGCATTGTCCGAGTTGGCGAATCGAATAGCCAAAGTCTGGGCTTCTGGCTCGCCTTCAGAAATATCGGCACTGACATTGTATACCCAGCTTCGGTCACTGCCCACATTTGGCTTGAGCTCGTAGTCTGGGGAAATGTAGTGGTTAGCGCAAATCTTGAGCGTTTTGTCTCGTCGCATGACAAGTCGCACCTTCTTGGTTTCCTTATGCTTCAAGAACTTGACATCACCGGTTCCTCGCTCCTTCCATTCCTTAGTATCGTTGTGATATCGGAAAAGCTTGGCTCGACTAGAAATGGGGTTAGCTTTGTGCTGCATCTGAACTATGTGGATCATACATCTTGAAAATGGCGTCCTCATCCTCCTCATTGGTCTTGACTTCAACACGCTCGAGCTTGACGATTGGCTCAAAGTGCACATCTGGGGACTCTGGGGCCTCATCGCCATCTTCCTCGCTCTTCTTCTCCTCAGCGTTGTCGTCCTCTGGCTTGTTGTCCTTCTTTTCCTCAGCGGCAGGCTTCTTAGCACCGAACATAGCCAAGGCGCTGGCGGTAGCGTCCTTGACCTTTTCGGTGGCAGCATCAACTGCGGCAGCAACTGGGGTGTCCTTCTTCTCTTCTGACATTGTTATTATGATCTCTTGAATTTCTCAGGGGAGATTTGTAAAACGAAGTTCAAAGCGGTTTCAATGTGGCGCGCTTG
Organism: Blastobotrys indianensis; assembly: GCA_030558855.1. Classification (NCBI taxonomy): domain Eukaryota; kingdom Fungi; phylum Ascomycota; class Dipodascomycetes; order Dipodascales; family Trichomonascaceae; genus Blastobotrys; species Blastobotrys indianensis. The sequence goes on from JAKTQK010000016.1 coordinate 51,902, forward strand.
AAAATTCTTTGGGCTTCGCGGAGAGAGTGAGAGCGCTTGAAAGCGGCGGCGATGGTCGTGCGCGCGTCGCACAAGCTCCCACTTTGGGTCCAAAATCACCACTTTCGAGATATCCTAGAGGCCCGCATTACATACATATACACAAACCATGGAGGCGATATTCAACAAATACGGCAACGGCTCGTCCGACCTTGTCGACACATTAGCAGATGGAGACTTTCAACAGCCAATGCATGGTAGCTCTCTAGCGCCCTCAATTGCTGTCCCACCAATCGCGCAGGTACGCTTCTCGCCCCGTTGTTTCGCCACCAACATTCGTACGGATGAAAATGCTAACTCTCCATAGCCAACTGCATTCCTCAGAGCACACACAGACGACTCCAAGAACCCAGACGTCAAGATTAAGATCGCGCACGGTACGACGACACTAGCATTTCGGTTCCAAGGCGGCATTGTAGTCGCTGTCGACTCGCGAGCGTCGGCCGGCTCATGGATCGCCTCATCGACGGTCAAGAAAGTCATTGAGATCAATCCGTTCCTTCTAGGTACCATGGCCGGTGGTGCAGCAGACTGTCAGTACTGGGAGACGTGGCTCGGTGCTCAGTGCCGACTGCACGAACTAAAAAACAAAGAGCGAATCTCGGTGGCAGCCGCGTCGCAGATTCTCGCCAACTTGACCTACAATTACAAAGGAGCAGGATTGTCGATGGGTACGATGATCTGCGGATATACTAAAAGTGAGCCTGCTATTTTCTATGTTGATTCGGACGGTACTAGATTACAAGGTGAGTTGTTCTGTGTGGGATCGGGTCAGACGTTTGCATACGGTGTGCTCGACGCTGGTTACCGATGGGATTTGACTGTAGAAGAGGCATTGGCTCTCGGTAAGCGGTCTATTCTCGCGGCCACACATCGAGATGCGTTCTCCGGTGGTTCGATCAACCTCTATCATTTGGCTGAGACTGGTTGGACATACCACGGCAACCACAATGTGGACGATGCTTACTGGGAGGCCAAGGCCGCCGAGGGCTCTTTCAATGCCCCACCAACTGAGGTCCCAGCTTAGGAAAGCCTCATTGTTTGTATATGTAACGAGCTTTCTTTAATACAACTGCTTTTTTTATCTATATATCAACAAAACTTATAATTGTAGTCAGATTTGAATTAGTAAGGGACATGAACAAAAACATTTACATAACATCATTACGAATAATAATAAGAAATAATAATCAGCCAGAAAGAGACTCTAAGAGCCATCTCCAGTCTTGATAGCTTTAGAAGCACGCATGTCAGGTAGTGCACCATCGTTGGGTCGCTTCTTCGCACGCAAAGCTGCTAATCGTGCTTCGAGTTGAGCAATGCCTTCTTTCATCTTTTCGCTTGGATTCGGTCGGGACTTTGCACGTGCCAGGAGCTGCTCAATTTTGGCTTCAGTGGACACGCTCTGCTCGCTCGGTGCTGGTGTTGAAGTAGCAGACTTGTCGCTTTGAGGCTCTACAGAAGACTGCACGACAGGCGTAGGCTTCAATTCTGGCTCCTGCGACTGGACTCGCGAATGAGCTTGGGAAGCTGGCTCAGTTGTAGCCCCCGAGCCTGGGATTTCATCTGAAGGTTGCGTTGGAGCCGCCGGATGCGAACGAGGCGAGGACGACGTTGCAGCAGCTGCAACTGGCGACTGAACAGGAGCCGGCGAAGGAGTGGCGGTATCTTCAGCCTTTGCATCTTGTGCTTTCTTCGTCGACTTCATGTTCTCCAATGTCTGCTTTAAAAGGGATACTAGTCGCTGAGAATTCTTGTCTGTGAGCAGTTTGTTGATATTCTCAGTCGTATTTCCCCCTTCTGCGCGAGCAGCTTGCGACAGAGCCGAAGCCAAAGCAGGTAGTACAGCTGAAGAGCTTATATTCGGCGGTAGCTTCTTGATTACCATGTGCTGCAATGATTGCAGCACCCGCTGTGCTTCTGGGCTAATACCAGATGCAAGTGCTGAGCTACCGCTATCTCGCCTCGTCCTTGCAGATGTGGCAGGTGGAATTTGCTGCTGCTGCTGCTGCTGCGGTGCACTATGAACCTGAGAGTTGACCTTCATTTGCGGTCGTTTAGCAAGCTCCTTTATATTCATTGGAGCTGACGGATGTGGTTGGTGCGGTTGGTTAGTGGTGGTGCCGACTTTGGGCATTCTAAATGTACTTTGACCAGCTTGCAAAGACGTATGGCTGTGTGGTACTTTGTTTGCAATCTGCTGCTCACTTGGCGATGCAGAAGCAGTGTCCGATTGATGGTCCTTGGAAGCCCGCTTCTGAATATTGGCTTGAAGTTGCTCCTGGATACTCAATCCTGAAGTACCATTACCTTGATTCTCGCTTGGTCGACGTCTTAGTTGCTCATAGTCTTCAGTAGAATAATTTGGATTATAGATTCTTTTAGCATCTTTCGACCGATTGACCTCGATTTCACGCGCAATTTCGGCAATAGTCTTGCCCTTGCTTGTCATCGCTTGCTCAGCCGTGCCGATGGCATTAGTCAAGGTACCAGAAGCAGTAGCATCCACTGATGCATGATCTGAAACAGGGGATTGAATTGCGGCAGTTGAGGCTGTCGCAGGGGCAGCAGGTACTGGCAGCTGTACTGGTGGGGGTGGCGCCAATAAAGGATCTATATTCAAAGCCGTTGCAATAACAGGAACCTCTGTACCATTGGCTGCTGTTGGAGCCGCGATGGTTGTTGTGGATGGAGATGTTGAAGCGGTGGCAGCAGCTGCGGCGGCCGCTGCAGCTGCTTTCTGCTGCGCTTGGAGCTGGGCCCGCTGCTGAGCGGCAGCCTTTTGTTCTGCGGCTCGCTTACGTTGCCGTTCTTTTTCCAGAAAATATTCCTGATCAAGACCCCAGAGAAATCCTTTACCTTCTTTCGAAACTTTTCTAAACGCCTTGTTGGATGAAAGATTGTGCCGGACCGAGTTCTGCCACCCGGCGGGACAGTACTTGTAAAAAGGAAAATCTTCTTGGATCGCTTTATAAATATCGGCCAGAGAGAGGCCATTGACAGCATCACGCATTTGTAGGGCATGTGCAATTAAGGACGAATAAGACTTCTCAGGCTTAGTCCTGTATTCTTCAGGTATATCTTCTGGCCTGTACTCGATCTTTGGCTGTCGCTTCGAGCCGCCGTTCTCTTTCTTAGCCTTAGGTGCCGTTGGCGTCGTAGTAACCAAAGTCGGTGCTTCTTCTATAGCTTCTGGCGACTGAGATTCTTTAGCAGGAGAAGCCTGTAGATTGCGGCGATCTTGTAAGGACAGCGCGTCAGTCGGTCGTATTGTGTCTTCAGGGTCTTCTTCGCGAGCAAAGCCATTTGGAAGAACAAACTTAAATGTGATATCTGCAATTTGAATTTGCGCACTGTTAAAGGTTAGTTTATGTCGTAATCTTTACCTCAATAGTAACATACCCGTCCTCTAAAGCAACTGTCGAGTTCATGGGAATGAATGCTGAGCCTATAAACACGCCGTTTCTACCAAGTACTGATAGCTCGAACCTCTGATTACCGAAATTGTAGAATATTTTCGCGTGCTTTCTTGAAATAGCCTTCTGAGGACCCAGATGAACATCAACCATGCCACTTCCATTCTCTGCACGACGGCCCAGCATTACCTGTAATGTTTGCACGTAAAACGTAAACTCTTCAAAATCTAATCTTGCATACGCGGAAACGCGGCTCTCTTGATCAGCCAGCGACATGACACTATCTGGATGTTCCTGTTTGATCTCGGGGCCGTTCTCCATGCTGCCTAGGTTCGTTGCGAATGTGAGTGGATGGTTTTGATGTATCTGCTTCCTTAGTACCGGCTGTCGAAGTTCTGTTTCCGATGGATCTGCAAACTGGGGCGGACCTGACGACGTGTTTTTCGGCGTGTGAAATACGTTAGCCGTCGCATTTATCGCGTCGTTATGGCGTCCCTTTCTGGAAGAGCCCATTAAAGAGCTGGAGGTTGTGGTGGTGTTGTTGTGTCCCGGTTTCACAACCGATGTAGCTCCGGGCGATGAGCTACTCATCATGACAGGCTAGAGGATCCTTCTAAACGCGACCTCTCTAGCTGTCTTTCAGGATAGGTAGCGCGTCTCTAGTTGAAAACAAGGTTTAAGTCGATAAGCGGTATTCAAGACGCCTAATTAAAGAGTCCGTCGTCACACCATACAACCGCGCAACCTGGCGATGTAATTTTGTTTAGATGTGAACTGTGCCGGAGGAAAGAGGCCGGTAGGACTGCTATTGCTGTTGAGAATAGTCTCTTAACAAGCAAAAGGAAATATGTCGTCTATTGAATAACTTGTCCCCAAGCTGACTTGTTCCCGCTGGTGAAATAAATTGATCTGATAGTTATCAGTTGAAATTGAAGCTGTGTCCGGAAATTGGGAGGATGCGTGCGCGTTGGGAGAATTCCCGTCCGGAGGTCGTTAAAGTTTTAACGGTAAGACACGGGTTTCAACCGAAATTTGACGGAGCTTTACACTGAGAACACGAAAATGTGAGTGTACTCACAAGTAATTGCAATCGATTAAGAATGTGCATTGTATATCGCAACTTTAGCTATTTTACATTTGATGAGAGTCGCTTTGACTATTTTGCCTGTTTGTCTTCCTCCTTCAGCTCGTCATCCCTCCCTCCCTTATAGATATGGCGCAAAATAAAGATAATAAATAAAAAGAGATAATCGCTAACCATGCTTCTGCGAAAACGCGGATAATACCGGTATAATTTCTTTGAGAGGGTGTCTGTGGGTAATAAATAATGCAAGCATGTCGTGAACATCTGCCATTCGAGCGACGTTCTCATCCGAGCAATACAACATTGCAGCACCTTTTCGAGCCCATAAAAGCTTTTGAGAGACACTTTTATTGGCATCTTGGTAGGGCTCAGACCCCGTGGCCGCATGTAAAAGGACCAATCCTAATGAGTAGACGTCAGAAGAGAAAGTGGGTTTGGCATTTGGAGTAGACAGTAGCTCTGGCGCAGAGAATTGCACTGAAAATGCACCGGTAGAGAAGCTCGGCTCATCATCGACTATTTCTTCTCGCGATCCAGTTTCTCCAGGTGAGTTTTCGGAGGATTGAAAAATGGCAGATGAGAAGTCACCTATACAGGCGTTGTATTTATCGTCAAGAAATACATTATCACTCTTGATATCACAATGCACCACATTCTTGCTCTGCAAGAAACTCAACCCCTCACAAAGTTGCATTGCCCATTGACGCCATCGACGATTGCCTACATAAGTGACAGGCGAATCAGGACCCGATTGAATATGATCTTTCAAGGTTCTCTTGTAGAACTCCAGCACCAGTGCTGGAGTATGCATTATGGCGCCATGGAATTTGACAATACCTGACTTTGGTGCCGGATCCGAGTAGAGCTCAGACAAGATCCTTGCTTCGCGAATGACTACTGGCTGTTGATTTGGCTTTGTCGGTGTTTTAACAGCATAAATCTTGCCGTTGCAAGTGGCCTGTCGCACAGTGCAGAATGAACCTCGTCCGACGATGCATGAGATTTCCAATTCCGAGTCGCTTTGAAATATTTTTATAGATGCTCCTCTAGGCGATGACAACGTTGTAGGTGGCGACAGCTGTTCGGGGGATTCGATCGTCGAACCCAGATCCGAGTTGCCTGATAGCGAGTCGTCGCTCAGACGCGCTTGTGTGGTGAGCACCGGTCGTAGGGGAGGCATTGAAAGTGATAGCTTATTGACTGCCGAAGCCACATCCCCAGGATCTTTATTTTCGGCAATGAGCTTCTTGATAGTGCGTTTAATAAGAAGCGTGTTCTGTTGGTGATTCACGTCGTGTTCAGCTGCTGGAGTGGGTTCGCCGTGGTTGCCGTCTTGCTGCCGTGCCCGCTTCACAGGAGGCGGTTTCCCTGAGTCCTCAGATGGGGTACTACAACTTTCGTCCATGATTCTGATTAAATGCGATGATACTATGGACCTGGGTGAACAGTTCATAGAGCTATAGCGAAGGTTGGTCCCGCAGGAGGAGGATGATGATGACTTGTGGAATCTAGTAAGGAAGAGAAAAAAAGAGAAAAAGCTGGACGGCAAAGAAATGTAACCATCTTCCTGGTTCTACTCACAATGCCGGAAGTAGTATGATGATGATGTGCCTGGGATCACACAAAGTCGCAGCAGCGAAATGCCGGGGCGAAAAGAAAGAAAGAATCTGGGTTCCCCACAATAGCCTAGCCGACGTCATAGGCGGGTCCGGACCCCTTGAATGAAGGAAATCTTAAACAATACACCCGCGATCTGCTTACTTGGGCCGTGATCCTTGGCAGGCATGGGTATTCATGTGGGAACACGAACGCTGATAATGTTTCGAAAAATACTCCGCAGTCCTTCAGAGTATATTTACAAACGACCGAATTTCTACAAATCTGCTCTCAAATGCCCAGTCATAGAGTAGTATGACGCGCGAGCCCAGGCACGGCAAGTTCATGCACTCCCGCTTGCTGGTGAGCCTGACGTCACAGTGAATTTTTTTTTTTACTAGGCCGTGGGAACTGAGAAATAAGGAGAAAAACTAGAAATTTGGCCGCGGCAATTGAGCCAAATAGGGCGGCCCGCTTTGAGGGCAACTTCAGATGCTGTAGTGATAACATGCACTTAACTGAGTCGCATGAGAGGAAGATATTTGCTTGCCATTGTCCGTGCGCACTGCGCAGTTGGAACATGGAAGCGTTGGCTTCTATACCTCCAGGACGCGTGAATTCGTGTCCCTAAATGTGCTGCTGGATTCCGAGAACATGCGCTTTGAGATCCGGTTCCGCATGAACTCAAATTCTAGGCGCTCTGTGAAATGTTTGTACCTAGATAAAGTACTGTAACATAGTGCAGAGGCGGTCTAGGTCTCGGTGTTTGAATATTGTGTGACCTGCGGAGTAACCTTGATTCGCCGGGATGATTAGCTGAAAGGCCGAAATTTGATAACTAAGAAAGAAAATTGGACTTAAAAATTTGGAATGTTCCCTGTGGGCTTTCAAGGTTCGGCTAAAATATGGAATCAAGGCGGATGGTGTGCCAGGGATCATGAAGGTTTAAGCAGACGTTTTTATCCGGCCGAGAGGGACGCCTCCGGCCATTGAATGTGAGAGTACTTCGTGATCATCAGGGGCTCACTTCTCGAACTAATTGTTGCGCTATTGCCAATGAAAATCTGTTCCGCCGAGTTTTTGAACGATCCGAAGCAGCAGCGTGTGGCGGACAGACAATTTCGCTATGACACTATCCACATTACAACTAAGCATAGCCCTTACTCTCTGCTCAGGAAATTGCGCTTCCAGTGCAGGCAAGAAGCCGCAATTCAGTTCTTGTAAGCATGGTTGGAACTCTTACACTTGTAGCATCCCTATACGAACGAGCTTACGACTCGCACAATAATTTACATTGTATCGCACAGTGCAAATGTTCCAATTTCACGTACCACTACCAGATATCTTCGAACCCTGCGTTTAATGCACAAATATCCTAATTCACAGCTTAAAAGTGCTCTAGAGGTTCTAGTTAAAGCCACCCGCACTGACGTCATCCGCGCCGCAGTGGCGACACAAGCGTGAGCTTAATCGCGCTGCGCTTCTTATCGCGGGCAAAACAATCAGCAGCAATAGCGCCGCTCGCCCCGCTCCCGAATTCAAGCTTTAGACCGCTCAACCTTTGCCGTTGCGACATTCACAGCTATTCGTTCAACTATAGCGACACGTTTATTTCTAAGCCAGCGACTCTTCATCCGATCAATCATGACCCAGAGCTACATTGTATGCTTATTCAGTAGGTGATTGAGTCAACTAATCAGATGCAGGTCCGATTCAACGACGCCACTTCCGACGACGACTACAACAAGTACGTGTGACCGGTCACCTGGAAGGGCCCATTGTGGAGATTCTATTTTAATGCTAACCGTATGCGTATCTAGGGCTAAAGACGATATCAAGTCTCAAGGTGGTATGTTTTTGCTGGGTTTGAATCGGAACAGATCTAACCAATAGGCAACATTAAGCACGAATACGTTCTGTTCAAGGGATTCACGTACGTTTTTTTTTTTCCTTTTGAGAAGCTGATTGAAATGGCTAACGAGAAAACCTAGTGCTGAGATTCCAGATAGTGACGTTTCGACATTGTCCACTCTTGAGTCGCACCCACACGTTGAGTCTGTGGAGAAGGACCAGGAAGTGCACATTCAGGGATCTTCCTAAATCAATGCTGACTCTATTCAGATCAATAGAACGGCTGCCAGGTTTTTATATCTTTCTTTATTGCTAAATTTATGACGTTTGTTATTTCAGATCTTCATGTGTAAAATTCCAAGCTGGAATCAGGGTGATGATGACCTTAGCGTCTGCATTTCATCGGTTGCCAACCCGTTACCCGTTATCTGAGCTGAGCTCAACCGCTTATCGTTGCCGCAGAGTGACCGATTGAGCAGTCTGCATGTAGGAAGTGTTGTCAGCCGGCCATAGTGCTAGCAATAAACAATGTAAAAACCGCATTCATAAAGTCTAAGCTAAAATATCAAATATTTAAAAAAGAGTGTTCATTAAAATCGTCAATGCTGGATCTTTCCCCAGACAGGAATTGTTATAGAAGAAAAATCCGATGGTTCGATCTTCACCAAGTAGCGATCGCCATCTTTTTCCATTGTAGCGCCCTCACCAATCTTGTCAATGTTCAAGCCAGTCGTAAAGTTTAGCGACATCGGCTTGGTTAAAGCAGAGGCGTCAATGGAGTTGACCGTGAGGCTACTCTTGAAGTTGTTTTCATCAATACTGTCAATGTGGTATCCCAATTGCACCTCGTAAACACCATGACCGGTGCTTACCGATCGAATCTCATTGTCACCAGTGAATCCAATGGACCGTCTGTGTTTCCTTGACGAGTCGCATTTGCCGTCATCCCACGGATTCTTCTTGTGCCCAAACCCGATCCAATCGCAGAACACCAGCTCGCTGAGAGAGTGACAGGCTGTACCTAGAGCACATGGATGCTTGACCCATTTATGCCTCTCACAGCTCATATAGTCCATTCCAAAACATCGCTTCTCAAACTCGTGAGCGCAGTGATCTCCTGGCGATGGGCAAGTGCTGCTTGTTGGCTCCGGCGTTGCAGCTCGCGTCGTGGTGACTATAGTGGAGCGAGGCTGCTTTTTTGTTACATCCTTTCCACCCTCCCCTTGGTTTTTAGAACCGGGGCCAGAGCATTCTCCGTTATCCCACGGGATTTCTCCGGTGCTGGATCCAGTCCAATCACACAGAACTCTATCATTGCCAAAGACTCTGCAAGCAGTGCCATCTCCGCATGCTCTCAACTTCCACACACCCCATTCGCACTCCATATAGTCTCGACCGTAACATCGCTGTTCTCCGTTGATTTTGCATTTACTGCCTGGATATGGACAGGTGGATGTTGGAGCAGCGCTAGACGAAGTTCGGGATGCTGGATAAGAAGAGGAAGTTTCGGCCTTTGATGATGTCACAGCGTGACTGGAGGTAGCAGCTTTTGTGCTTGATATCTTGGAGGGAGTACAAACAGAAGATGCCGCAGTCGATGACGTCTTGCCAGCGGAAGAGGAGGTTGGTTCTGGGCTAGAGCATTCTCCGTTATCCCATGGAACTTCCCCAGTCTCTGAGCCTACCCAGTCACAAACAATTCGATCATTGCCTAATACTCGGCAGTATGTGCTGTCACCGCATGGCCGCAGTCGCCAGGTGCCCCAGTCGCACTCCATATAGTCTCGGCCGTAGCATCGCTGCTCGCCATGGACTTCGCATGTGCTGCCCGGAGAAGGACAACTAGAGGTTGGACTGGTCGCCGAAGAAGTTTTAGAAATCGGCGCACTTGATGCCTTAGATGAAGCTGGAGCAATGGATGACGCCTTCGAGGATGTAACTGGGAACGAGGAAGCCTTGGAAGATGCCGACTGAGAGGTGACAGTTACCTTTGAAGATACTGGAGCTGTGGACACGGCTGAAGAACTTTTGATACCAGTAGGCTCTGGTCCAGAGCACTCGCCGTTATCCCAAGGTGGGATCCCGCCTGTCTCAGATCCAACCCAGTCGCAAATGATCCTGTCGTTGCCAAAGACTCGGCAGTAAGTATCAGGCGCGCATGGTCTAAGCTCCCAGGTGCCCCAAACACACTCCATATAGTCTTTTCCGTAGCATCTTTGTTCGCCGTTATTCTGACATCCACCCCCTGGATATGGACAAGTGGATGAAGGTGCCGCGGTAGAGGAAGTCTTTGTCGTAGGCTGAGACGACTCAGATCCACTTGACTTAGGGTCCACACTAGAAACAGTGGGCACAATTGACGACAACGGAGAAGCAGATGATTTAGAAGCGGAGGTAGTTGCTTGTGAGTCACTGCTGGAAGAAATAGGCCGACTTGACGAACTTTGAGTGTTCGGCAGACTAGATGACGAGTCCTGGGAACTAGATGCAACCGACGATGAGCTTGCCGGTGTGCTCGAGATCACGGAAGAACTGGCTTGAGAGCTAGTTGGTCCCACTGTAGGTTTAGCGGATCCAGACCCAGATGAAGTCGCGCTATGGGTCACCGCATGAGAAGAGACAACTGAGGAGCTTGATTCTGATGCATCAGATGAAGACAAGGAGCTGGATGGAACTGCAGTTGAAGATGCTTGAGAAGCGCTTGAAGAGGCTTCGGTAGTAGGTGCTGCTGAACCTGATACAATTGTCTCAGAACTTACGACTGTGCTTGAGCCAAAAATGCCGTTCGAAGTAACTTTTGAACTGCTGGAAGCGATATCAGCAGTGCTCGAAGACAGCGACCCTGAGGACACAACAGAAGTAGACTCAACCTCGGAAGACGAGGAGGAGGGCGCCGGTGTGTTGGATGAGACAATCGACGAAGAAAACAGCGCCGTTGAGGCAGTTGAAGATGAGACAGGAACTGTGGCTGATGGAGACACTGGTGGGATAACATCCGAGGTCACGGTGCTGGACTGAGTCGAGATTGTTGGGCTCACAGTAATAGTGGGATTGAAGGTCAGAGTTGCCTGATGTCCAGTTATAGGTTCAGAAGATTGTGGAGCCGCAGTCGACGCGGCGGACGACGACGATGGTACTGCAGAGCTGATAGCAGCATTAGACGAAACAAATGAGCTCGAAATCTCAGAGCTGAATTGGCTTGGTGAAAATAACGAGCTTATTATACTGCTAGACTCACTGGTCGCAGTCGCAGTCGCGGAGGCTGAATCAGAGGCTGTTCGAGTTAGTGAAATGTCGCTATGCGGGTGGAGCATACCTGAACTTGTGATTGGCGGAGGATGAATAGTCATGGATGAAGCGACAGCAGTAGAGGCTGATTGTGAAGCTATAATGTTAGTTGTGGACGGGAGTAACAGAGCTTACATTGAGTAGTGAATGTGGAATTGGTCCATCCCGTGAATGTCTGAATGGTCGACGGCCCAATAAGTGTAGTTGGAGGTGGTTGAGGCACAAAATTTGAGCTTGACTCGACTGCTGTAATTGGACCAGTTGAAAAGCTTTCACCTTGACTCGAAGAGACTGGATATGGAACATCCGCTGACGAGGTACCGGCTATCCAGGTATTAGGAGCTGTGGACGTAAAGGTAGCTGTAGTCCGATACTGTGTCTCAGCAACAGAAGGGCCACCAGGCGCTGGTGGTGGAATCCCGTTGCTATAAAAATTACCGTTATCGAAGTTTGAGTTATCGTTACCGTTATTGCCGTTTGTATTATCCATACCGTCACTGTTACCGCCGCTCTGGCGACTAGGCACAGTACTAGGTCCATCTGACTCGCTTCCAGAACCATTTGACTCGCTTCCAGAAGAGCTGTTTTCATGTCCAGTTTCGGAATCATTTCCATTCCCCGAAGGCTGGCCGTGTGTGGAATCGTTATCGCCAGATCCGGGGATGTTCGAAGATGAGCCGCTTCCGGCGATCGATGGTTGAGCTGGAGATTGTGGGGAAGAAGCGTTTGAACCAGATTGTGATGCACTGTCAGAGCTACCAGAGTTATCCGAATCGCCAGAATTGCCAGAATTGCCAAGCCCATCAGAGCTGCTACTAGTGGCAGGTTCGGCTCCAGAGGACTCTGGGTAACACATCCAGTGTTCACCGCTTGGCGAAGTGAACACAGAGCTGCCGCCTGCTGAAGTCTGACCAGTAGCGCTGGAACCACTACTGTTTGAAGACTCAGACCCAGAAACCAAGTATCCGCCGCCATACGCAGAAGGCACGTCGGCATCGTCAAGACCCGATTTAATGTTATTGGTAAAGTCGATGCCGTTGACGGTATTGTTTGTAGCAGCAATGCCATCGTCAATAAAGACACCAGCAAAGCTGCAGTACTTGGCTCTTAGATAATTGGCTGCTTGGAGAACAGTTGTGGCGTCCTCATACCCGCTCGCAACCTTATCGGTAGCAGCCACTCCTAAGAACAGCTTTGTCGAGACATTTCTCGCCAACGAATCCCACGACGAGTAGCTGAACGATGATCGATTTGTTTCATAGCCCATCCACTCATGCATGCCGCATGTTGAATTGTAAAATTCGACAAAGACCGCATCTGAAATTGCGGCATTCCGGATGATGGCAGTGCTGTTTAGCGAGCATGGTGCCTCAACTGTGACGATATGGCTGGATTCAACTGAGTCAATGTTCTTTCTCAATTGCTCTGTAAACGCTGAGTACCCTTCTAAGCTAGTTGTATTGCCGATATGCAGATTAAAACCGTCGACGGCCGCGGAGTCGAACGGCCGGGCGGTCTCGTTTGAGGTGGAGTTTCCGTACAACGACCACACCTGATTAGCTAGTCGTCGAGCGGTAGTATCGTTGATATTCACAAATTCACCAACTAAATCGAGAAGCACTGCTTTGCCCCTGAGTTGACAGTATTTGATGTCCTCAGCGACTTGAGAAACATCAGCGGCGGCGACGTCGAGCACTGGTGTCGCATCAGTGATATTCAATGCAGACAGCACAACTGCGTCCGCCGTTTCTGTAGTGCAAAATTCGAAAAGTGTTTGCTGGGTGCCCTCTACGTGGTGGCCCCATGTGGTGATAACATTATTACTATGCAGTAGATCAAAGCCTTGAGCCAGCTTGACAGCTAGTGCAAAGGCCGTGATCAATCCTTTCATGATTGGATTCGAACTTTTTCAAAATTTGACGCCTCGCAATAAAAGGTCCTAAAACTAAATATTTATACTAGCAGCCAATTTCACTCGGCAATGTGCCAATCACGAAAGTGACTCGCTCAAGAAGAAGCTAGTTTCTATATCTCAAACAAAGATCAAGCCATCAACCATAAGCCACCAAGTTCAAATCGAGTAATCCGTATAGTCTTTTCACACCTAGGCGGTTCAGATTGAGCCTGGCTCTGCACAGGAATCATGCCCCGTCAAAGGCAATCCGCACAGATCGCCGCCATTCAAGAAGCGAGAAACACAGAAGGCCCTTGCATGGAAATAAAACAGCTGTTAGTTTTGTTATACGTTTAAAGGCTCACAGGAGCGCCTCGAACGGCAAAGACTGCCGTTGAACCACTTCAGAGCCCGCTCTCTAATTCGCATGTGTGCCTTATCGGAATTTGCTTCTTACCAGTCTTGTCATGTACCACTAGCCACACCACCAGCCACAGCAGGGTGAGTTGACCAAAGCTTTCCCACGGGATGACGCAGATTATGTGAGCAAAAGAATTTTATTTTGAAAGCTGAGGGCTCTTTCAAATGGCAAGCTACGGCGTACATAGATATTCGAAACACTTGCCTAACCGATTTGTCACTATATTACTGAGCGTGCGGCTCATAACACGCCCTCCGCCTCACCCGCAGTGCGGCTTTGAGCGAGAAAAAACTTGGCGTAGGCGGCGAAACTTCAGTCCGATATTCAAGTGAGACAACCACAGCCTAAGAATTTTTTTTTTCTGGAACGGCTTAGGCAGGAGTCTCAATATATCTACTGGCAGTCCTCGGGAGCTGAGTCGGAACGTCTTAAGCACCAAATTTGGCGTCGTGGTTGTCTCAGACACCAATTTATTTGCGAGTGACGTTTGGAATCCCGATGTACATAGGTCCTTTATTGCGGGCAGAAGACGGAGAGAAGCATTGGAGTATTCATCGGGGAGAGTATGCCGGGATAGTTTTTTGCAGACACGTCATTTTTTCACATGTTGCGATCTAAATATTCGTCAGGGTTCTTGCTCATGAAAATTCTGGTTATGTTCTCGGCGAGCTGTTTTCCAACAGCGGCTCTTTTGCCGGTTGCGTTAGTTTTTTGAATACCAGAGAGTGCAGCTGGACCCCGCGCAAAGAGTTTTGTCATGAGATCGTGGCTACTGGGGTAGACTGCACTTATGGATTGAGATATCGAAGGAGTCACGTATTTGATCTGCTGTAGACTTTTCAAGTATGTGTCAAAGACGTCCTTACCCGATCTAATACCAACAATGTCAATAATTTCGTCACCAAGAAGCTTTGTCGTCTTGTATGGCTTTTGACTGACACATTGCACGAGGTCCACAATCCAATCAGCTGATTCTAGACCGTTTGCAGGCTGTATAAGCTGAAACCCCAGCTCAAGTTGGAAATGCACCAGAAGCTTTTCAAGCCTCGATTTTGTCACTTCATCTTCGTTTGCAGAAGCTAAAGAACGTTCATGAGATGCCCGGGTGGGCCTGTTCGATGATGTTTCGGTACCTGGAGAACCCATAAGCTGACGTACCCGATTAGCATAAGCTCTATTCTTTGCTTGCTCGCTCTTGCGAATAATGGTATCTAGACCCTCAATGATATAGACAATCTTTTGCGTAGGAAATACTGCGCGGATATCTGCAACATGTTTGTCAATTGAACAGGACCGGATGATCCCAACGAAGGAAGATCCGTCGATGTAAACAAAAGCCCGGTTTTCTACAGTCACCTCCAATGCACATGGCTTGTAGATATCTTCTTCGGTATCGTACTTGGCAGTGACCTTTCGACGGATGCGGAGCGGCGTCCATTCCGCGACTGGCTTGTTCCACTTCTTTACCTCGCTTCCAGCAGCGTTGAGGTCCGCTCGTATCTTAAGTCCAATCTCGTTATCGTGGAAATCTCCCGCGATATCGAGAATCATTTCTTTTGCGCTTTCCTGCCTAGTTCTTCTCTGTTTGTTAGCCTGATCAAGCTCTTTGCGCCGCTTCTTCTCAGCTACCGCTTCTTCTCTTTGTTTCGCTCGTGTTCTTTTTTCTCGTTCTTTTTCTTCGCTTGTTTTGGAAGCTCTTTGAGACCGGGCTACTGTGACGGGCTTTGCAACATCTGTAATCGGGTTTGTTGGAAGGGTACTGCTTCGCTTCGCTGCTGATGCGTTGGGCCCTCTAGTGTTCAGCACCTTGGCAGCTGGAGATTCAACGTCTAAACTCCTAGTAATATTCGCTACTGTTCTGGAACCATCAAATTCGGACATTGGCCCATCAATGTTGCTGGTATCATCATCAGTTGAATCGATAAAAGCATTCTCCCAGTCTTCGACCTTATTTGGAGATTTTTTCTTGATCTCTTGTCTTGGAGGTAAATTTACTGTTTGCAGGCTGGATGAAATAACAAATAAGTCTTCTTCATCTACCACCGTAAACTGCGCATTTGATTTGGGCTGAACCTGGTCCATGGTGAAGCTGTTCTCGACAAATAAAACATCGCTTGATAAGCCGTCCTGATATTCATTTTCGATAATTGTTGCTGCCGAGTTGGAGGCCGCTTGAGATATTAAAGGCGATGATTGCGTTCGTTTCGATTGGTAAAATGATCTTTTGGGCGATAGCGCTAGCGTGGGGGCTTTGGGCTCTGAAGGCTTTAACGGAGTGCTGTCGAATTCATCGAATTCGTCAAACTCATAACTGGCTGCTCCAACCGGTGGGGATGACGGTATAGTACTTTGCTGCGGCGGCAATGCGAACAAAGATCGGCTTTCGTCGCAGTCAACATCGTCGTCAATCACGATGGAGTTTGCTCTTGATAATCCCGGATGGTCGTGAAAAGTGTATGCTGGGCCAGAGGTCGTTGCTTGGGGTCCCGTAGTAAAATCATCACTATCATCAATCAAGATCTCCTCTATGGTCATAGCAAACTCATAGATCCGTTAATGTAGTGCAATAATGAAATAGTTATCTGTCGTATGAGATCGATCACGAAAAGAAACAATTCACGACTACGCGTCGCGCGCCGAATGCGGTTGTGTGGCGCGCACATGCGCAACGCCGCATTACTTAGCACTTGAGAAATGATAATTCTTTTAACAACTGCTATCATATCTTTACAAGAAGTTATTACCCACCACTATAAAAGTGCCTATGGAGTTCTTGAAGTTGCTCAGTAAGTGCAACTCTACTCTGGTTTGCTGCATCCCGTCTATTCGACAGCTCGAATTTGCGGATCGACTCGTTATGCATTAGTCTCAGAAGTATCTTGCACTCTTCATAAGAGAATATCACGTCATTCGACTTTATCTGGTCTATAAACGCACCAGGACCGTGAGGGAATTTGTTATAAAATTCCAATGATCGCTTGAAGTCAACTTGCTGCGGATCGGGGACGATCGATTTGAGCAATTGCTGAAGTGCGATAATGTTTTGTCGCATCTTTTTGATACCGTTGATGTTCATATAGTTCAATCTATCCGCACATAAGACAAGACTCTCGTTAATGAACCGTGGAAGCCCAAGCATATAGTAGAGACGGTCTTGCGGCAGCAAATAGCCAGAGACTGCCTCATCCGCTTTGATCATATCGTTATCGAGTTGACCTATCAGCGCATCTCGCTCTTCAGCGTCATAATCAGTGAAATAATCACCCTCAGTCATGCTTCGATCGACGTAGTAAATCACTCGAGACAGGAGGTCACTTCGAAGGGTCATAATACAAGTGTCAGCCAGAAACTCCAGCTTCCCAACTGCTTGGTCAAACTTGTAAAGCGAATCGCCTTTGAGTATTAGTGCCTCGTGGTCACGGTCAGCGCTCGCCTCAAGCTGGACAGCCCGGTTAGCTTCCATTAAAGTCCATCGCTTTTTGAGCTTGGTGTCTAGCTTTGAGTCCTCTGCAGACGTCTCATCTTCATTATCGATCTTTCGCAATGCCTTGAGCTTCGCAACAATCCATCTCAAGCTCGTACACATCAATGCAATCATCTTGTAGCTTCCTATATCCAGCAAGTCTGATCTTGCAATGCCCTCCTTGTCTTCTTCTGAGGCAGTAGCAGCAGCGGAACCCACAGGCTTTCGCTTGCTCAGCAGCTTGACAAGCTCCTGCCTTATGAGATCATCAGTTACCTGGCGCGGATTGTCTAAAAGTTTTTTAAGAATTGGCCGCACGTCAGAGTCAAGAGAAAGCATGGCGGCCAGTCGCTTTGGTTTGGTGGTCGTGGCCGCATCTTCCTGCAAGATTACCAGTCCTTCAAACTTCTCCTCAAAGAGTCTAACGAGCCATTGTATGAGTGAAATGACGAGATCAGCATATTTTTCACGGTAAAGATATCCGGTATTAAGCAGCCTGCAAGTCTTTCTGACCAAGGTCATGAATGACGACGCACCCTTGAGAATTGGATACTTCGACAGCTTCTGCCATTGTAGATCGATCTGCGTAGCGTCAGAATTGGTCATAATCTTGTGAAATGACAGTGACAGAGAGTCTTCAAGCTGCGGTAAGAATGCATTAACAAGAAATTCCTCAATAAATTCCTCGGAACTTTTCTTGATTCTATTGGGGAAAACTTGTCTGGCCTTTTGCAAGAACATGACAGTAGGATCCAGCATAACTCGAATATTGAATACGTTTGGAGCTATCAATAGGCGATGGGCAGCTGATAGGTCAGTTGGTGCATATGGTGTTATATCGCGGTCCTTATCCGAATATGCATTTGAAGCTAGTCCAGGCAGAGTCTTTTCTAACGTGCCCTGAAGAATGCTATACTCCTTCTGGAACTCTGGATTATTGTAGTCGACTTTTTCCAGGGAAAACAGCTTTCTCGTAGTATCACGTTTAGCTTTTCCGTTGGGTACCCGCATTCTGTCAAATGCAATCTTGGACTGCTGCGTAGAGTTGCTCTTGTCCGTAATGTAGCTATAAAGCAAAGATCGAATTTCAGAGCGGATAATTTTGAAAACTTCGTCTAGTTCGTACGTGACGGCAGATTCGGGTCGTCGAGTACCAATAGCATCCGCAACTTCAAATATGACTCTGTGGCCTTGTAGAACAGCAATAAGCTTTGAGTACAAAGTCCAGGTCAGATCCTTCAGAACTGCAAGTCGTATATCGCTGGACATATAGCCATCATCCAAGAATCCGGCGGTTGGCCGTGAATCATGCTCTCTGACGCTTTGTGGGTACCTAGCCGCAACCTCACCAATCGTTTTATCAACGATTTTATGCAACTCAGTTGAAATACGCTGGTGAATGAGATCAAAAGCCTGGGGAAGACGATTGACTTCTGCAAGGCTCTCTATGATGAGCCGAATGTATGAAAATGCATCTGCTTCAATGTTTACCTTTTGGTCCTCCACCATAGGCTGCTCGCGATCAAATTTCTCCAAGAACTCATCCAATTGAGCAGAACCAGAAAACGAGCTAGACTTTTCCGACAAGTCGAATTTAATTTTATCCTCCAGAACTTGCTCAACATTTGAGAATTCGTCGTTCTCGTGTGTGTAAGCACTCCACCTCGAGTCGCAATAGGGCGACTTCAAATATACGTGGTTGTGCAGCTCCTCTATCAATATACTGAAAAGTGACGACTGCTGTGATTTGAGATATGATTTGGTGTGCTGCAAAGCAGTTATGCTTTCTAGCTCTTTAGATTCAGCCAATCGATTTGCTTGGTTCAGAGTCTCATTGGCGGACAAGAACAGCTTCTGAGATATCTGAGACTCTAATTTGTCTGGAACACCTTTGAGCTCTTCAATTTTATCCAATATATCAATCATTGCCGAATACTTCAAAGAATTTGCCCGCAAATCCTTCAGTGCCGGTCGTCGGGTGCCCAATCCGTCTCGCGTTTTGATCAAATCTTCACGTGCCTCATTAATGCTCTTTTGAGAATCTGTAATACTCTGAACAACCGAACGGTATGAACCGATAGATGTATTGAACCCTTGATAGTTGGCATCAACATGGTATTGTAAAGTACCTCGAAGCTCCTGTTTGAGTGAGTCGAATCGCGGTTGGTATCGAGCTTTACCAATAGAACTTGTATCCATCAATGCCAATGCTGCTTCCAGAGTATTTGCATCCTCGTTTACTAATTCCTTCCAGTTGACACTGACGGATTTAATAACTCCTTGAAGATTGTTAGTACGCCATCTACAACTTGGACACTTACCGTCTAGACTAGGTTCCTGCATCGACTTGGGTCGAATATTCGTGGAAAGTCTCCGCGTGATATTGCCATTTTCCTGGCCCGGCACCCTGAGTGCGCACATTTCTCTACACCAGCCTAGATGGTGGCAATTGTTGCTCGGGCTTGATCAATCGTTTTGAATTCGATAGAACTGAACGCTCCGCTGCTGCTGGCATGTCGAGTGGCAGCGGATGCGCGCGCGAATACCGTGCCGATGCTCAAGCTGGAAGGGATGCGGCTGTCTACGGGCCTTCGAGAAAACTACCCTCGACGTTGAATATTCAATCCAAGTTCTTTTGAAAGTAACAGTGTAATGGCGTTATCTCATGCGATTCGAGTTCTTGAATCTTATATCCTCAGGTAATAAAAGGCACTGCTTTACAAAGTCCCCCAATTCCTGGACAAGCTGATTTGTGGTCCAATTTACCGAGCCTTTCAAGATCCACTCAACCAATTAACAAACCAGCCTGTCGTCATTGAATCAAAATGTATGTCGAGTTGTTCCATATGGACTATTATGAGACGTCAATCACATTTGACCGGTTCGGCTGGCCGCGACAAAAATTTGAGACTTTTCAGTCCTGCACAAATATAGCCCCAAAGCGCACTACGTAATTACAAATTGCTGGCAGACATAGCCTCTCTAGCGCACTGAATCAATCCGCAGTGCGGAGTTGAGCCGTTCCATGGAAATCATCAATAGAACATCCGGCTATTCCTGCGCGGCATCCTCCTTCCCTTCATCTCCTGCAGATTGTTTTCACACACATGCTGCACTCTCTTGTACTAATAATAAACTCTGTTTATCTTTTCGCACGTAGCTATATCATTCCTAGATGCCCAGTGACTTCTTATGACACTATTCAAACTCCAATTTATCAATTTTCGAAACTTCAATCCCACTTTTGATATGATATATGACTAGACCGCATAATTGAAAAGTAATTGAGCCGCACAATTACGTCCCGGAAATAGCACTACCCGGCCGGTGTGATCTATTAATTGTTACACGTTAAAGTGAGAAAAACGCACGCGTGCGACGGATCTGCGAGACAGCAGTCCAAGCCCGGGAAAAGCCACTGAGAAAGAAGACGCTGTGGTTCGATTTCTCCATTGCCCCCCTTGCCCCTTTTTAAAGAGCACTTCTCGCAAACTTCAACTGTGCACTGATTCGCTTGTGAAGCCATTCGGTGGATTATAGCTCTTCTTGGGTTTATTCAAGTCATTCGTCAGTAGAAGAAAAAAGTAGCGTCTGCAGCCGACAATGATTCGAGCCGAACGTCATACGTACAAGGTCCACGGCCAGGATTTCACGGTCGACAAGCGTTTTCACATCGTCAAGGACTCAGGTCATGGCGCCTACGGCCAGGTATGCGCTGCAAAGTATACAGGCTCGCCAGACGGTCCAGGAGTCGCCATCAAAAAGATCACCAACGTGTTCGCCAAGAAGATCTTGACCAAGCGTGCGTTGCGAGAGATGAAGTTGCTGAGGCATCTACGAGGCCACAAGAATATTACAATGCTTTACGATATGGACATTGTTGATACCGCAAACTTCAATGAGGTTTATCTCTATGAAGAGCTGATGGAGTGCGATATGCATCAGATTATCAGATCTCAGCAGCCACTTACAGATGCACATTACCAGAGCTTCATCTATCAGATATTGAATGGGTTGAAATATATTCATTCTGCGAATGTGCTGCACAGGGATTTGAAACCAGGCAACTTGTTGGTAAATGCTGACTGCGAGCTCAAGATTTGCGATTTTGGACTTGCTCGTGGATTCAGTAACGACCCAGAGAAGAATGCAGGGTTCATGACGGAGTATGTTGCCACCAGATGGTACAGAGCGCCGGAGATTATGTTGAGCTTTCAGAGCTACACCAAGGCTATTGACGTGTGGTCTGTTGGATGCATTTTGGCGGAGCTGCTAGGCGGCAAGCCACTGTTCAAGGGCAAGGACTACGTGGATCAATTGAATCAGATTCTACACTATCTAGGTACCCCTAGTGAAGAAACACTGTGCCGAATCGGCTCTCAGCGTGCACAGGAGTATGTGCGAGGTCTGCCCTTTATGCCAAAAATATCTTTCGCAAACTTATTCCCTCGAGCAAACCTAGAGGCATTGGATCTGTTGGAGAAGATGCTAGGCTTCGATCCGGCCGATCGAATCTCGGTCGATGATGCTCTCAAGCACCCATATCTGAGGGTTTGGCACGACCCAAACGACGAGCCCGTGTGCCCTCAAGAATTTGATTTCTCGTTTGAGGCCATAGACGATATCGATGAAATGCGCCAAATGATTTTAAACGAGGTCATCAGCTTCCGGGGCGAAGTGCGACAACCTCAGGAACAAGTGCAGCAGGGCATACTCAACCCTGCCGACATTTTACGACAGCAGGACCTGCAACAACAGGAATTCCAGCAGCAGCAGCAGCAGTTGCAGCAACAACTGGAACAACAACAGCTCCAACAACAGCAGCAGCAACAAGCTCAACAATATCCTCATGACCAAATGAGCTCGCCGCTCCAGTCTAACTCTCATTCGTTTGCACGGAAAGATTCGCTAGGAATCCCAGAGGGCGAGTATAGAAACACCGATGCTCCTCCTCGACCGCAAGAAAATGCCAATCAGCAGCGAGTGCATGATCTAGAGCAGGATCTCGAATATGGCCTCGACGCGCGATAAAAACGGCAACTATAGCCATGCATTACATAAAAGATGTAAAACTAACCCCACCAGATAAATTAGAAAGAGTTTACAAGAGAACTATCCAGTTATAAACTGCATTGCAATGAGCAAAGTCATTCAAGTGCCGTTGGGAAAAATCGCATGTCTCATGGTAGTGCCAAATTGTGTAATCGTTTAGAGCCGCGCCTTATCCACAGACCACGCCGCGGACTCCATAATAGGCACCGTACGGCCCATTTTCTCTTCGAAACTCCTTACACTTCTCTCTGCAACTTGTGTGTGTGCAAGATGACTCCGACGGCGAAGTATTCAGATGATATGTCGCCGAGATCGAGCACATCGTCCATTTTGGAGAATGTGAACAACTACGACCGGGATTTTAGGAAAGATGAAGATGTCGACGAGTATGACGGGCTCGACGAAGAATCTCAAGGAGGCTATAAGCCGATTGGAGAATACTATGCTGCTCGTCACCAGAAGAACAAGAAGAAGCTTTATATATTCTTGGCTGGTCTGGCCTCCATCACCGTTTTATTTCTTCTCGCATTGATGGCGCCCTCTCGAGTAGAAGACACGGCACCAAGTCGGCATGGCACCGGCAAAGACACTCTTACGCTCGACGGATGGAGACACGGGCAATATTATCCAGAGTATAAGAGTATTGCATGGATTGAAAGCGTTAAGGGCCAAGAGGGCCAATATCTGGTAAATGAGAATGGTCATTACTATGTTACAAGCTGGGGTAATCGAGATAAGAAGCAGGAAATCTTGACGGATCCTGAGATTGACTATGAAGGGAAAAAGCACGTAGTAGATGGTGTAGAACTCAATTCTGCTCAAGACAAGGCTGTGCTGAAGACGAATGTGGACAAGAACTGGCGGCACTCTACTTTTAGCCAGTACTGGGTCCTGGATGTCAAGAGTGGAGCTATCGAACCCGTGTATACTGGCCATGCTGACAAGAAGCTTTCATTTGCCAAGTGGTCTCCACGAAGCGATAGAATTGCGTTTGTCTTCGAGAACAACTTGTATCTTAGGTATGTTGGCGGCGAAGATGATGGCAAAGTGAAGCAGATCACCAAGGACGGTGGCAAGGATGTCTTCTACGGCCGACCTGATTGGGTCTATGAAGAGGAAGTATTTCAGGGACCCGATGCCTTGTGGTGGTCGCAATCTGGCGAATACCTCGCATTTTTGCGGACAAATGACAGCCAGGTTCCTGAATTTACCATCCCTTACTTTGTCAAGACCGAAAGCTTGGAAGAGTATCCAGATTTAGTCGATATCAAATATCCAAAACCTGGATTTTCGAATCCTGTTGTATCCATTCTCTTTTTGGAAATTGAGTCTGAAGAGTTTTATGCTGTTCCAACTGAGCAAAATGCCCCTGAGGATGATCTTATCACTGAGGTCGTGTGGGCTGGCGGAAAGGATGTGCTTGTTCGAATCACCAATCGAGAATCTGACTTGTTCAAGCTCAGTATCGTTGACGCCAAGGCTCGAACTGGTAAGATTGTACGAACCCAGAATCTAAAGGGCGAGGGATGGTTTGAAGTTACCAGCAGCTTGACTTACGTTCCAAAGGATGTTGATCACGGAAGGACTCAAGACGGTTACATTGACACTATCATTGTAGATGGATATGACCATTTGGCTTATTTTGCTCCCTTAGATTCTGAAGAGCCAAAGAAGGTCTTGACTAGTGGCAAGTGGGAGGTCGTAAACGCTCCTTCGGCAGTAGATCTTTCTACGAACACTGTGTACTTTGTTTCGACCGAGCGAAGCCCGGTAGAGCGACATCTTTACTCCATCAAACTAGACGGCAGTGAGAAGAAGGCATTGACTGATGTCAACCAGGATGGCTATTTTGGCGTGTCGTTCTCCAGTGACGCTCGATTCGCTGTCTTAACATACCGAGGTCCAAATATTCCATGGCAAAAAGTCATTGACCTTCACGACAGTGAGGCGGTCGCCAACGGTGTAGTTCTCGCTGATAACAAACAGCTAGCAGAGAGGCTCAAGAATATCCAAGTTCCTACATTCATCCACACTCAGATAGAGGTTGGGAAAGACGAGAATGGCGAGCCAATTCTTGCAAACGCTGTTGAGCGAAGACCAGCGAACTTTGATCGAACTAAAAAATATCCTGTTTTGTTCAAGGTTTATGGTGGCCCAGTGTCCCAAACTGTGAGCAAAGCGTTCTCATTGGGCTTTGAAGAAGTTCTTGCAAGTGAGAGCGACGTGATCTCCGTCTCGGTCGATGGCCGAGGTACAGGTTTCATGGGCCGAAAGTTCCGAGCAGTCGTTCGAGACAACCTTGGTTACTATGAAGCGCTTGATCAAATTGCTGGTGCAAAGAACTGGGCTCAGAGGTCCTATGTTGATGAGAAGAACATTGCTATTTGGGGCTGGAGTTATGGTGGCTACATGACGTTAAAATCCTTAGAAGCTGATGCTGGTAAGACTTTCAGCTTTGGCATGGCTGTTGCTCCAGTGACTGACTGGCGATTGTATGATTCGATCTATACTGAACGTTATATGCATACGCCGGCGCATAACTCCAAGGGCTACTACAATGCCAAGGTGAGCAATGTCACGGCAATTGCAGAGAACAAGCGATTCTTGTTGATGCATGGTACTGGAGATGACAATGTTCATTTCCAAAACTCTCTAATTCTTCTTGACGAGTTTGATAAAAATGGCGTAGAGAACTACGATGTGCACATTTTCCCTGACTCGGACCACAGCATTTACCACCACAACGCCAACACTATTGTATACGATAAACTACAGCATTGGATCCTGGATGCATTCCATGGCCGATTTGACAACCTTAGTGTTTAATTCTTTTTTTCAATTAGAGCATACCAAGTAATCTAGTTTTTTGTCACTTAAAAATGCATGAACAATTTCCCTTACATACGGAGTGAGACATTTTGGGATGTGGGGCTGTTAATCTCCTACCGCTTGTCATTTTGAGAATATTCAGCAAGAACCACATATTTTGATGGCCACCATCCGCAATCAACTAGATGACCAGCTTTTCTCTAGCGACTCCGATAATGGTGACGCCACGACCCCTGGTGTGACGGAAGCAGAAGAGGAGACGGGGCTGGAAAGCGACTCGGACTCGCTGCACATGCTGTCGGAGGAGCACAGGCTTGAAGGTGAACGGGCAAGACTTGCGCCACCAGCCGATACCAAGCCAAGAAAGTCGCAATTTTCTGCAACTAAATGGGATTTGATTAAAGTGACTGCCAACCGGATTGCTTATTCGAAGCAATATATTATTGCATACATTGTGCTAACCGTATTATCCGTTGCTACAGTGGCGATATCGCTAGCCGCACATAAAGGATGCCCACATTTCACATTTTATGTAAGTTTTACAGGGATGGAATTTGCAAGAACAAAACCCAGAATCTAACAGGACGCAGATTTTTGAGTGCATTGTACTTTTAGCATTGGTTTTGGAAGTCGGCATTAGAATACTGGCGCTGCGGCGGTTCTTTTGGAGATCGTGGTGGAATGTGTTGGATGCGGCACTGCTGGTATTATGTATTGTCACATTCGGGCTTGTCTTTGCAGGATGCTCTACAGCGGTGAGAAGAAGTCGGCAAAGTTCAACAGTTTTGCTTGTTATTAGAAACGTTGTACAAGTTGTGCGAATGATTCATCTTCTTTGGCAAAATAGCAGGAACATTCAAAATAGGCATCATGACATTGACCTGGATAATGTCGAAGATATGGGCTTTGAGCTGTTACCAGAGGAGCAGGACATAGAGCAGATATGGAGTGTAGAAGACGAGGAGGACCGTCGTCTATAGAGTCATTATTAATATATAAGTTAAGCACGTTCATTTCATGTGAGTAGTATGGCAAGTTGGTTATGGTCACTTCTTCTATCGTGAGGTGGCGACAGTACCGCAATTCTTGCAAGTTCGCTTTTCAATATCTGCATCGAAGTCAAAGATGGCCTGCTTGATTTGAGTCGTTAGGTCCACCATGTAGAACGATGTCTCGTAAACGATTTCTTTACAGTTCTTGCAGTACCACCTCAGCGTGTCATCTAGCCCTTTCGGTCTGTCTTGCTCAATTACCACTCCGATTGTATTTTCGTATCGCACCGGGTTGTGGGGCACATTAGCTAGAGTGGTGATTAGTCTATCCGAAATTTACCGAGGCAGCATACGAGGTAGCAAGAAGGTGTCGCCTTCCTGAATAGGAATAGCCTTGAACTCGCCATCATCCACGACATTCAGAGTCATTGTGCCTTTAACTTGATGGAAGTATTCGGGTGTCTGATTGATGTGATATTCGGTTCGAGCATTAGGTCCGCCAACCACCTAAAAGATTAGTTACCGCATCTCACTCACCCAATTAAAACACATACCTGGACCATAAAGCCACCCTTGTGTAGACAGAAGTTGTTAACAGGCGGTTGGAGAAGGTGCGAGTTCTCCGCGAGCCATTTGTTGAGATTAATCGGTGTCGGAAGCATTTTGTCGCCGCTGTGTGGTCTGTGCGAGTGAGCTGATCAAAAATGTCGTCAGAGGCCGCTTGGGTATTTATATATGCTGAATCAGGGTCTCTCGGGGCAACTGCAGGCGTGGAAACCTAGAATTGATGGCGTCCGAGAGTGGCTGATGAAAATGGTGCGGTGACTCTAGCAATGATTTATAATGAAAAATGCTTGGTCGACCTTGTTCCCCGAGAACGGCCCGCAACGTCGGGATCTGAGCTTGAAATTTGATCAGCCACAATTAGCGAGAATGACTTTCAATTAGCACCATGGCAGTTATAAGTTAATACTCGCGATTTATTGCTATGGGGATTTTATATTAAACCAAGGAAGGGCACATTAGGTCCATTCTTGGATGCGTGGTTCTAGATGCAGGGTGCGTAGAGATGGCCAGATTCGGTCACAGATCTGCTAAGCCGCACGGAATCCGCGAACTATCCCGATATGATCTTGGAATTGGAGCCCTCTATGGACGAGAATTAATTAATAGCCATTGGCTTCAGGCTGAATTGAATATTTGTGTCAGTTTGTTATGGTCGTCAAGTTTGAGCGGGACCACTCACTCAGATTCCCTCACAGTTGACTCGAGACATTGGTATGACTTTGTCGACTGCAGCAATTCTTTTTCAAGATATGCTTGAGCTTTTCATTCCCGTGAATGTAATTAACATGATGCCTCGTTACAGTGTCGGACATACAGAAGAGCTTGCGGTTCCTCACATCGCTGGTTCTTTGGCTATTCCCCGAGCCGCACCACAATTTGATCAGCAAATGAGAGAAGTACTCAATAGCTACCAGTATTTCTGTTATAATAGGTAAATAATATTGACATATATAACTGGATCAGTTTATCGTATTCACTCCTTCTCGAACATATTGAAAGTTTAAGCGCGTATATCTCAGCACGGTAATCACTATACTGCCAAAATGCTCCCAAACCCAACGCCACGCACCTTCTGCGCGTTGCGATCGCCTCACAACAGCGCTTACAGATCAATTCCACCACCACCACCACCCAGTTCTTGCCTCCGAAGAGTTGTTTTGCACATAGAAGCATTGACAGACAGACACACGACTTTTATAAGGAACTGAACTGCATTGGTGCTAAAAGAATAAAACCTTGATATAATGGCGCCAACACAGGAGCAGCAGCCGCCTGCAAGCGCTGCTGAGGAAGCACCTAAGCGGGACGCGGCAGTCGACACCAAGAAGAACGACGACAAGAAGAAAAAGAAGGGAGAAGAGGAGGAGGAATTGTCCGAAGAAGATCAGAAGCTCAAGGAGGAGCTCGAGATGTTAGTCGAAAGGCTGAAGGTATGACAATTGCCGTGGATGACATCGAGTATTAGTGTACTAATTCATGTGTGCAGGAACCTAAAGTGGATCTCTATTTGCCGGCATTGGAGGCCCTGAAAGATTTTATCAGAACAGCGACATCATCTATGACTGCGGTGCCCAAACCATTGAAGTTTCTTCGACCTCATTATCCAAGTTTAAGCGAGCTCTATGCGACGTGGCCGGAGAATCTACAGGTACGTGTTTTGTGAAGTTAATTGCCACAGTTCAAGCTAACTCATTGATGTAGAGCCAGCTCGCCGATATCTTGTCCGTATTGGCAATGACATACTCCGGTGATGGCAAGCGAGAATCTTTAAGCTATCGATTAAAGTCGACAAAGGATGATTTGGGCAACTGGGGCCATGAGTATGTGCGACACTTGGCGATGGAGATCGGTGAAGAGTATCACGACAGACAAGAGAAGGACGAGAGTGTGAGGGAGTTGGTTGATCTGGCTATCACCATTGTACCATTCTTTCTTAAGCACAATGCCGAGGCTGACGCTGTCGATTTGCTGTTGGAAATTGAATCAATTCAAGATCTTCCTCAGTTTGTCGACAAGAACACCTTTGCTAGAGTCTGCCTTTACATGGTGAGCTGTGTTCCGCTACTTGCTCCACCAGATGATGCATCTTTCCTCCATACTGCATATTCCATCTATCTACAGAATAATCATCTTACACAAGCCCTGGCTCTCGCAATCCGAATTGACGACGAAGAGCTCATCAAGAACTGTTTCAATGCGACCGAGGACAAGGCTACTCACAAGCAGCTTGCATTCATTTTGGCACGACAACAATATTGGTTCGAGATTGCGGATGAAGAAGTACAGAACTGTTTGAACAACACATACTTGTCGGATCACTTTTTGTATCTCGGTAAGGAGCTCAACCTGATGGAGCCAAAGGAGCCAGAAGACATTTACAAGAGCCACCTGGACAATGCACGAGTAGGCGCGAACCCAGGAGTTTTGGACTCTGCTCAACAAAACTTGGCTGCTTCGTTTGTCAATGCGTTTGTTAACTGTGGTTATGGTGCAGACAAGATGCTTGTGCGTGAGGACGAGCAAAACTCATGGATTTACAAAACCAAAGGTCCAGGTATGCTATCAACGACAAGTTCTTTGGGTACACTATATCAGTGGAACTTCAATGAGGGTCTTCAGCAACTCGACAAGTACATGTACTCGTCTGACGAAGAGATTAAAGCTGGCGCTCTTTTGGGTACTGGTATCGTTAATTCTGGTGTGCATGAGGCCTCTGATCCGGCTCTCGCTCTATTGGCTGAGTATGTCGACTCGCAGAGCTTCCCACTCAAGACCTCTGCGATCATTGGTCTTGGCCTTTCCTATGCTGGATCAAGACGTGTTGATTTTGCCGATTTGCTGTTGCCAGTGGTAGGTAACAACGACAATTCTATGCAACTTTCGTCTCTTGCTGCGCTATCATTGGGTCACATTTTTGTCGGTTCTGGTAATGGCGATATTACCTCTGCTATTTTGCAGACTCTTTTGGAGCGAACACCAGCTCAGCTTTCGGACAAGTGGACTCGATTCATGGTGCTTGGTTTGGCCCTACTTTACATGGGCAAGGTCGACCAGACCGAAGAAGTCATTGACACAATCAAGGCAATTGAGCATCCAATTTCCAAGATTGCGGAAGTGTTGGTAACTATTTGCTCGTACGCTGGTACTGGTAACGTCCTTCAGATGCAGCAGTTGCTGCGAGACTGCACTATTGTGCCAAAGGACAATAAGAAGAAGGACGAGAATGCAATGGCTATCGACGAGACTGTCGAAGGCGGCGACGGTGCGGCAGCGGAAGGCGACGATGCTGAGGGCGAGAACGAGCAAGCTCAGGAAGAGTCTAAGGATGAAGAGGATGAAGAAGAGGAGAAACAGAGAAGTTTGTTCCAGGGATACTCTGTTCTCGGTATAGCTATCATTGCGATGGGTGAAGAGATTGGCCAAGATATGGTGCTGCGACATTTCGGCCACTTGATGCATTATGGCGATGCTCATATTCGACGAGCTGTTCCACTCGCAATGGGTCTGGTATCTGCCTCTTATCCACAACTCAAGGTGTTTGACACTCTTAGTCGGTACACCCACGACTCGGATTTGGAGGTTGCAATCAATGCTATTTATGCCATGGGTATTGTCGGTGCCGGTACCAACAATGCGCGATTGGCACAGCTTACACGGCAGCTAAGCTCGTATTACTCACGAGAAGCCGACGCTCTGTTCATGGTGCGAATCGCACAGGGTTTGATTCACCTCGGAAAGGGCACAATGACGCTGTCGCCGTTCAACACTGACCGGCAGATTTTGTCGCGAGTGTCGCTTGCCGGTCTGCTCACTGTGTCTGTCGCACTGCTGGATCCTAAATCGTTTATTCTCGCTGAGAGCCACAACCTTTTGTACTTCCTCACGCCGACAATTCGTCCGCGAATGCTCATTACGCTCAACGAAGAGCTCGAGCCTATCAAGGTCAATGTGCGAGTCGGCCAAGCCGTCGACCCCGTGGGCCAAGTCGGTAAGCCCAAGACCATTACTGGCTGGGTGACGCACTCGACGCCTGTATTATTGGCGTACAATGAGCGTGCCGAGTTGGAAGACGACGAGTACATATCGCTAGCCAGCTCGCTTGAGGGCGTGGTGATTCTCAAGAAGAACGCCGATAGAATGGAAATTGACGGTTAGTTTATTATAATATAAAGAATGTATTTTTCCAAAAATATATCAGTCTACAAAACAATGAATTTCACTGAATTTAAATCTCAGAAACTGCAACAGCTACTGCTTGCAAGTCGCTGTGTGAGATGGACACCTTGACGCTCTTAATGCCCTTGGCGTCGGCCGCTTTTTTGGCGTCACCGTGCAACACAACTTTTGGCGCGCCATTAGCGTCACGCACAATCTCAATGCTCTTCAACTCAGCGCCGCCGCCGTGAGACTTGACGCCCAGCGACTTGAAAACAGCCTCCTTGGCGGACCAAGTGCCGGCAAGCGAAGCTCGTGGGTCGCTCGCCTTGTTGAAGCAATAGTCCTGCTCGGCCTCGGTGAAGTTTCGCTCCACAAAGGTGACATTGTCAATGCTCACCGCGGAAATGCTCTCCACGTCCACGCCAACATTGGATCCGCCCAGCGACTTGGTCATCGCCTCAATGAGCTCGGCAGTGTGGCCCGACGACGCAGACGGCTTGCTCTGCACAAGCTTCTTGCCCTTGCCAAACTCGAGAGCCTTGCTCTTGGCCTGGTAGTCGACTCGTGCCAACGGGTTCAAGTACACAGACACCTCTTGGTCGTCCTCGTACGGAGCCTTGTCCTTAGCGGCAAACATGGAGTTCTCGGCGATGGCATTGTGCAAGTATCGGTAAGCCTTATTGTATCGCGCATTGACCTTGACCTTGTAGCTCTCAAAAGTGCTCTTATCGAGAGACGCAAAGAAGTAGTCTGGGTGAATGACAATAGCCAATGCGCCCTTCTGGCCGAAACCAAACGAGGTGACAGAGGCGGCCTTGATACCGTCAGTCTGAACAGTGACAGATGGGTACAGAATCTTGTCAAAGCCCTGCATCAACGAATCGATATTGTCGGCGTTTCGGTTACCGGGCACAAGACCAGTGTTGAGCACCTGCAAAACACCGTTCAACATCCAAGCACCAGCAGCACCCTTGGGGTGGCCAGTAAGGTACTTTTGGAAAACACCGAGCACTGGGTTACCCTTGGATCGGCCCAAGTGGTTGAGCATGCCGTTGATGGCGCCAGACTCGTTCTTGTCGTTGGCCATGGTAGAAGTACCGTGGAACGAAGACACGCCAATGTCGTCGACAGTCAAGTTGTAAGTAGCCAATGCGCCTCGAATTGGAGCGATTCGAGCGTCCTGCTTCCAGAACTCATTGCCCCAAGTGTTGAGCGACTCCTTCTCCTGACGGTGAGCCTCAATCTCAATCTGCTCGGATCGCTCCTTGAAGAAATCTCCACGCTCCTGCTTGTCCTCGATAGCGTCGCACTCGTCCTGCAAGTACCTGTACTCAGACTGAACCCAGTCCTTGATCTGGGCCTTTCGTAGTTCGAGCTGTCGTCGTCGGTACTTAATGTCCAAGATTCGGTGTGGAAACTTGAGGTCCGACCGGTTCTCTCGCGCATTGGTCATGACACCCTTACCTGGAGCTGGCACAGATCGGCCAATCTTGTCAGAAGAGGTGTTGGTCAAAGCTACAATACCGTAGATTGGCACACCCATCTCTACCGCAAGCTTGGCATTCATAATCACCTGGATACCAGCGCCTTGCGACTCCATGAAACCAGATCGAGTAGTGGTGTTTGGCCGCGACATTTCCGCTGGGGTTCGGCCGTTCTCCAATTCGGTTTCAGCATTGGAGGTGGCGTTCATATTACCGAATTCGTGCGAACCTTCCTCCTGGAAATCATCGTAACCACCGACAATGACCACCTTAGCCTTGCCAGCCAAAATAAGCTCGACACCTGAGTCGACAGACTCAATGGCAGTAGCACAAGCACCGACTGGGGTTCGGATTGGACCAGACGAAGAGATCAACAACATATTGACCCAAGCAGACATGGTGTTGATGAACGACTCCTGGAGAATGTCGTTCTGGACTGGCTGATCCAAGTATCGGTCCTTGAACATGCCTCGCAAAGCAGACACACCACCCATACCGGAACCAGAGCAGTTGCCAACTTCAGACACGTGGACATACTTGTAGAACTCGTATGGATCAGTGATACCAGCAGACAGCAACGCCTCGACAGTAGACACCAACACGTACAACGTGATAGGATCGACTTGGGAAACAATGTCCTCTGGAACACCGTATCGTCGAGCGTCCCAACCGGTAGGAATCTGGCCGGCGACGGATCGGTCAAACTTCAATGCCTTTGGCACAAAGATTCGAGCACCCTTCAAGAATCGCACAGTCCACTGACCAGACTCCGCAATCTCGAATACTTCCACCTTGGCGCCTTGCTCGAGCTTGAACTGCTCAGCAGCCTCCTTCGACGACTCAAATGGCTCCAAGTCCTGCTCAACGATAACTTCCTGCATGAACTGCTTCTTGTTTGGATCGTAGCCGTTGAACAGCTCGCTCTCAATCAATCGGATACCAGAGTGTTCCAAAATGTAAGCCTCGTACTTGTTCTTGACATCCTTGTCGTCGACAGGCTCGTTGGTCTTGGTATCGACCCAACCAGTGTAAGGCTTGCCCTTCAATGGACCATTGTGGTGCTTGATCAAGCCCATAATCCAGGCCATCTCAATAGCACCCTCGAGAGAGAAGGCACCAAACGCTTCCATCTCCCATCGAGTTCGGGCGTTACCCCATGGACCGACTTCGGAGAAACCAGTGACCACAATGACTCGCTCTGGGTCGAGCATACCTTCAAGCTCTGGAGCGGCTTCCTTGATCTCCTCAAACGACTTGATCTTAGGGAACTCAAACTTGTGGTTGGCTCGTGGCTTGACGAACACCTTCTGGTACGGCAAGTCGGCGCCTGGGCCATTGATAACCTTGTGCTCCAATGCGGTCTCAACAGACACAGCCTTCTTGAGCTCGGAGGAGTCGATGAGCTGCTTTCGCAAATTCTGAGTAACGTCCTTGAGATTAGGTACCGCATTCCAGCCACCGGCCAAGTCGGCGTACACCGGCTCCTGCTGGCAGAGGTTGACCACAGTTGGAGTCATCAAACCGAGAATGTTGAACGCCATCTCCCTCTGAGAGAATGTTCGGATACCCATATTCTCGACACCCTCTGCAATGATATTGTTCTGGTTCATGAGACCAGTACCTCGGGTCCAACCAATGACTGCACCGCACATGGTGAGGTAGTTGCCCCACGACTCAGAGTGCCATCGGTTGAGCAAGTTCTCAAGCGAGATCTTGGACTCGGAGTAAAGACCGTCGCCACCAAATGTACCGTGGTTAGGAGACAATGGCAGAATGACCTGGGCAGGTCGGGTCTCAAAGCCTCGAGACGCCTTCTGGCTCTTGACAGCACCAAGCATTCGTAGCAAGTTGGTCAACATGATTCGGTGAGCAAGCTCAGACTTGGAGTCAATGCCATCAAGCTCAATACCGTTCTCAGGAATAGCAGCAAATGGAATAATAAAGTCCAAGTCCCAACCAAGACCGTCTTTAGTGTCGTAAATGTAGTTGACCAAGTTCTCGTTATCCTGCTTCGACGCGCCGTTGAATGGAACGACAATCAAGGTAGAGCCAGAAGAACCATATCGGGTGTACATGGACTGGTAGTACTCAGTGACCTGCTTGGAGTATCGCGACGTGGTGACAACGACCTTGGCACCACCAGATAACAAACCTTGCAAAATGTCGGCACCAATAGAGCCAGCGCCGGCACCGGTAATGAGCACATTCTTGTGCGCAAATGTGATACCGTCACGCGCAGCAACCTCCAAACCGTCCAAGTAACTGCCAGTGTAAGCCTGGTCGTAGACCCAGCCGTGGGCGTGTACCTGCCTCTGCAAGTTCAAGAACGGAATAATATCATCCTTCATGACCTTGGCTGAGACTGTATTGCCAGCCTTCTTCGCTGGAGTCTTGCCCTCCAGCAATCCGACCAACTCCGTGTAGAGCTCCTTAACCTTAGCAACAGCCTTCTCGTCGCCATTGTTCTGAGCAGTCAACTGCTGGTAAATCTTGCCGAGCTCAGCACGGGTAGTAGTGCCAGCTGCAGGGTCTCGAGTCAAGTCGGAGCCGGCAGCCATGTCAGTGACGTACTGCTCAAACTTTCGCACAGACGGTCGCGACACTTCTTCGTACTGAATGTTACCCTTGCTATCGACTACAGTGTTTGGACCGGTTGGGTAAGTAACGTCCTTGTAAAGTGGATCGTGCTCCAATGCTTCTTTACAGTTCTCGAGCAATTGGTCACCAAGCTCCTTGGCCAACTTGTAAGTCTCGCCCTTGTGAGTTGGCACGTGGTCCATGTGGTACTGCATAAAGTCGATCAACACTGGGTTGGTTCGGTTCATAATGGCGATACATCGGGCGACAATCTCACGATCAATGTTGGAGAGTCGGCCGAAAATGATATCGTAGAACATGACAAGCGAGTCCTGTCGAGCCCAGTTCCAGTACGAGTCATAAGTTCGAGCTTTCTTGGCGGAGAACACTGGCTTGAAGCCAGATGCGTAGAAATCGCCATGTTCAGCATTCCACATGTCCAGTTCCATCTGCAAAATTTCAGTAGCCTCCTTCTGGGCAACATATGCCTTGTCGCCGTCTCGCAAGTCGACCTTCAAGTATCGAGCAAAAAGCTCCAATTGCTGTTGGACAAGGTGTCGCTGGTCCTTAGTGAGCTCTTCAAATGCAGCAGTGTCGATCACAGCCCCACCAGAAGCGGCGCCTGAGCCACTGCCAGAGGCACCAGAAGAGAGGCTAATGCCAGCAGCCGAGGCATGCTTCTGGGCACACTCGTCCAAGAACGCTTTAGCCTCAGCCTCACCGCCCAATCGAGCCTTTGGCTCGAGTGTAAGAGCGAGCAACAAGGTAGAGTCCTGTCGGCCGGCAGCCAAGCCCCATCGCTCCTGCAAATACTTTCGAGCAGAGGTGATAGAGAAGCCACCAGGCATCTTGGAGGAGATCATTCGCGAGATCAAAGAGCTAGTTTGTTTACCGAGCTGGCCATTGAACGAATCCTGGAACGACTCGCCGAGCTCGCCCAGTGGAGTCTCTTCTGGCTTTTCAGGCGTAGCACCAAACTCCTTACCCAAATCACCGAGGATTTCGTTCTGCACTGTGGACTTACCACCGACCAAGTCCTTGATGGCTTTGGAAAGTGGTACCTGGTCGAGTGTCTTCTTGAGCTTCTGAGCAACCAACACATGAAGCACATCGGTCGCCTTTACTGGAGCATCTGCAACGGCCTCCACTGGACCTGATGGAGCGGCGGCAGCTGGAGCAGCTGCTGCTGGGGCAGGAGCAGAGGCAGTGACCTGGGCAGCAGCTGGGGAAGCAGTAGACTCCTCGGCAACTGGAGCAGGCTCCACTGGATCTGGGGTGTAGTAAATCTCCTTGGCGTCTTTGGCGTAGCACAAAATCTGTCGCTGGAGGGAGAGAGCGGAATCGTACGACTCGTACTTGCTCTTCAAGGTTCGTTGGGCCATACCAGCCAAAGTTGGCGAGGGTCCGATTTCCACAATCCGCTCTGCGTTATAGTCGCTGAGAATCACATCCTGAGTCTCGATCCTGTGATTAGTTAGCACTTTTTAAAATAGTAATAATAGTAAATATCCATACCATCTAACAGGCGATGCAAATTGGTATGCCAATAGCTCCGTCAATAAAACGTGAGCGAGTTCTTGTTCGACTTCAGCTTTCATGTTGTATGTGATAGTTGGTTATCTGCCTATCTATCGAGGGAGCCGATAAGTCTGGGTGAATGTCAAAAGGAGGGGGGAAAAGTCTGTATGCTGATTTGCAAAAGTGTCCACACAGAAACTTGTGAATTGAAAGAAGAACAAATGAGTTCTTCCTGAAAGTTGTTTGGAAGAGAAAGTAAGTAGGAAAAGGGGATGTGAAAGAGAATGAAACCGATACACGCACGACCGGAAAACCAAGTGATGAGCTCAGGGATTTTTCTGTTGGTTTTTCCGAGCGCGCGGCGGCGTCTAAGACGACCAGCTCAACAGCCAACATTTTTTTTTCGTTTGAATCTGCACAGCCGTGCCAGTATATTTTTTTTGGATATCACGTGGTTTGAGATTATTATCTATTAGATGACGATACTAAAGATGGTGGTAGTGGTGGTGTTAGATCATAGAATTACAGAAGCTGTCTAGTGAAGAGTTTAAGATGCGTGTGAAAAATTGTTTAGGCGTGAGAAATACAATGCGTTTGTCGGCTGTATGAGTCTTGCCTCTGCGCCTTCGTGGATCACACAGGTATACTGCTTTGATACCGGGTCTATTCGAGAGCTGCTGCTCCAGCGCCTCGATAAATGCTTCTTCTGCGAGTTTAAACGTTTCGCTCATATAGCACAGTACTGTACGCACCTCAGGAAGCAGCTTGAGAAAGCCTATAAGCGTGTAGTCAGCTGAAGTATTGTACAATAGGAAAGTGCGCACCGAAGTGCAGAGATTCGCGGGGTCTGATGCGACCCATCCAGGCATGGACAGATCCGAATTGACAATGAGCTCTTTGACTCGGCGGTTGACTATAAAGCCTGCCACGTCATTTGTCACCTGGTTGACCCACACAGTGCGTATGACTGGCGTGGAGATATTGTCGAGGCACGGCCATTTGCCCGATACGTGTATACTCTGCAAGTTCGCAAGGGTCGCTTGGCGGTACTTGTTGATATTGATCTGCGAGATGGTCTCGATATGCAAATGCTCCAAGCTCGACGGCATCCACTCAAAGCTGTCGACGCCGAAATGCGGCGCAACGATGCGTAGGGTTTTGACTGCCTCAAAGCATCTGGCTAGCCTTATTACGCTCTTGGCTTCTAGCTTGGGGCAATCGATGCTCAGCTTGACAGACCTATTCGGTTCATCATGCATCGACGCTGACCGTCTGCGTAGCCGCGATACTAATCGCCGGCCTGCTTTCTGCATCTGTGCGTCCATAATGTAGCTTATTTCTACATTGCTAGGCAGCCGTTGGATCATCCTGCCAACTTGCTCGGGCACCTCGTCAACGTCTTGCCCGACGTAGAGCTTGAACGACACCAGCTTTCCGCAAAACGCCGGGATCATATGCGTTACCAGCTGCTCTAGATGCGACGGCTTGGTGCCTATACTCGACGACCAGATGCCACTATGCTTGTGTCTTTGTGCATGCTCGAAGCTCACTCGATCCACCGAGATCAGAAGCCGCCGTATACTATTCTGTACATTCTCGCCCTGGATAATCGCACACAGCTTCTCAACCCCTCGCTCGTCGACTACTTTGTACTTCTCGTCGTCGGCCACCCCGGCCCGTTGCACCTCTCTTACCGTAGGATGGCGCAGCTTGATATACACATTATCCCATGTCACGTACGCCAGGACTTGCTCGAACCGCCTACTCGTTGCTGACAAAGAGAGAATATCCGGCTTACGCAGATAGCCTGCGATTAAGCACACCAGTTCGACAGGAAGCTGGTGAATTCCCGTCGGATCCTTCATCATCCCCAAACGTCCATTCACTCTCAAAGACTAACAAGGGTGTGGAGTGAGCCCCCTAGGGATTTTTTTAAACTTTGGTGATTCTCCTTTTTTTATGCGCCGTGCTGGATGATACAAACTCCGCCGCGCAGAAATGCTAGTGCGAAGCAACAAACTCTATCGATGTCAAAATCTGATGCTGAATGGCATGCATTATTCAAAGCAAATGTAATGCTAATGCACCCATCTGGTGCCTTTTTGAGTGTGGAATCAACAAGCCGGGGCCATGCGAGACATTTGGGGATTAAGGACACAGGGCTTTGAAACCTTTGGCTGCATGATAGTACGAATCAGGATTTTCACACCGCCCTCAGCCACTTGTGCTTAAATTACAAGAATGCTCGTTATACATCCAGATCTATTCGTACATGTATATGTATTCTTCCTCAGTTGCTAACAGCATCTCTCGACCGATGGGGGGGGGGGATCACTGGGGAAAACCGTTGGAAATGAAGAAAATAAAAGGTCGGCGCAATACAAACGCCGAGGTGCCGACATTCGATGATCATCGCGAACAAAAAACCCCGTCTCGTTGAAGCTCAATTCAAAGTGGATATATTTATCTACCGAAATTCAAGTACACAATAAAAGAAGTATTGTCACATTTTATTTTCAAATCTTTTCTAAACGTTGGTGTCCACCTCCTGCTGCAATGGCTCCCAAGTGTTCTCCGAGTCCATTCCAGCAATTCGGTGGCTAGAGACATAAAAGCCAGCGCTCAAATTCAAGTCCCGCGACGACTTGCCGACATACGCACGGTAATCGCCTGGCATGACAATCCACGACTGCGAAACCACGTCCCACACTGAGATATCCCGCACCGTCAGGTCAAACGCTACTCGAGTAGTACTGCCCGGATGAAGCTTCACCTTCTCAAACCCTCGCAATTGTCGTGGCGGTGTCGGCAGCGTGCCATTGCCCTTGGGGAACGACAAGTAGAGCTGGGGCGTAAACTTGGCAGTTTTAGTATCAGTATTGGTCACATCTACAGTGACTCGGTACGCAATCTCCCACAAATCTGGGTTACCGCCAATACCACCACCCGAAACTGGTGGAATCATAGGGTGGTTCTCAGAGTATCCCTCTGGGTACGGGTACATGCCCTCGTATTGCGGTTGAGCGTCCTCGGCACTTTCAAGGTACGGGTAGATAAACCTCGTCACCTTCTTGAAATTTAACGGGAAGACACATTCGTCGGCGGTAGAGGTGGACTCTCGACGCGGCTTGATGTCCCTGTACGGCTCCTGCTGGCTCAGCGAAAGCTTTGGCTCGTGAATAGTAGCAACGTTGATGTTATCAAGCTTGTAGCTGGCGTACGAAAGACCGTATCCAAACTCAAACCGAGGAGAAATATCATTATTGTCAAACCACTTGTAATCTAGCAGCAATCCTCTACTGATAGAATCTTGTGGCGTATTGTTCAAATCCGACGGCTCAAGCTCAGTCTGGATCGGATCATAGTCAGCCACGTCTCGGGCAATCGTAAATGGCAAGTGTCCCGATGGCGACTCGTCGCCAAAAATGACCGCGGTGGCAGCAGCGCCGAAATGCTGGCCATTTGGCGGATTGTAAAGTACAGCAGTGACATTCTCGTGGTCAATCCACTTCTCCATGTCAACGGGCCCATTAGCAGTGACAATAACCACATTGTTCTTGTTCATCGACGCCGCCTTGAGAATAACCTCGTCGCCATTGTGCCACAACGAGGCATTATTCCGGTCGCCATAATTGCCATCGACCGGGAACGACTCTCCAGAGTCTGCAAGTACAAAAATCAAATTGACATCGTTATACTTGGCAGCTTGTGTAAAAGCGGCACCGTTGAGCAACTCCGCAACTGGGTTATTATCAGTCTGATTCCCGTCATCAAACCACGACTCAAAATTGTAATTGACGTTGATCCCGTCTACAATTGCTCGCGCATTGATCGCCTCATATGGACTGATCAAGTGCGGGTACATGACCGCCGATGAGCCCCAGCCGTTAGTCAATGCGCCCTCGCTGCCCATGCCCATTGGGTACCCGTTCGATCCCTTTGGCGGCGGTGCAGCACCGATACCGAGAATACCAACTGTGCGAGGAGCCTTCTTGTTTTTCAACGGCAGTGCCTCTTGTGTATTCTTCAACAGCACAAACGACTCCACTGCGCCCTGGAATGCGGCATTAGCCGACAGCTGTGTTCGCGCATTGACATGGAAGTTCTGCTGTACAATGTCGCCCTCCCCAACAGCCGGATACTCTCGCATAAATGTATCAAGCGACGAAGAATGGAAATTTGGACCATTCTGGCCATTCTTGTCAAGGCCAACAAAATAGTACGCGGCCATGATACGAGTAGCCATGTCATCAACACGCCACTCAGGCATAGTACCGTTGAGCACACTCTTGACCAGCTCTTGGCCCCACATGGGCCGGCCAAAATCGCCAAACCCAGTGCCGGATCCAGGCATGGACATGTCCAACCCTGCCAATGCCGAAGCGACGCCCGAGTCGTGCGCAAACCAATCAGTCATGACAAACCCGGGGAACCCTAGTTCTTCCTTGAGGATCTTGTTCAATGTATAGGAATTCTGCGACGCCTGCGAGTTGTTGATCGAGTTGTACGATGTCATGATCGATCCAACGCCTGCCTTGATCATATCGGCAAACGGCCAAGTGAACACCTCGTGCATAGTTCGGTCGTCGACATTGGTTGAGAGTGGATACGAAATGTTGGCAATTCCATAAAGCGCCGCTTCAGCCACAGTTCGGAACCGCTCTTGTTCGTAAGCAATATAGTGCTTGGCGTTGGCCATGACACCTTGCTGCTGGATACCGCGGACGGTAGCTGCGCCAGCCACGCCGCTCAGGTAAGGGTCAGAGCCCATGGCTTCGAAATTGCGGCCAGACAGTGCCTTGTAGCCAATTGGGCCAGATACAGGCGCCAGCAGCACCTGCACGCCCTTGATGAGCGCCTCATGGCCCATCGCACGGCCGCGTTCAAGAAAGTACTCCTTATTCCACGTCGCAGCGGTTGCCATGCCCGACGGGAACACAGTCACAAAATCTGTGTGACCTACACCAGCCGGACCATCTTGTAAACAAATAGACGAAAAGTTTATCCGCGGCACTGCACCAGTATTGCCGACACATGGGCCCATACCGAATCCAATGCCAGTAGTCACATTGACCTTCTCCACCAAGCTCAGTTGCGACACAAACGCCCGCGCAGACTCGTACGCAGAGTCCCATTGCTTGTCGTTTATCCGGCCGCCAATAGGTGATGGGTAGTATGGTGCACTCAACGCATTGTACAGTGCTTCAGAGCTATTGTCAAACGTCGCCGGGATCGAAGCTCCGTATGCGCCAGAACCGCCGAGTGCCAGCAATCCTGCAAACTGTAAAAGCATTCTTTGATTTCAAGAAAGAGAAGAAACCCCATTTCTATAGGACGCATGGCGCTCTTTTTATAAAAGGCATGTAACATAGTTTTGAAGTTCATGATCTGAGTTCAGGAGGTCAGTATTCATCTACACCCAAGCTTTGAATAAAAGTATGCAAATATATTTATCAAAAGTTAGGTTAAAATTAAGCTTGTGTTATATACAAAAAAAAGGATCAAGGGAAAAGAAATAAATATAAAGATCAAGCAGCTGGAGCTGCTGCTGCGCCGGGAGCAAGTATCACCGCCGAATCATCATTGCGCACGGTCAACCCGGTAGATTGAGCAGCTGGAGGCGCATTGCGTCTTCCAAGCAAACAATATGCCAAAAATTCTCTCACAGTGCCGTTCAACTCTTCAAATATAGCTGGTGCAGACCACTCGAACCCTTTGGTGATATCGAGCAACCCAATATCGCCAGCGTACTTGAACAAAAAATATGCCAGCAACAGGAACAACACCGGCAGCCAGAACACAAATAACATTCGATCATTCTTTAACTGCTTCCTCTTTTTAGTCCACTCGGCAATATACTCTTGCTCAGTAAACTCGCCACAAGACGCCGCCGCAGCGGCCGCGGCCGCGGCAGCGAGCTCGCGAGGCTCGACCTTCTCATCTAGAAGCGCTGGCGGCGGCAGCGAAGCGTGCTGCTGCGAGCTCGAGCTGCCAACTCCGTCAGGGAAGATCTCGTCATATCTAGGAGGAGCCTTATCTTCTGGAATCAAAGGCATGAAGTAATTCCACACCCTCGTAATATTGTTGCTACGCGGCGAGATGGTGGTGTCGCTGTCGCTGCCTCCACTACCCTCAGGCGGTGTTACTGCCGATTGCGTTCGCGCCTGTGCTGCTCGCGTAGTGTCCTCCGCAGACCACGGCTTGCGGATGTAGTTCAATATCCATGTGCTATCCCATTGGTTCCTTGCACTGGTGGACAGTTGAGAAATGTAGTTGCTGATCTTGTTTGTCGAGGTCGTGGCATCGGTAGGAATTATAACCTCAGACTCTGGCCCGTCATCATGGTGATGAATATGGTGATGCTGCACTAGCCTCTCATCATCGCTGTCCAGGTCTTCATACTCGTTCTCGTATCCCGAATCCTGGTCGGCATCATCGCTCTCATCCCATACATCAAAGTGCGGGGAACTGGAAGAATAAGGTTCAAGCAGAGGAGGCGACGCTGGATGGGTGATAGAGTAAGATGAGCTGTTACGCCGCGTCATCCAATATCGCACATACTCTCGGCGAGACATTTCGGCAGGCAGTACATCTGACAAATCTGCACTCGCGATATCCATCGCAGTGTCGCCGCTATTGGTCTTGTGGAACGGATTCGCACCGTGCTGTAGTAAGCGCTCGACAATCGCTCGATGGCCCTTCAACGCAGCAAAATGAAGCGGAGTCATGCCATTAATATCGTGCAAATCCAATCTTGCACCGCATGCCAGTAAAGTTGTCACCACTTGCGCATACCCTAGACTAGCAGCCATATGCATCATTGTTTGGCCCTCGGTATTTCGCAGCTGCCAATCTGGGAGCTTGCCAACATTGACCTGCACAAGCTCAATGCATCTAAGAATGACGCTTTCATGACCGCCACCATCGTTGGATGACGAAGTTGAGAATGCGTTCTTACTAGAACCTGGAGCAGCAGCAGAAGAAGATGCTGAGCCCGCCGCATCTTCATCTTTCTTATCGCCATCGCCATCTTGCTGAACAATTCGCATCGCAATATTGCGGGCATCCTCGAGCTTGCCGTTCATCTTCATGCCTACCACCTGCAACGCAAGCTCAATGAGCTGCCGGTCGGTGTCGTCGATATACGTGAAAATCTGAGGATTGCTCATGACCACGCCGTCAAAGCTGACCACCACCGGTCCCGCTGTGGCTGCAGCGGGCAGATGTGTGACAATAGTCGACTCGCCCCAGCATTGGGTCGACATGCTCTTGGATTCGCCAAATACTGTCACCAAGCCAGGATGAAATCCAGTTCCAAGTAGTGTCACCTCTACTCCTCCTCTCACCGAGCCCTGTGCGGGGATGATCCTCTGAATTTGCGGCACTTGGCTGTTGCTACTCGAATTCTGTTGCTGCAATTGAGTCAATGGCAGAATTTGGGCGTTATCTGAGCTTTGCGGCGAGGGCATATCAAACCTGCCATTTGCGCTTGAAATACTCTTGTTGGACGGGATCCGCTGCACCTGGAAAGGCTGAATGCCCCGGGACATGCTTGAATGACCACCGCCGTTCCAATCATCGTCACGCCGTCGCTTAAACACACTTGAATATGACGAAGAATGGTCGCTATTAAACGCCTCTGAGCTCTCCAGAGACATTGGTGATGGTGGTGGCTCGTGCCGTGAGAACAAAGAAGAAGAAGACGAGTTCATCATCATATTCGAGGAAGCACTAGCACTAGCACTACTCAACATTGAAGTTTTGACATCTTTATGGTCGTCTGTAATAAATATTGATTTGGTGATTGTTCGCCCAACAATCTCACCATAGAAATCTCGTAGCGTGAAGACAATTTTAAATCCTTCCTTGGCCGAGTGATGTCGACAGTAGCATGCAAGTCGCAGCGGCAGCTCAATCTCTTTACCTTGAACAATCTGCTGGCCACCTTTCAAGTCACAGGCCTTTGGATGCGACAACGACATGACTTCTCGACAATTGAAGATGGCTAACCGCCGCGGTCGATCCTCGCTCCAATGCAGCTCTTCGTTAGGATCAAGGTTCTTTTTCCTAAACGCACGCTTTTTCTCGCGATTCATGCATCGAGGGCAAATGTAAATATTAGCCTGTGGAGACGATTGAGAGATAACGTCAACGCTGAGATTCAGCGTGTTTGGCGAGGGCACAAACCCGTCTTGCAGTTGAAATTTGGGCCTGGCGATCGTGTCCGTAGGCAAGTGGATTAAATGTTCGAGTGGAGCTGGTGTAACCACAATCCTGCACTTGATTTGCGTTTCAACTCGAGATTTCAGGGGCAAGTCGCTCACGTCTAGCTTGTACTTGAAATCCTCTTGAGTGCCAAATGCCAAGAGCTTGATGAAATCCTCGCTGCTCTCAATCGGTTCGTACATTTCATCGCCCGTGTACACTTTGCCAAACTTCATGTTCGCCAGCTGCGTTTGAGCCTCCTTGTATGACAGTGTATAGTGCTCGTGTTGTGTCCATGCTCGCGGCTGTCGCTGACTTTCACGCTCTTTGAGTAGCTCCTCGTCTTGCGGGGTTCTGCTTGGGAACCGCATGCCCTCGATCACTGCTTCTTGGGCGCCAGGCGGGAAGAGCATTGC
Organism: Blastobotrys indianensis; assembly: GCA_030558855.1. Taxonomy (NCBI): domain Eukaryota; kingdom Fungi; phylum Ascomycota; class Dipodascomycetes; order Dipodascales; family Trichomonascaceae; genus Blastobotrys; species Blastobotrys indianensis. The sequence continues at coordinate 96,752 of JAKTQK010000016.1, forward strand.
CGTGTATTCGGTCTTGCCATCTTCGAAGTTCATAAAGTCCATCATCTCACTGTCGATGACCATAGGCTCAGTGTCTTCGTGGTGAACAGACTCTGCCTTAACGCCATCGCTGCCGTCATCTGCATCGCCAACATCTTCCTCGGCTAGTCTTCCGCCATTAGTGTCTGTAAAACTCATGAACCGCACGCCCTGAGGAGGCGCCGTAGAGTACTCCTCGTTCATGTATCTGTCGATAGGAGATCTGTCACCTCTTGAAAAAAAGAATATCGCCGATAAAAAAAACTAATATATACAATGAAAAAAGCTAAATACTGTTGAGAGAGACACCTTAATATGCCGGGGAAAGAGAGACGCCGCGCGTGTGACACCAGTCAAAGGAGGATCGGGCTTTTTGAAAGTTGGGAGAGTTGGGGCAGCGGATTGTTGGGTTACGCGCGCGAGAGGAACTACCGTACAGTACAGAATTTGCAGGGCGGAGAAAATAAAGTGGTGCACAAATTTTATTTTGGGAGGTTGGGACAAATTTATTTGGGGACGGTGAGCGAATCGCGGACGTCCGACATTTTGAGGGTCCAGACCCGCAAAAATGGCCCTTCGAATACAACGGCGTGGATGTGCGGTACTAGTACAGGTATGAAGACTTACAGTCGGTTCAATGTATGGAATGAGCAGTAAGTGCTCGGGAAGTTTATAGAATCAATAACTTGTGAATGCATTTTATTCTATTAGTATCGCCTAAAATGATCTCAAGCCAGAGATTTTCACATCCGCCCCCCTTTCTCGCCGTTCCTCGCCCAGTTTGCCAATCGTATGAGGTCATAACTCTCGCACTTTTGTCGGAGCACTCCATATACGACACATTTTTTTGTGGACCTCAAAACTAAGATTCTTCTCTCAAGAAGCTGTCACTTTTGTGTTGTTTTTATTCTGGTCTTATTGTTCAAGTTAACAAGAAATAACTTATACTATTTGCCTCTAGTCTCTGCATTTCACGGTAGACAAGGTCCGGCATACTGTTAAACCATATCCCTCTCCTCCGGTCGTCGGCTGCAACACGATTGCTTGTGCTTAAAAGCGGAGACTAAATTTTCAACACACTAGGAAAATATCTCTACCTGAAGTGACATTTCCTGAGATTGACTTGACAGTTGAAAGTTGAAGTTCAAAAAAAAGCTTGGTGTAGGTTTAAACTTTAACGTCGTTGCTCTTTATTTGCAAGTGAGAGAAGTGGGCGACCAGTGTACGACACTCATATCATATCATCATACAAATCATACCAGCCATCCCCCATCCGATTCTACAAAGAAACCAAAATGAGAGGCACGACGCTTTATGTTAGCGGTAAGTGGATTGTTCTTAGTTTCATCACTATTGCATTTGGATATCAGATTAAACTGACACAGCAAGGATTCGAACGTGGTCTGACGGCAAGAGAACTAGCGTACGACTTTGAACGGTATGATATTTTCAAACACATATTCATGGAATCTAATACAAAAACAGATTTGGGCCGCTCGTGCGTTGCGATATTCCGCCGCCAAAATACCCTACCGCTCGATCGTACGTTTTAATCTATCTATCCACAAAGTTCCGCACGGGCTAACAACGCAACCACAGCTTTGCATTTGTCGAATTCGAGGACCCGCGAGATGCATCCGATGCATACCACCAGATGCACCAACAAAGAACTAGTAGCGGCGATATCATCAGCGTCGAATGGGCCAGAGTTCCGCGACCCAGCTACCCTCGTGCCGGGCCGCCTCCAATGCCGCCATCTCGTTCGCGGTACGACCGCGACCGTTCGCTGTCACCATACCGCCGAAGGGTCAGCCCTCCGAGCCCCAGAAGATACAGCGAGCGGGAGCTTGTAAGAGATTCTAGAGCTAGACCGCGGTCAAGAAGCCCGATATACAGTTCGGGCTCACACTCGCGTTACGTGTCGCCATCGAGACGACCGGACGAGGAGACGCGGCGGGGACGGCCAGTATCTGGCGACTGGATTGAAAAGGTGAATGCTCTGGGAGTGCGGGCATATTCTCGAGAGCGGTATGCACACGACGGTGACCGCGACCGCCAAACGCCTCCAATATCTCCACAACCTATGAATAAACCGAGATAAGTCATTTTGGGCCAGCTTGCCACTGAGCCGCCGGGAAGTGCGGCGCGAAAGTGAATCGAACTGCAGTTCCACTGGTGAATAAAAATAACTTGTATATTGAATTAATTTGAAACCAATAACTCGTATCTCATTTTTTTTTTTTTTTTTTTTTTTTTTTCAATTTTTGATTAGTTTGGATAGATAAATGTGATTGACAGCTGTATTCGCCAATATCGGTTATAGAGAACGATGCCTCAACCACATTTTACAATCGTCCGTTACTACTACACTACTCAGCGATAAAGATTCCACGAAATGCAAACGTTTGAAAAATCATGAAAGTTTCTGCAGCTAGTCGACGAGTGTTTTGTTACCGGTACCACGGTATCCATGGCGACACATTTAAGATGCTACGGTGCGCGCGCTCTGTTACAGGTGTTCCCGCGCCTGCGGTTGCAGGTTTGTTTGTGTGTGGCTGGACGCGTCGCGGGAAGAAAAAAATCCAATTTACACCAGACAGACGCGTCTCCCCTCCATACATATATACTTTCCTTCCCACACACACTTTCACATAAAGAGTTGTCATCTACCATCACTATAAATAATGTCAGCAACTCCAAAACGCTCTGATCGATACAGATCCTTCATCGATACACCTCAATCAAATAAACGTGCAATCTCTCTCGATAGCGATAACGAGGACGAGCCTTCCACCACACACAGCAGCAGCCCGTCTCGGCGAAAGTCGCGGCGACTGTCATCAGCGACGACTCCTTCAACACCTACCAGATCTCGAATCAGCCATGCATTTACTCCATCCCGACAGCTGGCAACTCCTCCTGCATCGCCCTCCAAGTCGCCTTACGCCATTGCCAAAAGCTTGTTTCAGCGAAGCGCAAACACACTAGGCGTGATTGGCCGAGACGAAGAACGGAAAACATTGGGTGAGTTTTTGAGTCGCAAGAATGGCGCATTGTATATCAGCGGATTACCGGGCACTGGTAAAAGTGCGTTGGTTTCTGAGACACTAAAATCTCTGGGTAGCGATGACAGAGTTGCATTTATCAACTGCATGGGCGTCAGCAGGCCTGACGACGTTTTCGAGCATATCTTGAATGGCTTGACTAAGGGGCAATCCGATATCGAGGATTTAGATCCGGTAGAAGCTTTGCAATCGCTGCTGTTTGATACAGATAGTGAAGAAGAAGAACGAAGCATTGTTGTTTTAGACGAGCTCGACCACATTATGACCAAGGACCAACAGATTTTGTTCAAACTGTTTCAATGGGCCAGCAGCCCACAGTCGAATTTGGTGCTAGTAGGCATTGCCAACGCACTGGATTTGACTGACAGATTTTTGCCGCGGCTGCGTGCCAACAGCATTACCCCAGACGTGCTACGGTTCTCCCCATACACGGCAGCTCAAATTACAGAGATCATCCAAAAGAAGCTAAAGTCGCTCAATGAGGACGAGCATACCTCGGAGATTCCGCTGATGCACCCTGCGGCGATCCAGTTGTGTGCCCGCAAGACTGCGGCGAATACCGGTGACATTCGGAAGGCATTTGACATTTGTCGGCGAGCCATCGAGATGGTCGAGGAGCAAACTCGGCGAGCAATGAGCAGCTGCTCTGACGAGTCGAAGAGGCGGCTGCTCAGCAGCAGCAGCGCTTGTGCCCCTGGTGGTCCAGAAAATAGCATTGGCCAGGCACCCAAATGCACCGTGATGCATGTGTCCAAGATTTGCTCGAGCGCATTTGGTGGGTCTGCCGTGTCGCGGATCAAGGGCTTGAATGTCCACCAGAAAGCCGTGCTGTGCGTGCTGCTCTCGGCGAGCAGAACAATGACGAGCCAGCAAGTGACGACTGCGACTATGCTGTTTGAGCGCTTCAATGAAGTGAGCTCCCGTGACTCGCTGCTGGGCACAGTTCAGTTTAATGAATTTGTGCAGTTGCTCAGCGCCCTGGAGTCTTCGGGACTCGTCACACTTTCCGGAGCAAAGGAGAGCGGACAGCGACGGGTCACAGCGAGCGTGCAGAAGCTCGACTTGATGGCTGGCATCAATGACATAGATTTTCTGAAAAAGTTTATCAAATCATGATCGTCATTTTTTTTATTTTTGCATTTATTTTGTATATTAGTTCTTATTTAGCATATAGATACAATTTTTAATAGAATATATTATCCGACATAGTGTATTCCCCATCTCGTCCAACGCGATGAGAGATATTTTGGGGGCAAAGAAAGTGGATCTGATTCTTGAATCACGGATCCGGATCTCGGACCTGATCTACCCGAGCCCATGAGCTCTACTTGTGACTAGTCAAACTCCACACTCCCGTTCAAAACAGGGGGGCTTTGGTCCTCGAACGTTTTGTGACATACTACTTCTTTTACCAGGGACAAGTACCTTTAAGTCAATCGCCGAACTGGTTCCTAAAATATCAAGTACCATATGCCTTCTCCAACGCATCGTACGCCGAACGCTAAAATGCTTCATATCCCTCCACTCCCCCCAGGACCCGGTTCGCAGATCCCGCACCCCACTGTTTGGTGATCCGAGATTCGCCGCGTGGATGTCTCACAAATTGCTCTAATCGCTCAACCAGCAGGGTTTTTTAGCCTTTTGTCGATCATCTTCCCAAAGCGGGAAAAGGCGCTGCGCCGCACTCCCGTTAAGGTCTCAGTCTGACTCTACACCCTTTTTCCAGCTGTTCGCCAGTCGATAAACTGAAAGTACAGCGCACGATTGGCAGACCTAAATTAATTGAAGAAGACACTCATCATTGACAGAGTATATACTAGAACTTCAAGCCCGCACTTTCTCAGAAGGAAAAAAAAAATTTAAAACCAAAGACGGAGATCTTAGGGGAGGGATATTCAGGGTTCTCGGGAAAGTCTGGAGATAGAAATGGTCATAGGGTCTCTGAAGGAAGCGGCCTTCGATGGTCCGTAATAGCTACATTGTTGTTTTTATGGCCACTAGAGTAAGAGAAGAATATACGGAGCGTGGACGAATAAAATATACGTATTAATGCAACAGTGGCGAAAAATGGCTGCATTTGGTCCGTCGCCATAACAACAGTCAGGGAAAAAAAAAAGATTTAGTCCCTTAAAAGCCCCTCCAATTCCCATAAATTTCAAGCATACGCACACGGCCCCATATTAAAGACAGAGAGAGGCTCTCCACCCACGCAAGACGCATATTTACCCTGCTTCCCTGAACCGAATTACACGCTGAGAGATCCCTTTGCCACCCAAAAAAATCATTTCTTCCTCTTCTTCTCACAACAACATCTACTACCAAACACGAATTTACTGTTCACCACAAAACGAGCTGTCAATTCTCCAATTACTGACTTACTTTGATACATTCCTTATTCTTCAGCTTTTCTTGTCAAGTTTTTTTCTTAACGCTGTAATCTCTGGACATTATCTGTCAAAAAAAAACATACACACTAAGAAAAACTTGGTACCAAGAATCTCTACGAAACGGAATCTGTTGCAAAGCGTCTGTCATATTTGTTCTTCGACAAACACAATTGATACTCTGCAAACCTCAATAATCTCTGTATCTCTCTTTCTCTCAATTCCTTCTTATATCCCATCTGTTGCTTGATCTTTGTCGCTTTCAAAAAGATCTCGAAAACAAACTCTAATTGTATCCCGCTACAAACGACATTCGACTAAACTGAAAAAAAAGAGATCTTCATCACCGGCAGTGTGATTAATATATCTTTGTTCCAACAAGTTCGAATATCCAAAAGTACCAGATACAATTCATTCTATTTCGCTACAGAAAAGAATCCGACTACTCCACACAGACACAAGCGCCCTGGATTACGTCTCATTTTCCCCAGTCGTTACATTCTCAGTGAAATTTGCCACCCGCCGTCTTAGCCCCAAAAAAAACTCCCGCAACAGTCGACTAGCCGCGCTCCCGCACGTTTATTTTTCAGGATCCACTTTTTTTTTGGGCTCGGAAAACCAAAAGAAGAAAACAAAAAGCAAAATATTTTATTTTTTTGCTTTTTTTTATTTTACTCAGGCCCCTGCTAAAGCCGTGCATTTTCTGACTCTGGGAAAGCTGCTGCAAGCGGTCCATCAATAACGCCTACAAGCACCTCTGGAAACACTATCTCCCTCCACAACTTGACATCCTCACCACCACTTTTTTGTTTATCTTCTATCAAGAATGGCATTCATCAAAGAAGAACCAGTCTCGCCCACCGCGGTATTCAGCCATATCATAACTGAACAACGAGCAGCACAAGTTGAAAAGTCGAACAAACATCACCTTCATATTCGCCAGTCGAATCCTACATCTGTCGCTCCATTGGCCATCCCGGCCAGAATCCAACAGATCTACAACGAGTTTGACACGTCGCCTATGATGTCCCCTCCTGCTTTGCAGTTTGATAGCATTCCCGATACTAAGGATATGTGGAATGGCATTAATATCAAGCGGGAGTCGGTCACTCGCGAATCTTCGGTCGAGAGCAATACCCCTCATTCTTGTTTGACTAGTATTGTGCCATTAGCGCAAGAACCTGAAGATTTTGGATGCTCGCCAATGTTTGAAAGCCAAGAAGATCCCAGCACATGGAGTTCGTTGTTTGCCGATGAGGACCAGGCTATTTATATCAAGCAAGAAACAGATTTGAACTCCATGGAGACGTCTACTTCTAGTTTGGTGCCATCGTCATCGCAAATGAGTCTTAGTTCCTCTTCACAGCTGGTTCCGACTTCGTCGTCGTCGCTTGCCTCCAGCCAGAGCTGGAGCACCAGTGACGGCTCGACGTTGCCAGCCAGTACTAATGAAGCACTTCGCGAGTTTCTTGTCAATAGTGCTCGGTTGCAAGGTGGCATGGACCCGTTAGCAGGGTTGACCATGCTGCAATCGCTCGAGTCTCTACAAAGCAAAAACAGCCATTCCGACAGTATATCGTCTACATCTTCATCCAACTCTGCATCTTCATCATCTTCGACAACTAACAACAACAATACACAAGCAAAATCCAAGTCTGGTACCGAGCCTCACACGTCCAATTCCAAGGTCACCAAGAGCAAATCGCCGCAAGAGAAGGCGCAGCTGAAGCGAGCTCGAAATACAGAGGCAGCCCGTCGGTCAAGGGCTCGTAAGACGGAGCGACTATCTGAACTAGAGGGACGATGTTCGCAGTTGACGCAAAGAAATCAGCAACTGGAAATGGAAGTTCTTCGGTTGCGACTACTCATGGCCAGATCGCAAGAACTGTCTAGCGAAGCAACATTCAAAGCATTGTTTGACAAGAACTTTTAACACTTTTTTTAAATACCCCCTCTTCTGGAGAAGAAAAAATGAGATACTTTTTTGGAAATTTTTACCCTATTTTAATGAGACCAATGAAAAAAAAACTTTACTATTATTATTACAACCCTTTTTGAAAAAAAAAAAATTTGAGAAAAAAAATGATGGAAAATGATGGCAGCGAAAAAAAACTCTTTGGCACGGTATCAATTAACTTTTCTGACTAGAATTTATGCTTTTTTTTGTACAACTTCTTTTTTTTGACAATGCATGTTTTGTGATTTTTTTTTTATATATATCTCTGCGAGTAATGTCGAGAACCTTGAGATTGAGTACCGGCAAGTGGTACGCCGCACGCGGCAACGAATGGCAATTATGCATCAGATTGAATGTACGTATCCTTTTCCAATGCACTCTTTAATTGTCCACATCAATTATTTGTATCTGGATATCTGTATCTTTTGGACTATTCCTCACAGAATGCCAAAATGTCTACACTCTTTATCTGCTCCGGTACCGGAGCAACATCGATGGAAGCATTTTGACAAGGAACACTCGATGAGCACAACTCGAAGCTGTAGAAGCACATAAAAAAACCGTTCTCAATGACGGATTTGTAAGCATGACTAACTCATCTCGATGATAAAAGAAAACAATGCAGATGGACATAATTTTAAAAAAACAGTATCTTGACGACTGAGACTTCTTAGAAACTTGATAAAGTAGTTTCTAAAAGGATTATTTCTGTTGCATTGTACTTCTTGATTACATCAAATATCATTCCGATCAAAACTGCTCAAAATGAAGGAATTCAGTAACTTCAACGCAATCGGCGAATAGCGCCGTGCGAGACCCACAAAAAAACACACAGGTGCGCACGCGCATGGCCATGCGGGGGCGTCGGTGCACTTTCTCAGTTCGTGCTGTACAGATGCAAGAAGATCAGCGGGCACGCGGCATACCGATAGATCGGCGCCAACCACAAAAAACGCGCGTCGCGTCTCACGCGCGCGTCGCTCACGCGTTTTGTCCAATATAAAATTTTCAAACTTTGTTCGTTTCGCGACAAGGATCTCTTATGGTGGATCAATTTATCATGTGCTTTTGTGTTGTTTATGGACTTGTTTCGAGGAATGTAAATGTTCAGTTTATGCGCATACATCGAGCGGCAGTGTATCTCATCTGTCTTGGCACCTGGGAGGAGGGGGAATAAATGTGGTCGTCCCCTCGGATCCGGAATTAACTTTCAGGGAATCAGCTTCCGTAGACACCATACCAATTCCCTGCGACCCTCAAATACTCTATATGATATCAAGTACAAACCCCGTCGGACAAGTTCCTATTCTTACAGATCCCCCGCCGCCGTCTCCAGGCCCCCTTCAATTATGTACCAGTTGATACAGTATTTTCAAGAATACATGTGCGCAAATGGGCGGCGGCGGCGGAGGCGGTCAGCCGTGCTTAGTGATAAAGCCGTGCGCCCCCAGGACCACCACAGCCGTGCGTGTAGAGGCGATAAGACGGGCGATTATTAATGTGATTCCGTGAATCTGGTCGAGGTCATGACATGTTTAAGGACTACCAAGGGAATAAAATAATACAGGTCACAAGCTCTACAGATATATGCTTGTTTGCTTCTTTTTGCATGCGTACGTGTCGTCCTCAAACGGGTTGTGTCCCCGAGTCACAGCTCACAATGAGATGGGGATTGATTTCTGTTAGTAGTACACGTTTTTGAAAAGTAGCTTGTACATTACATGTGCAGCGGAGTATCTGGATGCTGCAAGCATATCGAGAAAAAGTGCTCAGCCACATGGCTGGCAGTTCGTAAATTCGGAATGAAAGGATAGTAAGCACGGCTGACTCTTAAAGGTGTCACATGTGTCTACGCAGTTGCATTGGTTTTGTCCTAGATCATGCTTAGACCTGGGAATCTTAACCCACTCGTTTTATACGAGATTATGTATTATATCTTCCAAAATTTGTTTCGGCGTTCCGAGTCTCACGATTGGTGTTCATATCGGGCACTTTGTTCTCAGTGAGAATAAAAAACTTAACGGTATTACAGACCAATCAAGCAAATTTAAGAAAGATGTCAACGTGCAGTGATCGTGCCGCATTTATTCCACCCAGGGGTTACTGCGACATACTAGCTAAAACCAACAAAGAATGAACATTGAAGCGAGCGTATCCAAGAATCACAAGTTACACAAATACCACGCGATCAGTTTGAAAAAATATGAAAATAAATTAATGCAGATCTATCACTTGTATATTAATTATGCTGTTTGTGTATATATATTTTTATGCGGCAAACTTGGATCGAGCTCGCAACTGCACACCTTTCCAGTTGAGCACAACAGGAATCAAGATCATGGCAGTGGCGAGGAATCCAAGCAAAGTGCATCCCCATCCTACTGGGAAGTTGGTAGGACCGAGCTTCTTGTACATCTGGTTAGCGAACAATGGGAACGAGCATGCAAGTCCTGCTCGGAACAACCCGTTGCCTGCAAACACCGACGCCATGTATACTGGGAACGAGAATGCCAGGTAATTGAACAAGGTCTGGAAGATCATGAATCCGCCGACCGAGAACACAAACGCGCCGATCAATGGACCCATCCAGTGCGAGTTGGCAGTAGTCGTCCATCCGACAATGAACAAACCGACAGGCATGAAGCATGCACCAAGAATAGCCACTGGCAGGAAAACTTCGGGAGCCACATTCTCGCCGGCTTCGAGCTTTTTAGTGAACCGCTTATAGATGAGCGTGAGGTAAAGAGCACATCCTGTGAGAACGCCGAGCATCACGGAGACATATGAAACGCCAAGCTCAATAGTGTTGAAATGGAACACTTCAATAAAGATAATTGGGAACGCCTCGAAGAATGTGTAAAACACAGAGTAGACCAATGCAATGTAGACGTTGATGAAGAACACAATTGGCTCGGAGAGAGCAATCTCGAATGGTCGCCACAGAGTGTCACTGGCCATTTCGCGCGCCGACATTCGCTCAACTCGCAATTGGCCCTCAGAGACGATATTCTCATTGCCAGTGAGCTTTCTCAACCGTTGTGCCTTTCGATAAAGCAAAGTCTGAGTAGAAGATTCCGGCAAAAACATGAATAAGGAGAAGCATGTAATACCTCCCATGATCAACAAGTACCAGAAAGTCCATCGCCAGTCCACAAGCTGTACAAACAAGCTACCCACCAATGGGCCCAATACAGGACCACAAACTGCTGAGATGCCCCATCCTGCAAGACCTAATGGCATTCGTGGAATGTGGATGACATCGCCGACTGAAGCGCCGCCAGTCGCAAGTGCTGGAGAGGCGAAGAACCCGGCCAAGAATCGCAGCACAATCAAAGAACCGATATTCTTTACCAATGCGGTTGGGATTTGGAGAATAACATAGATGAATAGTGTCACAATGTAGATCCAAGCTCGGCCAATAGCAGGATGCTCAGAGAGCGGAGAAAAGATCATTGGGCCAATACCATAGCCAATGACAAACATTGAAAGTGGCAGGATCGAGACTACCTGGCTCACACCAAATGCTTCTTGGATCTGTTGGTAGCCAGGTGTGTAGATAGACGCACCCATATAGATGGACACTGTCAACAAGCCAATCTCGAGAAGGAAAAAGACCCGCCATTTGAGTGGCCAATTGTATGGATTTTCAGGATCATCGTCACCATCCCACGTCACGACAAGTGGTTCATTAGCCTCTCGGATTTTCCTCTCAGTAGTGATGACTCGAGTAGCTGGCTCGTCTGCTTCTTCGTTCTCCTTTTCCTTTTCGTCGATAGAAGTAGCCGAAGACGAGGTTTGCGAACCGAGCAGGTATTTTTCAGGCAGTACATAATCCTGCTCTTCTTCTGGATGTCTGAAAAGCTTCTTGCCGGAAAGGTGATATACAAGCTGTCCAAATGGACTGTTTCGGATAAACGGTGAGGTAACCATTGTATTTGTATATGTATTGAATGCTTGAGTGAAGAGATACTGAATTTTGAAAAGAATTCGGCAAACATCGCTCGATTTATATAATGATCCATGATTTCCAAATATTACTCACATCGATGAAAAAAAGCGAAGATTCGTCAACGACAAGTGCGGCTTACAAATTTCAATGCGCTTGTTTGCGTGTGGGCCCTGCGCACGCCGTGCAGCACGATTTGTAAGGGCAACGTTTTTTAGTAATGCGTACTCCTCAAGCCCTACGGAGTTTATGGACTTATGAGCCGTTGAATGCACCAATTTCAAATGCTCGCTAATCTCCTCAATGTCCGCGGTTTGTCTATCCCCGCACTGCTTTGAATGATTTCATCATTTGTTTCTATTAATTACTAAACCTTATATTCTAATTTACGAAATACAATCGCCACTCTGAGATGAGAAAAAAATAGGGGCCAAACTGCTCGGTAGGCCGTATGAGCATATTTTGGCTTCTTTCGCAGCAACGCCACCGTGTGCTAGCCGTACCGAGCCGCAGAACGTTGTCCAGGGAACTTCCTTTTAAGCATAAAAGTGCTCACGAATTTGAGCAGATTTAGAAAAATTGTGCATCGTACACGCAAAGATCAGGAGATTTAATTATTGAGAAGCATGGACAAATGGGAGGCTCTGGGATTACTCACCGTGTTGTTTTGACTTTTCATGGCACTTGGCGAATCATCCTTGGCGCAACATACTTCTCGTAGTACCTGGCGCTTCGTATATAGTAAGCTCTCATTAACCTTGTATCTGATCAGATGCACCTTGCAAAGAAGGTCAGAGTACGGTTGCATATGCGACCAGCTTAATGACAATTCGAAATTAAGAGCTCTAGCTGGACCATCACAAACCCTCGCCAAGAGCGCGTGTAAATGGCATCAGGATTTCAACTACGGGACTTGGCGGTAGCATTTTTCGAGGAAGTGAGTCCATACGAAAGTCATATAGTTAACTGCCGCGTGCAGTGCGGCTGCTGAAATTTTTTGCAACTCCTCCTCGTCATGGCAGTATGAATCAACCTGGTACATTGCAATCCTCAAAGTCTCACAGTGTCTGTGCCGCGTCTCGTTTCGCAAGAAGATGAAATAAACTTTCTTAATTCCCACAGCCAGGGAATCAAAAGTGCACAAGGGACCATCTCTCCCGAAACTGCACAAACAAAGGATATTATTAACATTCTAGAAACTTTTGTCCTATACCAGCAACTCGGGCTGATTTCCTTCTGTCAAACAGTCCAAACCGGTTCTGTGATCAAGTGCGTTATGCATGATTCTAGCCTACATGGAATGACCTAGGACCACAATTTACTGCGGACAAAAAAACCACAACCCGGGCCCTTCTCCGAGCATGAAAAGCGGCGTACCTATTCCGGGAAAAGCTCCTATTTATCTTGGAAACAGGAAGAGCAGTGGCCGTTCCAAAGATCTGATCGATTTGTAGCGGAAACCCTCCTAACCCTTGTCCCTTAGAGTACACTGCTAACCCCAGCGTAACCCTCTCCTAGTATCAATCTACAATGAGATCCATAAAATGTAAAGCGTTTTTTTCAAAACATCATCACGGGGAAACAAATCTTTAAGAAAAAAAAATCTGCCTGCAGACGTCATTGTTTAATGAAGAGAGCCGTGGGCGCGCAAAAAACAGGCGTAACTGCGCATGAGCCGCATCTACGCAAGTAAGATCCAACTGGTATCTGGTCGTTTTTTTAACTTCAGCAGCTCTAGTTATTTAGAGGAAACTGCTTTACTGTAAGAGAAAAAACTTGGAAAAAATGCAAACATGTGAGAAAATTTGCTAGTTCAAACACAGACGAAACTGTAGTACATATATATGGAACCCCCGTTCGTCCACTTACATGCACGCGATCTGCACAATCACTCGGCACCTTTCCATTTTCGTATTCTTTCAAAAGCACAAATGAGCCAGGACTAGAATATACGCCCACAGACCTAATGGTTTCTTGGTCGACTGCGTGCTGTAAAACCAAAAATCAAACCAAGGCTGAATTAAGGTTTCACACAGGTGCAAACTGCAGTCAAAACGAGAAGCGTGTGAGAAGGCAAAAATGCAAAACACCATTTCGGAAGTTCCCAAATCTTTGGGGCCGACATCCTTGAAATGAACTGGGACTGGGATATACGCCCAGTGGAAAGCTATGAGCAAGGCTTCTTTCTTTTAACGTTTCATGGAATCCGATGAAGCGTTCGAAAAAAGGAGCGGTGCGTGAACCCAAAGAGTTCTCTTGCGCAGTTGCCGGGTGGCCACGGGAACATGATGGTTTTTGTTTTTTTGGGGGGCTTCATCAGATGCTGGTTTGCAGCCAAATATTGAGGCTCATGCTTACTGTAATCCGCTGACGTGCTAAAGGTGGGCACACGATCTATAGGTCTAGTTATAACAGCTCTCACCTACATAATAATTCTTCAAGTGACATGCTGTCAAATAAGGACAAGCATAGTCATATTTCCTCCCGCGTTATCAGCTTCTATCTCTTTTTATTGTTCTGACGGGTGCGCCGCACGAGGCTTGGTGCATCCATCAGAGAACAAAGCCCAGTCTGGGTTGGATTAAAAACACTCCATCGAAGACATCGAAGAATAAACATGCCAATAATCCGGTAACTTGTCAAATGTTTTAGTGTTGCCATCGAGTACAAGAGAAGCTTCCCGCACCAGCCGGTGGAAATGGCCTTTCTTGTTCTGTGTGTGAGCTTCACGGGGGGCCACTATTAGCATTGTATCAGAATTTGGCAAAATCTCACAAAGGGTGCACAATAAAGGAATCCATACAGACCCTGCAGATCGGGAAGGTTTTTGTTTGTATGCTACATAAAACTTTGAAGGAACATGCTCACCCAAATTTTGCGCGTATATTGTGGTCCCGGCTCATTTGTGAGTGATCACCGCACCCCAAAGCGGCCACATTATCGCCTGCATAAAACGGGGGGTTTCGTCGTTTTGGCCAAGCATTCGTTAATATTTCTTGAGAACAAATAAGTGGGGCTCTCGTTGCTGCTTCTAGAATGTTGTAAAAATGTTCTATTCTTGTGTGTATATATTTAGTTATGGCACTGTTGATAATATTTGGTATTCTCTCCTTCTCTGTTCAGTGTGCCTGATCCATTGGATGATCTACGGTTGCACCGAGAAGATCTTGACTAAACGGCTGCAACGGCCGCGCCATGGATGTTTACGCATGCGATTTATTCTATCTGAGATTCCAATTTGAAAACACAAAGATTTATTTTAGATAGTTGGGCCCCTGGTGCCGTAATAAGGCGGACGCTCTATGAGACGTTTGTACGCTATTGGTTCGTCTAAATCAAGGTATTGCTTTGCCAAACGCAGGTCGCCGCTATATTGCATTCGAAACGTCTCGAAAAACAACATGACCGCCCAGGTCTCAATATCGCTCAAGCCAGGCTTTATATGGATGTTCCTTGAGCCGTCACACGAGACGTAGTGCGAGTCAGGCACAGCAACGGGAATCTCAGTGTGTGCGTCGAATCGACGCTTTACTCTGGGATACTCGCCCGCATGCTGGTCAGTGGTGTGCCAGCCAGTCATCGGCTTTGTAAACTCTCGTGCCAGGGTTTTGCGAACAAATGATACTTTTATACCAGGGAAGTGTGCTTTCAATTGCACGCCGTTGAAAATGGGCCAGTACAGGTCCAAGTAGTCCCAGCACTCAATAGTCAACTGCTTGAGATTTTTAAACACGTCAAGATCCCTATCCTGGAAATTGAGCACACCGTGTGCGCAATGCCGAATTGTTAATATTTCGACCGTGGAGCAGATATCGGCGGCGCCGTCAATTCGCAGCAGTTCGTCCAGGTACCCATAAAATGAAAGGCTTGTCAATCTGCACCCGTTGAGCGTGTGCTTGAACAATGAAGCCAATATTGCATCTTCGTTGAGCTGATATTCTTGGCATGCTCGAATATTGTGCAAGTCGAGCATTTGCAAGTTTGGGAATCGACATGCAACTAAGCTGTTACTGGTGTGGTTATACGTTTCCTCAAACATTGTCATATTTTCACCGGTTGATACAAGTACCTCCTCGACATAGGCAAGCTTCGTGATGTTAGGGTACGTGAATATTTGGCCAGAGTATTCATCTCTTTCACCCTCTTGCTGGTCGTCGACGCCGTGTATTTCTCGGAGTATCAAGTCGCCGACCCGAAGTTCCTTGACGTTTTTTGGAATCAGGTCTGCAACATGCACTGGACTCGTTCGCACTGGAAATGTGATATCGGCGGACTCGATATCTGGCAGCAGCCACTCGATACTGTGACCTGTTGTCGCTTGATAAATGTATGCAAGGTGCTGCCACAGCTGCCTGCCGAGTTTGAACGACTTGATTCCAAATAGCTGGCCAGAGTTATACCAAGCGCCGGGCACAGGGCCCGGCAGAGCGTATATTGACTTTGAATCGTTTGGAATAACAACGTGGACTGCCGATAGGAACTGGCGCAGTTGACCATTGACTTCATTCGGGAGGATGCCATGTGGATGCGTAGCTAGCTGGTAATCGACGTACAGATCGTTGTCACCTCCATCCAGAGTACTATTACCACGCCGTACTGCCACTTTTGAGCTTGACAGGTGGCCCAAAAGGTACGCTCCGAGTGTTTGTATATTGCGCTTAGCGGCAGTGACTTTCCCATAGCCGTGCTCCAGGTACTGGACAACTTTGAGCGACTCTACCGAAACAAGCCGGGTGGCCAGATGTGCACCAAAATTTTCAATACCATGCACACTAGCCAAAGCTGCACCATCCAAAACCGACTCACGGATCTCGACGGTTTGGATATACTGCAAAAAATCGTCGAGCTGATTGTGGGCGAAGAATTGGCACCAGTGTTTGATATTGCCCTTGTTTATATGCCAAACAACATCCTCATAACCCCTGGTTGTCCTTAGTTTGCTTCTTAATAGTTGTCAGCATTATTATCCGTGATATAGTAGATACTTACATGTGGAGACGCTCATATTCTGCGACGCGAATATGGAATGGTATCTGCTGAGTGGTCAATCGTGGACTCATGAACGAGATCTTCAGATTCTTCCATATCCGCTGCCGAAATATGCTTCTTGTTCGCTTGCAAACTCGTGCTAGAATGGCGTTACGGCCAGGTGCTTCAGTGAGGTGGTCTGCGACCATCAGCCAGAGCTCTGGAGACAGCTTGAATATCGGCGGCTCAGTCCGCATTGTGTCTGATCCACAGAATTAAAAACGGAATGCACCTATCCTGCTTTTTATACTTTACAGATTGATTTGGAGATTGTTTTACTGAAATAGTCTCTGACAGCTGGAGCACTGCAAAAGGGACAGCCGCACAGACCGACACTTGTACAGATTCGGACATTAACGACACCAAATGTGGCATTTGCGCTCATTGATGTGTTTGAAATCATGAGGTGCAGGGTATAGATGTTTGAACATAAAACATGTCAATAATAGCTGGCGTTCGCAGATTTTGACTGATATTATTCATTATTTACGAGTAGATATAAACTGTGGCCTGTGCGGCTGAAGCACATGCATTTGAGAAATAGCTGATCTAATCCATCCCCACTACTTCATCGATGATAGAATATCCAGCCCCCACCAACATGTCCAAAACAAAACATGGAATTTTGCTCATCTACAGTAAAAGTAAATTCCAAGCCTCAAACCAGGCGGGCCTTGTTCTTTATCAGATATTAGCCTTTACAGCCAAACCATCATGTCTCAATATTAAATAAACTATTATACCTCCATCGCAATCAATTGTAAACAGTGTGTCGAAATTTCGCTTTTGGAAACGGCTACCGTCTAGTAAGTTATGCATATATCTGATATCGTTTGCCTGGCCGTGCCTTTTAGAGGCGGTACAGCCTCACGCGGCTCCGATTTTACTCAGATATGAAGCTCTTGAAAAGTCTAAACGAGCTTTCTATATTGCCGTAGAAGTGTTCTAACACGGAGTAAAGTGATTGGTTTTTCTAGAGCAGTAAAGCGTATTTAAAGATAGGCTTGTGACATTTAAATGTGTTAATGGGGCGAATACCCAATTTGTTCTCGCATTAAATGCACAAATGTCCGGGCCACTAAGCGATTTAAATAAAAGTTGAAGGGGGCGTGACAGTATATAATCTGATTTAAATACCCACTAGAATCGTCTCTACGGAATTTAATTAATTACTATTTCGCTCTTTTAGTTGGAATAAACGATGGGATCCCGTATTTAAATATCTGCATTCTGCCGAAAGATTGCCATTAATCCACTTTGAGATTTTTTTAACTCGAATTAAATCTCAGCCGTAGAGTTCTCAAATTTGACCGCAAGTGGCTAGTGAATCGCCGGATTCTGTCAAACCCCAGTGCCTCGCGCCTTGCATGGAATTTGCCAAACCCCACCCACATGTGGCTTCTTAAAAGCATCGTAGATTCCATCGTGGCTTATCCAGTCAAACCACCATCAGAACCTCAAGCAAGATGGACACATTTGTTTGGAAAGACGTGTCTGTTAGCGTGCCAGACAATAAGAATAAAGGCGAGACCAAAGTCCTGCTGGAGAATGCGACCGGTTGCGTCAAGCCTGGTATGTGTTGCATAGGAGCAAAAAAAAAAAAAACTTCCCACTCCAGCCTCACTGTTTGGCGGGTTTTGCCTGTCAAGGAAAAAAACATTGTGGCTTGAAGCTGTGGCTAGTGGATCATTCTTAAACGGGTTTTCATGCTAACGGTATATATCAGGACAACTTATCGGGCTTTTAGGTCCAAGCGGGTCTGGCAAGACGACGCTGCTGAACATTCTTGCCCAGAGGGCCACTCCTGCGAAGAGCGTAACCGGCGGCGACGTGTCCATCAACGGTGAAACGCTCACACCGCAGCTCACCCGGCAGTTTACTTCGTACGTCGAGCAGGAAGATTCCCTCATAGGAAGTCTGACTGTGCGGGAGACTATTGATTACGCCGCGCAACTGTGCGGCCTCACTGGTGCAGTGCGGCGCGAACGTGTATCGGAGCTGCTCAACTGGTTCGGTCTCGAACAGCAGTCGAATACTGTCGTCGGCACAGCAGTGAAAAAAGGCATTTCAGGCGGCCAAAAGAGACGTGTCAGTGTGGCGAGCCAGCTCATCACGTCTCCAAAAGTGCTCTTCTTAGATGAGCCGACGAGCGGGCTCGACTCGACTGCGAGCCACATGGTCATTTCGCAATTGAAGCGTGTGGCAGAGATCGAGGGCATGATGGTAATTGCATCTATTCACCAGCCGTCGACTAGCACATTGAACTTGTTTGATAGCGTGACTTTCTTGTCGCAGGGCAAGACCATTTACAACGGCGCGACGGCCGAGCTCATGCCGTATTTCGATCAAACGCCATATCCCATTCCTGCCGGTTATAATCCAGCCGAGTTCATCCTGGACTTGATCAATGTCGACTTTGCACAGAGCAATGAGCCAATGGATAAGCTTGCAGAGCTCTATGCGACGCATGCCATTACCGTCGACTCTTCATCGTCGACTTCGCTGACGACCAAAGAGGCTGTGGTGAGCAGCGATGGTCAGGGGAAAGCGGCTCTCGCCACAAGCTCCATCTCTATTCCTGGTCAAACTTTGGTGCTGCTCAAGCGATTGTTCATCAAGAGTAGGCGAGATGTGCTTGCATATTTTGTGCGTCTCGCCATGTATATGGGGCTCAGTATTCTCATGGGTACCACTTTCTTGAGACTAGGAAGCGGTCAAGAGAATATCCAGCTATTCATCAACGCCATCTTCTTCTCCGGTGCGTTCATGTCGTTCATGGCTGTGGCATATATCCCTGCATTTCTCGAAGATTTTGCCGCATACAGGAAGGACTCTGCCAACGGTCTTTACGGTCCTACCGCTTTCCTTCTTTCCAATTTCCTCATTGGGCTGCCGTTCCTGTTCCTTATCACAATCCTCTTCTCAGTGTTTGCATACTTTATGGTCCACTTCCGGCCCGATGCAGTGAGCTTTTGGCGCTTTGTCATGTGGCTCTTCCTCGACCTTGTCGCTGCCGAGTCGCTTGTAGTGCTGGTTTCATCCATCATCCCGATATTCGTGGTGTCGCTCGCGATTGTCGCGTTTGCCAACGGCCTGTTCATGGCGGTCGGCGGGTTCTTGGTGTCTGCCAAAGTGCTGAATGTGTTTTGGTACTACACGTTCTACTGGATTGATTACCAGCGGTACGTGTTCCAAGGGATGATGTTTAACGAGTTCCAAGACCGCGTCTACGACTGCGACGCCTCGTGCCATTGCATGTTCGACTCGCCGCTCGCTGACCAGTGCAAAATCGACGGCACCGCCGTGCTACGGAGTCTGGGCTATGGGCGCGACCACACTGGCGAGTGGGTCGGGCTCATGATTGTGTTGATTGTAGTGTACCGTCTTCTGGCGTGGCTTGCATTGTTGTTCAAAGCACGAAGATCTAATTAACTCTGTAATATACAATGCCACGTATATCACTACCGTTGCAACATTTACTTGCAAAATATGATAAAACTACATTAAGCTTATTCCACCGGTCCGGAAAATGGCCCCTACCAGCGCGCCGTTGCCCGTGAGAACATGCGGCGGGAGGCGGCTCACCCAGGCCCGATGCTTAGTCCATCATGAGTGCCGCCTTTATTATGCACCTGTAATAGACGTTACGGAATATTCTACTGAGTGCTTCTTCAATCAGACGTCTATGCATGAGAAATATTGCGCAACCGTTGCGGGAAGAGTGTTGCAGCGGTACAGTACCGGGTACAGAGGTAGGTTCACATGTTACAAGTACTGCTCATCGTCAAATTTCGAGCGGGGCAAATAACGAAATGGAGATGGCTGGGTCAAAAAGAGGGGGAATAATACTTCTCTTCCTTATGTTTGATATAGATAATGCCGATTGACCAAATGTATACAACGCAATTGAACCATCAGCTCTACACTGATACCACCATTAAAAACAGAATAGTAAACCAAGGAGAAATATATCCACGCTAAACTTCAAAAGACTTGTATAATCCACTTAACTATCAGATACTCCAGCCTACACTGTCTAAAATCAGGGATGCAACGGTTTAACGGCGAAACTACGGCACATCGAGAGGTAGGGCGCATCTGCATGCAACCACCCGCTGCAGCCGTTTTAATATCTGCCTACTTAAAATATCACCCTTCTCTACTCAACAGATGTCCAACAGTTTGTGCTGAATTTCCAAAATGTCCAATCCAATTGATCAAGTAATGTAAGTGCAGATCAAATATTATACCCAGCACAGAATCGACGAAAGGATGTGGGGACTCTCGCTCTCTCGCCGACAATCCCACCATGCAGCATAACTGGCAGACAGCGGACATTAAGCGTACGGAGCCCGGCAAAATTAAGCAACTAGTGATCGACCCGGCAGGCCGTAAAGAAAAAAAAAAGGGAGATCCTGGAAGTCGGCGAAATCTCATAGATCTCGTATGGATCTAAGGGTCCTAGCAATGTACACTTCTACAATTGGCACTCGACATCATTTTACGACAGAGATGAAGGGTGCGCTGCAAATCAACGGATGGCGTAACCGAGTTGGTGGTAAATTAAACACGCGCTGCGCTATGGGGGCAATAATTTTTGACACGTACACGGATTGAACGTTTAACTGAGTTTAAAATTGTGCAAGTTCAACTGAAGCACGGTGATTGGCGCAATGGACGTTGAGGAGTAAACAGAAGAGGGGAAGTTTGATGGCGATTATTGCGCGTGTGTGTGGACATTGGCTGCAAGTAGGCAAACGTCTGATATAGAGATGTATATCTCTCGCTTTTAAAGGATGAATAAATTATTATAGACTGTGCGTAAACATCTCGCCAAGGTGCATCCGTTTTCTGATGCGAGCCGCGTTTTGTAAGGCTAAGACAAACCGTTGAACAGACCCGCACACAACCAGTACATACTCCTCACCAGTTGAACCCCCTCTTCTTTAAGTCTACTGGTTCAATTGTATCTCGATCAATGAATGAGAGTATATCAGCTTTCAAGTGTACTTCCACGATGCCAGCAACACAGCTGCTCGTATTCAAGATCTCCACGTAGACGCAGTAAAGATCTAAATCTGATGCGTTGGCCATTGCATTGCCTATGCGAAGCTCAAGCATAAGCAGTTTTCATGTGTACAGATCAAGATCTGGTCCCGTTAGATCTTGAACCTACAGTACACTGTACAGTGCTCGACATGGTGCAGGGACGTATGTCTCAATTCCTCACCTTGGTCGGTTCACCTTCAATCTAATGCCTCGTATTTCCACGTTTTGAGAAGGTTCAACCGGTTGTTTTTGTTTTGTTTTGATAAACGGCACTACGACTAGTGCGCGTATAACAAAGGTAGGGGGCCGTATAGTCGTTTCAAGCATGACCCCTCCCTACAAGCCGCCCATAATTCCAAAAGCATCTCATCACACTACTGTACGACCGTTGACGACGATTTGGGTGGATGCCACATGGGTTTTCTAAAAGAAGCGTATCAGATGCAGCGGGAAGTGGGGCGTTTGGAGGGAGAGGGATTGCGAGAATGCAGGGAAGCAAGCTCCAAGCTTCCGTCATCGTCTTTCATCAACGTCCTCAATCCAGGTCTTCTATTGCAAACTCCAGAGGGAATAATAAAAAAGCCCAAACTGCTCCGGCGATCGCGGAGAGTGAGGCCAGAGAATGATTCTGCGAGTCGCATGATCCAGATTCGCATACTGTGATGCACCTCACATCCCTGTCCGCTTGTACCGCTCGCAGCGCATCCCCTTTTGCGGGAGAGGGCCCTTCGCGCTCGTCTCGTCCACCATGGCGATTCCACGAATAGTTGAATGGAAGACCTCAAACGAACGTATTCTGGCGAACCCTGAATTTCATGTGCCAAAAATTCGTTTAGCTCTTGCAGGAGGAACAAAACGCGAAGAGCAGAAAACGGAAGTTCATAGAGCCCGCGGCGCACATATCATCATCTAGCATCTGAACTTGCACCGTATTCGTTTATGAAAGGGCCTTTAGAGAATGAGGCTAATAGAATAGAACACTGTATATGAAACCTGAGTGGGGGATCATTGATAGCTCCCCGCTCGTTATGAAGTGTATCTGGTTCAGCAGAGACACACGCCCACACATGTCAGTCATGAAATATCCTTAATTGGGTGCAACCATTCTAATACCATTACACGAGATTCCAGTCATTTCCACAAGCTGATGAATTCGAAGCGGCTAGAGAAGGCTTGTTTTGCGGGTAAATTTTTCCGCAGTCTGCAGGATCGTTAGAAGGAGCGTTTTTATGCAGTGCAACTAGGGGGTTCAAGCGTTGCGTCAGTAAAATACTACGATAACAACCCTAGATTCGCACAGTTGATTATAGTTACAGTCTCCATTATTTTACAAACGAACCGTTACACAACGTTGGTCTATCGCTCGATACGTTGGCCTGTTGTGCAAGTCAAAAAGTACATTTGGCTTCCCAGAACAACGTATGCACCTGCAGTCTGCAGGCTGCGTGAGTGATCGTTGAATATGCATGGACGCTCTCAGGCTGAACAGAGGGGGCTCGCTCCCGCTCGTGGCATTGGTTGTGGAAATAGAATCCAAGGATCGAGAGAATTATGTCGACAGAGATCACAACGGGCGGGGCTCGATGGATGGCGCTGGCAGACTGAATCTGATAAATTCGCAACTGTTCAGCCCCGTAGGTAGCGATTAGAACAATTGTATGACTACCGCCAATCGTAAATATGCTGAATTGCCCAGTACATATCTATGGACTCGGGGTGTTTATCTGATAGAGCGAAGAAGGAAGAGAGAGTGTGTGCCAACGAGCGCACCTTACGAATCCACTTCTCCGCACAGACTTCCCTAGCAAGCTCGTCTATGATCCCAATAATAAGGCGGAACATTGGTCTCTGAGGGCCTCCTTCAGCAGTATCTGAAACCCGTATTCACAAGCGTTTAAAACGACACACCAGTGCTCAGAATTACCCGCGAAACATTGGTGTTTCTGACTGAACGGGAGATCATTCACTGAACGACCAAAATCGCAAAACTCTCTAGTGTAGCAACAGTTATTGAACATCGAAGATTCAATCAAGAGTACTAACAAGAGGGGTTTATTCAATGAAGTAGGAGGAAAAAATAAATAAAATATCGTCTATGTGCCGAGCCGCAGCCGCTTGAGGAGCGCACTGTGTGAGTACAGTAAACCTTTGACCATAATCGCCAAAAACCAAATCGATTCGAGTATTTGAATTGCAATTATTCACACGACAGAATAAGCACCAGCAGGTTTCTTCTTCTCGACCAACGGTTACACCAGAGATTACGCGTATCAAAACTGCCCGAAATATCAGATATCGATATAGGCTGTAGATGGAAAAATAAACACCACCCAAAAAAGCAACGGGCGAGGGATCTCACCGACATGCAATCGTATGCAGCTGCGGGCTCCTAATGAGCAGTGAGGTGCCCCCCGGAGAGTGAACTGAACAAGAGAGGAGGCGCGTTCTGGAGTGCGAGCCTCTTTTTTTTATGGATGATGGCCGATCTTGTCGATATATAAACCGCTGCATATCCCCTGGTCGATACTACCTTTTCCAATCTTACTCCATACACTCTTCCAAACTGTCACTCTTCAAGCGTCTTTCCAGCCTTTTCTCGAAAAGCAACCCATCTTCCTCAGCATCATCTACTGTTGCTGATCTACCCAAGAAGAAGAAGGAAGATACTACTACTGCTCCTGCCACCGCTGTCACCGCTACCGCTACTGCAACAACGACGACACCACCACCACCAACAACAACAACAATGACTCAAGACGTCAAACTAGAAGCTCTCATCAAGGACATTGAGCCACTGCGACAGCAGCTTGTCGACCACCAGGTCTACGGCTCGGTCAAGACCACCGACGACCTCAAGAACTTTATGCAGCAGCACATTTACGCAGTGTGGGACTTTATGTCCTTGCTCAAGTACTTGCAGGCGAAGCTCACTTGCATCACCGTGCCATGGGTGCCAGTGGGCGACCCTCAGACGCGATACTTGATCAACGAGATTGTCACCGACGAGGAATGCGACGAGAATGAAGAAGGTGTACGAATGAGCCATTTCGAGCTATACCTCAGCGCCATGAAGAAGGCCGGCTCAGCAACCGACCAGGTCGAGGCCTATGTTGCCAAAATCAAGGAAGGTGTTGATCCTCTTGAGGCATTGGAAGTCGTCGACGCCTCTGCGCCAGTCAAGAAGTTCGTCAAGTCCACGTTTGACGTTATCAGACTCGACAAGCCACACATTGCTGCTGCCGTATTCACGTTTGGACGAGAAGACTTGATTCCAGGTATGTTCATTTCGTTTGTGCGAGCATTGTACAAGGAGGAGCCGGAGAAGTACTCCATTTTCAAGTACTACCTTGAGCGACACATTGAGGTCGACGGCGACCACCACGCCATTCTCGCCCACCAGATGACCAGCTTATTGTGCGGCAACGATCCTGTTAAATGGGAAGAGGCCACGACCGAGGTCAAGAAGGCTTTGCAGTCGCGAATCGACCTCTGGGACGGCATTCAGACTCTCATGCTCGAGCGACATGCTTCCAAGTCTCTGTAAATCGGTCAAAAATCGTTTTCACGAAAACAATTTATGATATGATATCCTGGAAAGCTTATATATCAAGCATGTTTTTTTCTCTTACTCTACGATCTTTATGACTATTGTTTGCTTTGTGTTTTTATCTCGTATCTGCTTGTATTTTTCTTATCAAAGTCTTATGAACTCCTGGTGCAATCTGTCTCGTGTGACCTGAAACAATCATCAAACGTGTGATATTAAATATGTGTATTTTTTTTTTTTTTGATAACTATTGCTTGTTCTGCTTAATGTTTCGAATGCTGTAGTATTCAAACGTGCCGAACAGTAGCGAACCGGCAGCGTAGGCGGCTCCTACGGGCCACCACGTGAGCTTGTTATGCTTGTTTTCGTGTAATAGGCCGACGGTAATACCTACAGCGACCAATGCTGTGACGGCAGCGTGTGCAGCAATAGCAGGATCCTTCAAGTCCTCGCCAAACTGTGCTACGCCATCCTTGACGTTGTCGGCAAACGACTGCAGCTCCTTGCCTACAACCTCTGCTTCCTTATTCACCTCGTCACTAGCCTTCTTAGCTTCCTTCTGCAAATCCTTGCCGGCCTTATCAAGCTTTTTGCCCGCTTCGTCAAGCCCTTGCTTGGTTTTTTTGCTGGCGTCGTCTAATCCCTGCTTGGCCTTCTTGCTAGCCGCGTTGAACTCTTGCTTCACTTTCTTCTCCGCTTTGCCAGGCGCACCCTTCGCGTCGATTTCGAGATTTTCGAGTGCCTCCTTGGACTCTTCTACTGAAACGTGCTTGTCCTCAATTGGCACTGGGTTCTCGGCGTCGTCAGTAAGATTGGCACCGGCGGTAGCTGCGTCTGCGTATCTGGGATGGGTTAGCTTGATGATGGCGACGCCGGGGGTTCAATGAATATGTACATACGACATGTTTGATGGTGTTGTGTGTGAATGTGTAAAAACAAAATGAAATGTTAAGGAAAATACAGGGAATATAATGTGTGGATAGCAAGAGCAAAGGGATGCGGGCGGTATTTAAACTAACAGTACCACGGGACGCCACAAGATTATAATTGATTCACATCAGCACCTGCCAACCAACAAGGAAAATGGTGCATCCGTTGTGTGTGTGTGACAACCCATGTTTTCGCCACTGTTACCACTAAGTGAAGTGCATATTGACGTTGGCCTACATGATCACATTGATTTAAATAGCTATAATAGTGCTGGTACGGGGCCTAATGATGACGGACGTAATTACAGTTGCTGGGGTGGATGGGTTCCAGGCGCTCATGCGATGATCGCATCCGGTCGCAAGCTGAGCAACCTAATGCTGAACAAGAACAGAATTGGCTGTATGCATGATGATGAGGCTCACTTTTTTATAATTCTTCCGAGAGCTGGATCTTAAGTGAATTGTAACAAAAATCGTGTGAAGCTGGTATCGCCCGACGCATTTTCGTTCCACTCTTTTGCTCTGTAGGCTTGAACAGGGTCCTTCAAAGTCCGCAGGCACAAAGAGAGCGGCAGGACATTTGAGACAAGGATTTCGTGCTACAGCCGTATGGGTATCTGTGCCATTATGTGTGCAATATGAGAACAATGTATATACGCATGTAAATGCTGCGAGCATTATGAGGTTGGTATATCTATAGGAACTGGCAGTAATGATAGATCTGGACGACCGGCTACCTGCCAGATCCCTAGCATGTGAAGTCTGGATCCAATTGGGTGCTGTACTGTACAGCCATCTCCCCCCTGGACCACATCTGGATTGATGTCATTAATGTAATTTACAACCAAATGAGTTCATTGCCCACGTTAGGTCCAAGATGCTCACGATCTGTCAGTTTCTTGGATTATCTCATGGTGCATTGATAGAAAATGGCTAATGGTTA
Source organism: Blastobotrys indianensis (assembly GCA_030558855.1). NCBI lineage: Eukaryota > Fungi > Ascomycota > Dipodascomycetes > Dipodascales > Trichomonascaceae > Blastobotrys > Blastobotrys indianensis. The sequence goes on from JAKTQK010000016.1 coordinate 123,618, forward strand.
GGGCGCGCCATCATCCCAAATGCGGAATGCGTGCCCTATATTTTAGAATCCCAAAGCGTAACTCCCATCACGCGGCTCACAGCTGCAGGCTGCGCAGTGCGTATTCTGAACCACTCAAAACATTTTCCAAAACGTCTAATAAGATCACAGCAGGTATCGACACCGACACACGACACATACGAAAATGAGTGAACAACCACAGCAGCAACAGCGAGGCGGCTTCGGCCGAGGCGGTGCCGGCGGTGCCCCACGAGGACGAGGTGGTCCACGAGGTCGAGGTGGCCCACGACGAGGTGGCCGAAAGGAGGAAGAGAAGGGATGGGTGCCAGTCACCAAGCTCGGTCGATTGGTGAAGGCCGGCAAGATCACTTCCTTGGAGGAGATCTACTTGCACTCTTTGCCAGTTAAGGAGTACCAGATCATTGACCAGTTCTTGCCAAACTTGAAGGACGAGGTTATGAAGATCAAGCCAGTCCAGAAGCAGACCCGAGCCGGTCAGCGAACCCGATTCAAGGCCGTCGTCATTGTCGGTGACTCCAACGGTCACGTTGGTTTGGGTATCAAGACCGCCAAGGAAGTTGCTACCGCCATTCGAGCCGCTATCATCATCGCCAAGCTCTCTGTCATTCCAGTCCGACGAGGTTACTGGGGCTCCAACTTGGGTCTCCCACACTCTTTCGTTAACAAGACCACCGGTAAGTGCGGTTCCGTCTTGGTTCGATTGATCCCAGCTCCACGAGGTTCTGGTATCGTCGCCTCCCCAGCCGTCAAGAAGCTTTTGCAGTTGGCCGGTATTGAGGATGCTTACACCTCCGCCGCTGGTTCCACCCGAACTATCGAGAACACCCTTAAGGCTGCTTTCGTCGCCATTGGCAACACTTACGGTTTCTTGACTCCAAACCTTTGGAACGAGACTGCTTTGGAGCAGAACCCATTGGACGTTTTCCACGATGTTGCCAACGCTTCCAAGGCCCGATACTAAGCGTCTCTAATGAATTTTTTTGCAATGTTTTGAAAAGTTTTTTTTATGTTGAATGTAATGTACATGTAATAAATATTTGAGAGAATTGTGCAAAAAAGAATAATGCGTTGGTCGAACAATGAAAATTAGGATGCGGTTTTGACGAAGCGATATGTCTGGAATGTGGTATCAGGGTTGACGCCTTGACATACTGTAGCAAACATTTTGTCTTCAATCGGCAGCCAGCCGTCTTGTGGCTTACATTCGTGAGGTCTAGCAGAGCCGAGATAGATTTCATGGAGATGCGGACACCGTTCACTGATGCTGTCTATACCTCTCATAATATCGTCGTAGTCCCCAAGCTCTGGTCGTTTGAGGTAAAAGCTGCGTAAACTCTTGCAATTGCCCAAGGCTTGTGCAAATTTGGTCATTTCTTCCTTAATGTCGGAAGCATTATAGGTATTCGGCACCCCTCGTGCATCGGAGTACATGTACAGAATAACAGACTCCACAATGAGGATCTCGATATTGGGGAAACCATGCAAATTGGCGCTTAGGAACTTCAGGGAGGCACCATTGACATGCAGAGTGGTGATTTTTTGAGTGCATTCGAATAAACGTGGATCCACCTGGAGGTGGTTCTGCTGCAGTTGTTGCTGGCTCACTCGCAAGTGAAGTCTCGTCATGCTGGGATAGATAGTGTTGAAGATGATGCGGTTGTTATTGTCAAGATCCTGTGCTCTGAGTGTGAGAATGCGATTATTTTGAAGCGGAATCTCCAGTATGGGCGTCTCCCGTGGTTGCGTGAGTTCTGTTACGCTTGCCGGGATCCAGTCAATGCCGTCCTCGTTACTGATCGTACAATGCATATGTAAAGTTTGCAAGTGTCTGCAATTAGTTGTGGCATATTTGAAAAACTTGGCATCGAGTTCCCCGTCAGCATGCAATTCTAATTTCGTGAGTGAGGACGGGAACCCCGTGCCAATGAGCTTCGACAGGTGCTCTGCTCTAGCTACCCGCAATGTGAGCACTTGCACATTTTTCAGGGTCAAAGGCTTTGGCTTTGTGCTCAAGCAATCCAGTCTAAGGTATTTATTGACGTCAGGGCTCTGGTCAAACATCTCCGAGATGACCATGGGCCAATCTGTACCCTCTGCTGACGACGACACCGACCTGACCTCCATCCGTTCGAGCATTGTAAAATATTGCGGTATCACATCGATCATCAACTCCTGTGTCATTTTAGCATGCTCGGCAAATATGCCAGACGTCTCCGAACTAGCTGCTTCCAAACTGCTGTCTGGTGTAGTGATCATAACTCTGCGTACCCAGCTACTCGCCTCGCTGAGCATCCCGCCACTCACCGCGTCGTGAAACCTGGCTAGACTCTTGCCGATCGGGTTGGACATTGGTCCAAACGACACAAAACCTCTAGCGCCGTCTATCCGCACCGAGTGCCACAGCGTCTTGCCCGCAATGGCCCGCAAGCGTCGATTCACCTGCTGCAGGCTCAGCAACGAGCCCTTGTCGCAGTAGCTGCTAATAATCTCCAGCAGCTCTACAGGAATAGGCGCCTGTGTGATGCTGGGAAGCGACGGCGGTGGCAGCACCTCGTCCACTGCCGTCATATCTTATTAAACTTTTGAGGGAAAGTATCCAACTTGTCGATAGGCTTTGTAAGGCGACGGGTCAGTTCAGTGAGTGCGAGTTTCCCACTTGCGCATGACCAAAGCGCGGTAACGTGTGTATGTGTAGGATGCGCGCGCGATCTGATAACGACCAAATCGGGAACTGTACATTCTTTATTGAACATTTTCAAAGAATTCAAAAGGCTTATATTTTGAGAATAAACGAGGATCACCTGGTTTTTTATATTGGCGTAGATTGCTGAATTGCAGCTTATCATGCGCAATAGAGCAGTGTGGCTCATGTAATGCGGGGGGTGGAAGATGGCGACAGAGAGACTATCTGAATATCTGGATATAGGAAGAACTATTAAAGTCGAGATTGAAACCTCAAGACTATGACGTTTCATTTCAGTCACCCTTGAGCAGTATATTAAACTGCTCGAACCCCCCACGGGCTAGGTAAAATTTCGAGCGGGAATGGCCGATGACTCTTGGAGCACCACCAAACTTGGCAATAATTACAGAGCAAACTGACTCAAACTTGCCAATGACTCTTGAACGTATAAACTGCCACTTCAATATTATTAGCTCAGGTAACATTTATATACAAATAATTCATATTCAGTAATGAATTCGGGACTGCTCCGAGAAGGAAGAGAAAAAAAATCTGGATCGCTCTCCGCTTTAGCCGCGCGCACTAGCCACTTTGCGGATTCGGGTGTTTTCCGTTGCGGCGCAGGTCTGTTGTTTGATACGTGTAGCCACACCAATTTTGGTTTCAAGTACATTTTTAATAGATAAAGACTTGAAAAAGATGAGTTCAGTCATGACTAGTACAGTGCAATGTTATATGGTCATGGCCTTGTCTCTTTATGCGGTTATGATTCCGATCTGCGCGGCTCGTACACTCTTGGCCCGTGGCTGTGGCTGCAGATGCGGAATTGCATGGACTGGCGATGACACTTTGTGAATGAGAAAAATCAGCTGGTCTGGATATTGTGTATCGTCTATTGTAAATTGTAGATTCAAGTGTGCCCAAGAAGTAATTACATAAATTCGAAACTGCAGAAATTGATTATACCTGACTCAATGTCCAATTGTGGCTTGACCTCCGTCATCCGATGCCTTGAAGCGTTTAAATATGATACTTGTATCCCACATTTCAGCAAAATCCCGCATTCATTTTTGACGCGCTCAGCTCCAAATAGATTCCTTGTAAACCCCCTAAATACCCTGCACACGAAAAGCCTCAACAGGGTCGGAATACACGGCACCAGCCACAGCACCAGCCGGACGCCCGGGGTACGCGCACCGAAAACATATAAAAGCCCCAACCTCACCAGCCCGCTGATCGTGGCTCAACCAAATTTCCGCCTTTCATCAGCCACACACTCAAAAGTTTTGAACGACTCGAAACAATGAAGTCACTGTCACGACTGGAGTATAGAATCCAGAACTTCTCGCCTGCGTATGTTACAGAAAAAGTAGGAGCCCTTTTTGAACTAACTAGATAGATGGTTTGCTACACTCATGGGTGTCGGCCAGACTGCTGCAGTGCTGCATAACTTTCCGTTCCAAGCACACTGGCTAAGAGTGTTCGGTATCGTCATCTGGGGTATTGCGCTAGTCATGTTCCTGGTATTCAACGTGTTCTTTGTACTGAGATTTGTAAAGTACCCGGGCCAGCTGAAGCGAATGTTCATGCATCCGGGCCAGTCCATGTTCCTCGGGTGCTACCCGATGGGATTTGCGACGATTATCAACATGATCCATTTCATCTGGGGCCATAAGGCATGGAAGCCAGTGTACGTGCTGTGGTGGATCGACTCGATCTTGTCGCTGGCGAGCTGTTGGGGCCTTGTTTTCCTCATGGCCTCCAAACATTCACGCTCCACCGAAGCAATCAACGCGACCATCTTGCTTCCTGTAGTACCGCTGGTCGTCGCCTCGGCCACTGGTGGTCTTATTGCACCAGCGCAGCCGTTGGGACTGCAGCCGTCGACTCTGTTTGTGTCGTTCCTCATGTGGGGCAACGGTATCTCGGTCGCCTTGTCCTGCATTTGCATTTATCTGTGGCGGTTGATCGTCCACAACTTGCCTCCAAGACTCATGGCGTTCTCGTCAATGCTGCCTATTGGCCCATTGGGACAAGGCTCGTTTGGTATTATTTGCATGGCTGAAGCGCTTGAGGGCGTTCTCAAAGCTCGCGGCACGCCCGAAGGTGCAGTCGAAGCAGTCAAATACGGTGGTGTATGCGTTGCGCTATTCCTTGTCGGCTACGGCACATTCTGGCTCGTGTTTTGCATTTCTCTCACGATATACCAGAAGCCTACGACTTTCCACATGTCCTGGTGGGGGCTCACTTTCCCTCTCGGGACCTATGTTGTCGCATGGTACAAGCTCGCCGAGATTCTGTCCATCGTTGCATTCCGAGCTATTGGAGCTGTGTTTGGTGTTTTGCTAGTGCTTTTAGTTGCATTCTGCAGTGTCGCTTCCATCTATTACGGGGTCGTCAAGGATAATTTGTTTGACCACGCTCGAGACGAGACTAATCCGCTCGACCAAATGGACGACTTGCCAAACGACGATGACGATAACAATACTGCTCATGAGAACGATACTCATACATGCAGCGATGCTCCATCCGACGCTACCAAGGAACGTGACACTGAACAAGTATAATAACCGGCACTCTCCTGTTTTTTATTGCATCCCAGAACTCATAATTCAACATTCGAGTGATGGGGTTTTTCTTTATGATTTCACGAATATAATTTATGTATAGACAAACACTCAACGTATTTATATATGCATTTGTAAAAATGCTAATCTAATTGAACATTTCTCACAATATCGTCCCTCCTGGTAGGCTTGACATTACACATGATTCCAAAATGTATATATATTAGTACCTTTGTTTTTTATTAATTTGTTATTTGTTGAAAATTCGTTAAAAAAAGTATCGTTCATTAAAAGTCTGGTCAAGGGCTTTGACAAGCCCTCGCTATTCCACCTCCCCCGCGTTTCTGTTAAAGAAACAATCTCACACCTCCTGTCATCATTTTATAGATGATGAAAAAATTCCATGCAAAGTAATTTTAGTGAGCGATTGACTTGACGCATGCAAGCACCTTCTCGTCTACTATCTTCTTGTTGGTCAAGTACCGCAGTATGCTCTCCACTAGTCTAATCTGGTCCTCATGCGACAAGCTGGAGATGGCAGTCTGGAATACTGCACCGACACTCAATCGATGGTTGGACACAAAGCTTTCGTAGTAGAGGTAAGAAAAGAATCCCATCAAGAACTGGCAGTCCATTCGATCAGTGATACCACCGTGGCCCGGGATCGTATCGCCAAAGTCCTTCACAGAGAACGTTCGCTTCAATCCTGAAGCAAAGAATCCTCCAAACGGTGCGATCAGCGAAGCGAACGTAGCGAGGCAAATGACATGCAAGTGCACAGGCGCGAACTTGACGACATCTCGGTGGAGCCACGTTTGCAGAAGCGGCGGCACTGGGTAAACGTGGTCGACGAATACCGGGTTTGGAACACACTGCACCCCGGTGAAGATATTGGATCCAATCTCTTGCACAGGGCATGTGACATAGCTGAACCGTGAAAGGCTCACAGACAGAATGATGCCCATGATGATGGTGCAAATCCAAGCGCCGACGAACCCTTCCACAGTCTTTTTGGGCGAGATGGCGATAAGCTGAGTTCGTCCGAATGTGATCCCGCAGAGGTAGGCAAAGATATCATTGCTAATGACCAACGCAGCTGGAATAAAGAACCAAAAGAGTCCATTGAAAATGTTGTTAACAATGAAATGCGCCTGCACCACCACCAAAAGCAGAGTCATATGTGTGATACAAAACTGTGTGAATTGGAACTTGTAGTGGCCCTTCTGCAACGAGAATACAAAGTAGATGAATCCAATAATGTACAAGCAGTAACTCAGGAACCGGTGGTGCGTCGCTAGCGGCAGCAAGAAATTGTCGACCAGCACAACATGCTTAAAGTAGTAAATCACACTCTCACCTTCCAAAAAATAGATTGTCGTCGCAAGAAAGTACCAATTCAACGATCTGCCCCACGGCAACTTCTTTTCCCGTCCGGGCTCTACTGCGAGATTGATCACCTCCTTGAACGTTAGCACCTGGATCAAGGCCACCAGTGCAATCAGCCAAATATGGCCCGCTGCCATGACTGCAAAGAACCCAGCAATCATAACCAGAGTCCAGATAGTTCGCACAATGAACACCTGCTTCTTTGATGGCCCCGAAGGCGGCGTGGCGATGGTGGTCTGTGATGTGTGTGTAGATGCTTTGTCACTGGTGCCTTGGAGCACTGGACTCTTGGGTCCCTTGCTACTCTTTTTGCTCATCTTTTCCGTCGTCAGACTCGAATGTATCTATCTATCCTCGTACGAAGGCTCTCAAGACTCCGCTGCTGGTAAATTGAAATTTGACTTGCTTTGAGTGTCGACCGACACGTTTGAGGGGGATCCCGCGCGCGGAGAGAAAATCGGGGATTTTTTTTTTCAGCTGCGCGCGCTGGAATTTTTTTTTTGTTGAGCTGGAGATAATGCAAAGTTGAGCAGCATGTGAACGTGCGGTATGGAGAATTTAGTTTTATTCTGGCATATTTTTCTGGTGCTATTCAGTGTGTTGAAGAGGTGTTTGGAAGTGGGTGAAGAAAGAGGATGTGGTTGTGGATGTGGATGATCTTGGCTACATTTGTTCATATGACAGGTTGAAGTGAAGCATATACGCGCAAGACATTGCGTCGGTATGGAAGAAAATTGGACCCACAGAATATACTTCTATCTGATTCCAGCAAGTGGGGCAATTGCCAGGGGCTCGTATGAATGTACGCTACGGGTCAGTACTCATTAGGTGAACCCATCGAAATGTACAAATCCGGTAGTCGGGTCCATGCACACCCTTAAAGAACTACCGGTAGCCATCTACCGTAGGTACTGCATCGTCATTTGATTAAAAAAAGACGGGAAGCTGCATAAACTTAGGAGGTTCTTCTTGATTCGAGCAGAATTTAAACTTGCCGCACCGAGAGCCGCACATTTGGGACCCTGAAAGGGAAATTGAAAAAGCTCAACAAGTTTCTTCAACTACAAATCCAAGAACACGGCACATGTTTGAATCATACGGGTGCTTGAAAAAAAAGGTTTCTTGTTACGAGAGACCTCCGGTCCACGTTAGCGAACACGGGTCGCCTCACATCCCGGTGATGAGTCTTCGTTGCTGTTCCACGACGCATCGTCACTGATACATCCCGTAACGAAATACGCTTTGTGCTGAATTTCTGACAGGTTAGCGCCAAGAAATAAGGGTTTCCGATCCATCGCCCTTCGGAAAGTAGGGCGGCAGTGTGTGATCCTTGCTCTCTTAATCGATACATTATACATGTACATAATCTTGCTAGAGATCCTTAGTGTTCATAGCGGAGAAACACTTAATTACGGCAAACGGCAGAACCTCCGTCTAAATTAGAAGCAGTTCTCTTGGCTATATGTTTGAAAAGTGTTGATCATTCCTCATTTGTGGTGCCGCTGTGTTCCAAACACTCATTCTTGGCATACGGCGCTGTGAAATTTTACCTCAAAAGAGTGATGCCATCACGTTTTTGACTCTGCAAACATTCAGGGTCGTGGTCTAAGACTATACAAAATTTCTTACCCCGGTCTGTTGAAGAAAAAAAAATTTAAAATTGCGCCAATATTGACACGCCTTGAAAAGGTGTGAGAATTGAAAGAGTTCCTTGGCGGGTGTCGGAGACATTTGGACGATCTGATCACCACTTTGAGAACCTTCCATGCAGCAATATATACGCCGCATTTTCGATGGAGATCTGGAAACCAGTGCCGCGAGGAATTTGTATATTTGCTCGATCTTGCAGTTTCCTCTCGATCTCGCTCAAATACTGTGAAACCCTTTGCTTGCTTGTAGCATCGAACGACGCGACTCAATGTCGGCGACGAACTTGAAGGGCCCTCCGTTGCCGGCAATCTCTAAAACTAGCATAACGGTTAATTTTCAGTGATGACGTACCATGGAATTGGATTGGCAAAAACTTTTCAGCTCGAGACGGTCCTGTCCCACTGTTCTAAAGTAAACCACTAAATTGCTCGCTTTAATCTTCTCAGGACTCACTCGAAGTTGAATTCTTGTTAGGGAGTTTTATTCTTAGTAGTCTTTGCACTAAAATGCCCAGAAGAGAACCGCAAAGGTGTGTAGGTTCTATCTGAGACAGCGCTGAGGCCCTTTGTCTAGCGCTCTATGTTTGTAGTGCACTTCGTATTGGTCTCGGAAAACTAACTGACGGAGAGACTACGCTCGAAGAACGCCGGTTCCGAGGTTTGAAGTTGTTTGGACCCGAGTCGAGGGCTGAGTCGACAATGACTCGTCTAGATTGAAATTTTAGAGTGTCAAACACTCACCCGTCGCCATCAATTACCTCACCTGAATCCAAAATACCCTCCAAACTCTAAAATTTCCAAAACACTTGCAATTGTAAACTGCAAGCGCCGTTTTAAACTCCTACGGTGCACGTAAAGAGCAGCATTCTCTCTAATCCTGTGCGTTCCAATCTCCTCCTGCCTTGGCACACAAAGAAAACCCGCCAAATGCGAACTTCATAGTGCAGGAAAGAAGAACTAGAACTAGAACGTCGCTTCGACGTGCAGATTCCACGGTTCCCACTTCTTTAGATAGATGTATCATGCAAGCAGCATCATCTTTTTTGGCCGCTAGGTACTCAAGAAAACGGTTTGCTGCAGAGCCGTTGAACAAGAGAACCCTTCCCACTCCCTCTCTCCTTTCTCTTATCTTTATTACTTCTCTGCATTCGTAATTCTAAAATACAGCATCCCCTCTATGTAATCTCAATAAAATCAACTGCCCACTAACGGTCGCCACTATAAAAAAAACCCGTTGTCAACGGTCCCAAGCGCCGCCCCCTTTTTTTTTTTTGCTTCCCTTCCAGAACAAGCGGATGGAAAAAAAACCTCCCAACCGCGCGCCACCGTTAGACGCAAGGCCCAACGGCCGTGATGCACTACACTAACACGCTTGACAAAAAAAAACAAAAAAAATTCAGTCAGTTGATCTTTTTTGGGGTGAGACAAATTTTTTTTGTGTGTTGTTTTCTTCTTTTTCTGTTCAAGCTGCAACGGTTTGTTGCTGCACCATGATCATATACACTACACTATATAAGAGCCCGGGCAGGCGCTGCGGTGTACACACACACGTTTCTCCTCCCTTTTTTCTCTAACCCTTTTGACAGATTTTTTTATAACGACTATGGACCAACTGCCGTCGCTTGTACTGGACAATATAGTCCAGCGACTCGACCTCCCGTCGCTGCGCAACCTCAAGCTCACATCCAAGGCAGTCAACTCCAAAGTGCGCCAGCTGCTGTACAGGCACATTGTCATCAAGTGCGACTACGTGTCGGACATTTTGCCAGTCACCCAGCCCCGCCAGCCTGTAGACCAGTTACACATTGCCATTGACCGCCATAACATCACGACGCTCATGGCGTGCGACGACCACCCGCTGCCGTTTATTGTCGACCTGCTGCCGCTGGTGCGCAATGTGTACATTTCGGGCCTCAAGCCTGCGCCGACTGGCTCGAGCGACAATATCCTCAACAAGAAGTTCATCGACCAGCTGTTTGACCGGCTCATCAGCTCGCTTATCCCGTCGTATGCATCGCAGCTCGAACATGTGTCTGTCGTTGGCAACCAGTTTGAGTACATTCCCGATTCGTCGCCATTGTACAAGCTTGTGCCGGCATCCAAGTCGTGGAGCTTTGACCTGCCACAAACGCCGCTCACTGGCGACTTTATTCTTTATGCATTACAGAGCCCGACTCTCGTGGACGCGCGTATCGTGGTCATGTCGGAGTTCTTTGTCGACGACGACGCTTGGCTGACGGACCAAGTGGTGCTGCCGCCTCGGCTCAGAAAGCTCGCAGTAGAGGCTGATGTTCCGGGCAAGGTGTGCCTCAGTGAACGCACGTCTGTTTACAACCAGTGGTTTGACAATTGCTCGCTCACGTCGCTCACGCTCACTGGGCTTATTCTCGATACAAAGCTGTTTGAAGCGATCCCCCAATCGATAGACGAGCTCACTATCGCCAAGTGCGATATTGTGCCTTCCAAACGGGGCAAACCGTCAAAGCTTGCAGTGAATCATTTGATTCTGGATAAGGACCAGGAGCTGGCCTCTTCGGCAGTGCTGGTGACTGCGGAGAAACTCGACCGCATCTCCATCTCCTCGGTGCATCTCGATACGCTAACGTCTTAATTTATATCTTTTTCCTCCCCTCTTAGAATACCCCCCCCCTAACTCCTCCTATTATTTAATGAATTTGATGACACTACGTTAAACAACTTCCTAAAAGCCTTTGCAGTTCGTCGGTTGTGAAATAAACCCGTTCGGGAACGATGGACCTTATTTTGGCGTCGATTTTGTCGCGCTCCAAGCCGCCTTGAAGGTTCTCCTCACCCCATACCCCTGGAATTCTTTTAGGCATGCCGTAGGAATCATATTTTACAAATGCAGCGCCACAGTTGTCACGCTCGTGAGTAGCATGGTCGCGAATATCTGCCAGCATGGAACGGTACCGCACATTCGGCATTCGCTGCACGCTGCATACATTCTGCGGCCCGTTGGCAAACTCTCTGCGAACAGGGGGCGCATTGAGAAAGATGGCCTTCATTCGAGGATCAAGTTTGGTCAAATCTTCATCTTGTTGCGAACACACCAGCCGCGTAATGACTTGCATGAGTCGATGAATGTGGTATTTCATCATGGGCTTATAGAACCGGTCGCTCAGCTCACATTTAAAGTTGGTCAATTCGAACAGCATCTTGCGGCCTAGCAAAACCCAACTGCCGTAAATCTCCGGTATGTAACAGTTTTCACGATCTCGCGGACTGGACCTGATCGCCCTAAGGGTCAAGATATTATTGACCCATTGGTAGCAGCGCACACACTCTGTGTACGCTTCCTCTACACACCTTCCTATCGCGACATTGATGGCGTTATCCGGTAAAATTCCATTCGCGACAGCCATTTTGAAGGCCAGTGTCACGAATTGCCCATAGTTGTGTGCAATGGTGAAATTTAAGTAGACTTTATCTCTCTCTCGCCACAAGTACCGCTCACCGTCCCTGTTGTCGTCGTCGTAGTCGTTGTCGATTACAGTCGGGTACACTACGTTACTATCATCATACCGTCCCAGATTCCTCAGTGCTTTCCAACTCCGCTCAAAGTGATAGCGAGCGTCTTCTGTCTTTGGCTCCTGTGTGCTCTTCTTGCCTGTGCGTAGCTGTACGAGCTGGATGCGGTCGGAAATGTCAGCAAAGAGCTTGCACTCGCGTCTCATAAAGCCCAGCAATTGCATCACACGCGAGTACATCTGATCGTCTCTCGATTCGCTGCCGTTTTCACACTCCATCGCTCTTTCAACGTCTAGAATTATCAAAGCGTACTCGAGAAATGTTCTAGCAGATTGGTCGTACATAGGCATCGCCTCGTACAGCAAGTCCCTTGCATCGCGTGCAACCGGTGCCACATTCAAAACCTCTGATTCCTGGAACCGCGGATGCTCGACCCATCCTAAAACCATGTACAGCTTTATCATGATATACCAGTAGTTGAGGTACTGCGCCAAGTCGTTGAGCACCGATATCGTGCCCGTGTAACTTGGACCAGGCTTCACTTCGTCGATCGTAAACGGGTGGCTTTTCACTGGAAACGGTTTGACCACTTTGTCGTCTAAAGAGCAGTCAGAGTCGCTGTCGTCTACATCTGGGTCCTCAGAGTCTGTCGATTCGAAGTCAGCGTTGTATTCTGCTTGTACTTCCGCAATGTATTCGAAGATATTCGAATCTGCGTCGCGTATGATTCTTCTCGGACGCATATCTTAAGGCAAAGTAGGTAAAGCAATCTCAATATAGCTTATGGGATTTGAGGGTTGTTAGAGCAGGTACGCTCTGTTGCAGAGATTAGGCGCGCAAGACGGTACTGAACCCTACAAGCCGCACGCGGCGTTTATATTTTTTAAATCATATACTGAGTTGGAAATAGTTTAAAGCGAATAAAGATATGGAATTTGACAGAGATATTAATGTGATGAACGGTACACTTGGCCGTTGGACTTTGCAGTCTTTATAACCTTGTATGTGTTTTTGCCTCGGGGGTTTTGAGTGCCATACCGAGTTGGCTTCGTATGAGGGTGCTTTTGGTCAGTACTTTCGGGTGCAGTCGAGAGATCTTGAGAAAGGTCATTTAGCTGTTGCATACTGATAAATCCATGCTTCGTATTATACCGCACTCTGTCGATGAGGCCACTAGTCTGTTGCCGGTGTAATGCACCGACTAGGGCGCAGCCCATGATAGAAAGAACCTGATCCCTAGTCATATCAAGGTCTTTCAAAACGGTCGACACTACACCGACTTCGCGAACCACATCACCAAACGATCGACGTTTAGCAAAAATTCTGGAAGAAATATAGTCATAGAAGAAAGCTGTAGACTCTGGCATGCAGTGCGCTTTCACATAGGCCAGTGCCTGCGCACCACTAGTGCAATGCGCTTCAATCTCACCGCGCATTGGATCGCTGCATGCCGCACAGACAGTATCATACAAACCCTGGTCAACTTCCGTTTGGTGCACGGGAGTTGGTTCGTGCTCGTCCAGTTCTCTGAAACTGGCAAACCCATTACTGTCGAGGTGTTTGGCCACTTGGCGGAACCACTTAATAAACGCCGCCGGATCTGATGTCTTCCACAACGGAGCGATATTCAGCTTCTTCTGCGAATCTGGTGGCAATGGACTGTGTTTGAGTCCAAGTAACAACTTTGCAACCTCTTCATCGTGCTCTTCGGTCTCCAGCGTTACCATTCTTGATTCGGCACTCTGGGCGGCTAATGGCAATCAGGGGAGATGTCGACTAGGTCTCTCCTCTTATCTGAGACAGCGCGGCTGACACCAATAGAGCGAAAATTTATGTTGAATTAGAAGAAGTCGAGTTGGTTACCAATTAACCACCTGCTTTAGCTTAAACGCGAAATCCTTGTTTTTGTTTAAACTGGCCAAGTTTGTGTTTTCTAGCGGACTCTTCTCTGAAACCTTGCCCGTCTTTTCCAGTCGAGTCTTTTCGAAGTTCCGCTCGGAGAAATCTTCAGCAGGTCGTGCTTCAACATTCTCCCCTAGTGAGATCCAGAGTGAATGCCGAATCCTGAGTATCTGCAGTATGCCCGATTCCTAGCTTTAATAAGTTTGGCGTACGCCTTGTCAACTAGATCCCAGTCTTGACTTTTATCCTTTTGCAAATGTTCCATATAGAGATAGTCTTCGTGTGTAAACCCACCTGGAAGATTATAAGCATTATTCCGATAGAATTGGAAGACAAGACACCTGTAGATGTACATTGGGTCGTGCCGACTTCGACACATCAGGTGAGCCAGAGCTGCATGACTCTTAGAAACCAATGCCTCAATCTCCTTTCTCTTTAGTCCCTCTGAAGCAGTCTTTGGACAAGCGGCAGCCAAAAGGGCCTCACCTTCCATGAGAGCATTGCACTCAGCATAGTCTTGAATAGACGCCACAAGAGACGAAAGATTGTCAGATCTAGGAAGAGCTTTCTGCACTTTGGACGGAAGTTTCTGGGTAATGGCTTCAAGGATTGTTGGATCGCGTGACATATAAACTGTAGAGTAGTACGCGCAGAAATTTCTTTCGACCGCTTGCCAGTTGTCAAAATACACATGATCGTCCTTAGTACTGTAATGTTCGTAAAAAGGCAGACCTTCAAGCTGCGACTCAACAAACTTGAAAGAGTTGGCAATACGCTCCTGCTCTAACATAACGGACTCAACAGTTTGAGCATTACCATTGGTACCATTAGCTTCGGAATGGGTCCCATTGGCATGCGTTATTTGCTTAGCCGCACGGGGCTGAATGATTCCTGCTTCAATCATCTCAAGTTTGGTCAACAATCTTATTTCTGAATCTTCGACCTTGACAATCCAGTTCTCTCCTATTCTTCCTGGTTTGTACTCAACACCATCAATCTTGATAACTCCGACAGGTCGATGTTCATCTGAATTAAGGTGCAGACACCTCAAATCGTCGAGAGTAAACTTGGTCATCACGGTATCGTGCTCCTTTGCCGCCACCGGCACATCAAGTACAGAGTGAGAAATTCCGACATCTCTCATCGCAATCAAGATACAGGCTTTGAGATTTTCAAAGCCATTATAATAGTCCAGATTCCGGATATTAAAGGAGTTGATCCGAGCGTTCAAGTCCTTAAAATGGATACGTTCATTAATTGCCGATGCCATATTGTGCTAATAAAGTGACTGCTAATCGATTGGAGAAGGGCCAAATGAGGATAATCAGTAAACCGTCAATTGCTTCATGTGTTGTTATTAGTATATAAGGATCTTGTCCATTGTATATAGTTTAAATTAATATGAACCTCCTAGGTTGCTATCGAGGATACGGTTAACTCAATCAATCACCAGCTACTACGATAATATCGGGGATATTGATCTAAAACGATTAAAATTTAAAAATAAACACGCAAAAACAAGAACAAATACACACATTAGCTAATACAATAAAAAAAGTCGTGAGAAGGGAATAAATTGGTTTTCCGAGGCGGACATTCTATCGCAGTGCGGGCCGCTTCCAGAAATACTGCTTATGCGTCTTGCGGCACGATCGCATACCGCCTCCCTTGATCTGTCCTACCATTGCTACACGATGCTCATCTGTATCATTGGCAACTTCATAAAAGTACTCCTCTTCAAGCGGTTTGCCAGCGGCGTCCTTGCCCTCACGCTGGATAATGCCCACACATCCGATAGTCTGCAAAATCCCGCGTAGCTGTGCTTTTGGTAACGATGATAGCAGGTTATTTGACTTTTGAATGACAGAGATTGGCGATTGGTATACTCGTGAAAATGCAAGGTGGTTGGCGACGACGTTTTTGATGTTCTGGAGGTCTTCGTCGTCGAGCTGCTGGTGCTCCTCTGGCTCCTGGCTCTTTGATCTTTTCTTACGTGGCTTGGACTCCTCTTCTTCCTCGTCATCCAGCTGTCGCTTGGACTTTGCATTAATGTTGGTCTTTTCCTTAAGCACGTTGCTTCGCTCCAGCTTGCTTTGTAAAGAAGTCACCTTGATCTGCTCATGCGGTAGAACCAGTCGCCCCGACGGCGATGGCTCTTCTGAAGCAGCTCGTCGAAACTCTCGCTTGCTCGATGGTGAAGGCTCTTCCGACGCGGCACGACGGAACGTTGGCTCTTCAGCGGATGCTCGGAAAAACTGACTTGGCGCCGCTTCCTCTTCTTCTTCTTCTTCAATATCATCTAGATCAACGCCCATAGCCGGTGCATCGTAGAACTGGTCATCTTCAAGGTTATCGTCCTCTGGCTGTACATTCTCCTTATCCTCGTCGCTCTCACTCATGCCCATTGGCGAGCTGAAAACACGGTTCATGTTTTCGATTTGTGGGGTAGGCACTGTGACATGGTGCTGGCTCTGGTCATGCGTCATTGTCTTTTCAGGTGTTTTCACATTATTATCTATACTTTGATCTTCATCATCGGCTGGAGATTGGGAAACGATCGGCTCGGGAACGATTTCCGCGATTTGGTGTGCTGCCGCAGCGTGCGGCTCAACACACTCGTCCTCGGTCTCATCATCCATAGTGGCATCCACAACTTCCACTAGTGCTCGCTCTTCACCAATAGTAATAGTGATACCAGGAACATGCTTCACCTGGATAGTTTGGTCACGATTGACCTCGTACTCCTTCTCGCCGACCGCGGCTGGGTACGTGCGGTTAGCGCACCAGCTGTCGAGCTCGTCTCGTTTGTAGCGTGGAACCACGACTGTGAGTCCGTTCCACCCTTCGCAATCAATCAAAACTTCATTCTCTTTAGCATCGTACCACACAGTCGCGTGATGACGCGAAATGGCACGGCTCTTGGACGGCAACGCGACGTGACACTTCTTGGAGCTTCGGCCGACGAGCACCTTTTCACCATCGCGTCCGACTCGAATCAGCACCACCGTCGAGAGCGGTGACCGGACCGTGAATGAACGCGACTGCTCACTAATAGACGCGAATTTCTTGGCAGTAGGCGACGACGGGTACGAAATGGCTTCTTCTCCGACAGGGTGGCTCACTGGTGAACTTGGCTCAATGCCGAGAGACGACGACGGCGCTGGTGTGAGATAGTGTCCTCCTACATTGGCCGCTGCCATAGATGCTGCCGCCAGTCGCTTCCTATCATTAAAAGGCGTCACCGCGTGGCTAATTGGCGGCGGAGACGAGCACGGTGGTGTACCGTATCCACCTTCATCCTCATACGCGAATGCAGCGTCAGGGTGCTTGGGCAGGAAAGCCGGCAAGAGCGACGACGACGACTGGGGCGACGACGGGATGTTGGCAGTCATGGTATATGTCTGCGCGCAAGTTGTTGAACAGAAAAAAAGAGCGTCGAGACACTTGAGATTATAGGTTTTGTCAAAGTGTAGATGCGTAGAGTAGTGGAGGTGAAAGAAGAGAGAGGAAAGAGCGAAGAGAGAAAAGTCGTGTTGCGAAAGGCACGTTCCGGACGTGACGAAGAAAAGAGTCCAGTGAAATGGGTCGTGTGTTGCTATGGATATTCGCCAAATGCCGGACACAGGTAGGTGGAGACGGGACGCGGTATTCACGTAGGACGACCGGTGTACCGTTACGGCTCGCTACAGGGAAAATCTCAAGCCGCACCCGCAAGAGATGCTTGGTGAAGTACCAGACGCGTCTGTCGGTCCCGGGCGGTCGACTGCGCCAGTGCATTTCATGTTCGCGTTCGCGTTTTTTGGCGGTGAGTTTATTCGCGAAGGTTGGGTTCCTCGCACAGACGCGCGTGCCTGAGCCGCACGATCTGACACACATCGATACACCGTACGAGATCAGGGGGAAAGGGAATTCAGATAGAGCAAGGAAGGAGATCCATGCGAAGAGATCGGTTGATAAGTTAATGACACGGTTCTTCGTGCTTCATTCAGATGAAGAGTCTGTATACTCTACAGTTTTTGAGTGCTCTTTTTCTTTGAACACGCTGGTGGATCGCGGTACACACGCCCCACAGAAATAGACGCGTTGGGTGGCTGGGCGATTTCAGCCGTTGCGTTGCAAGTGCAGTGCAATGGTTCATCGCGCTCAAGCTGCGGCGCATCACATAATCACCTGACCTTGCTAGTAAACTGTACCAAAATCACGTGAGTGAAGCAGGTCAGCGACGTCAAACCTAAGATATCCTTTTCATATGGCTACAAATCGCTTGAAAATAATAATAATTCACTGACAATGTAAAAAGTATTTATAAAACAATAGCAGATACACTGTCGAGAGAAACAATAATTTGTTAGAGCCTCATACAAATTTGTCCGTTGCGAAGTGTGACTGTGGATTTCCTAATTGGGACACACAAGCGTGTAGTTCTCAGCACACCGCCCAATCATTCTCCACTCAACACACAATCCGCGCCCTAGCAGTCCAGTGCACACTCCCAAGCCGAAATACCCACTCAAGTTTTCAGTCCAACTCCAACGACAGTTCACTCGACACACATACAACTCTTCGACAATGACCAGTACGTATCGCACACAAAGCTTGGAGTTCTCTGCATCTCTCGATATGTTCGCTTCTTATTAAGATGGATGGATTATGCGGGTTTTTCCTTTTGACGGGAGGGTTTGTGGCTATTTGCTTGATCTGTATAAGGTTGTGTGCACAGCAGGGAGACGTATGCTCGAATTTTTTCCAAACGATCTCAAGCTATATGCGACTTATCCGATCCAGACACAGCACCATAACCGCTCTTTGTTGACCTAAAAATCCACCGTCTTTAACGAGGGCGAAGTTGTAACGATTTTGAAACGAGAACTATAGACACCAGTCCCAGACCCAGTAAGCTAACATGTTCCAATAGAGGGTACCTCCAGTTTCGGTAAGCGACACAACAAGTCGCACACCTTGTGCAAGCGATGCGGCCGACGATCCTTCCACTGCCAGAAGAAGACCTGCTCCAGCTGCGGATACCCATCTGCCAAGACTCGATCTTACAACTGGGGTCAGAAGGCTAAGCGAAGACACACCACCGGTACTGGCCGAGAGCGATACCTCAAGACTGTTTCCCGACGATTCAAGAACGGCTTCCAGACTGGTACCGCCAAGCCATTGGCTGCCTAAAGAGTTTTTTTGTTTTGTTCAAAGACTGAAAGCTTTTTATTAACAAAAAAAAAACCAACCGCTTTTCGAAAAAAACAACAACAACAAACATTCATCAATGTCATGTATAAAATAATTTTGTTCTTTTCAAAATAATTGAAATGTCTATTTATGACTGAGCTTTTTTCAGAAAAATGATCGGTAGATCCCATGTGGTTCTTGTTACTACAGACTCGGAACGTAGGTTTGATATCCCGGGGGAACATTACCGTTCAGAAAGAAATATTCAAAAAGACTGTGTTTATAAAAAGAATTACACAGCATCGTAAAATTCATACAGTTCTTCGACTTCTTTGGAAGTCGTTACCTGTTCCAACAACTCGACGGCTCTGTCTACGGTGCGTCGGTCAAGCATGGAATCAGGTACATCCTCAATTGAGTCTTCACCCATTGCAACCCGAGACAATGCCACCAGCTGCTCGCGAGTGGCTCTGCTACTCAGGCGAGAGAGCAACGCTGCAACATTGGGGCTGACGGAATAGATACAATCGAGCGACCAAATGCATGCTTCTACTTGTGAGGAATCAGATCGAGCGTCGAGCCCGGCGTCGTAGAGGCGATCCAGTTCAACTGACAGCCGATTGATGATCGCAGTAACCAAGCGAGGTGTATCGTAACACTCCGTGGGCCTTGATGCATAAACCTTCGACACAAGCTTCGCTGCTCGTAGCCTAATAGTTTTCTCAAATGCGTCCACTGGTATCTGAGCAGCGCGTGTCTCCAGCTCATCGTCAGATAAGACGTCAGTTGGTATCCCTTGTCGCTCAAAATCCATACGACCAGCTTCTTGTGCCAGTTTGTGATGGTACTTGGAGAGGTCATTACTGGATTCGATTGGTAGCATTAGATAATCGTCGTCAGCGCCATATGCATCATTGAAAAGACTTAGATACAATAAGTCAACAGAGGGCTCAACGTCAAAACTAAACGCCTTGATCATCGCTTCATGTAGTAATGGCGCACGAGATTCATCGTACCCTGATAATGCAAAGATGGCTAGCAATTTGGCAAAAACGTTCGCAGGCGGATCCTGGAGCAATTGCACGAAAAAATCGTCATCGACCAAGTTCCATGCTTTGGAAATTAATGCTGGAATGCAGGCGGCGCATGTAAGCATGGACCGTATAAGGTCCAGGTTGTAAAGAGCAAATGTGAGCGTAAAGTCGGTGCGGCGCCTATAATCCAACACTGCATGCGATGCAGTCTCGAATAACGAGTCCATACCATCAAGCAACACACTCGGATCTGTGATCATGACAGTATGGAGAAGCGGCACAAGAAGCGCCGGTTTGGATTTGAAGTCAGAGCGAGAGGCTAGCATTTCTTTGAGGATATCAAATACTACCACGGTGGAGCCATTCATAATGCCTTCCAAAAGAGCGTTCCCATCGTATCCTTCATCAGCCTCTAAAACCATCGTTAATAGGGGCTTCGAATGAGACACATTTGAAAACATAATGCGAGCGAAAGCGGAAAGCCTGTCGGATGCTTTCAATGCCGCGATCAGGCCTTCAATGGTGGCAGAATCCACTGCGTCGTTCATCACTACATCACCTTCATCCACCGCTAATGCCGCCGGCGGCTTTTCGTCTACTTCAGCCCTCCGTTTCTTCTTGGGACTACGAATAAACCCGTCGCCAAAATCCAGCCCCAGATCTTTCATCCGTTGCTTCTTGGGTGTCGTTGTTGGAGATTGCATAGGACTTACATCTGGCGAATGGGCGTGCTTGAGCTTTTTCGCTCTAATCTTTTGCTCAATCAGCGACTGCTGCTGATCATTGATCATAAACTGCTTCTCGCTTTTGAGCTTTTCAATCTCTCGATTCAACTCGGCCACATTCGCTTCGAATTTCTCTTGCAGATCTACACTCCGTTGAACCTTTGCATCAACATCAATCTGTCGCGCACTTTGCAGCCTTTCCAAGTTTGCCCGTAAAATAGAGGTCTCACCATGCGCTGCTAAGAGCTTTTTTGAGAGCTCATTGTAGTCGTGCTTGAGCTTCTCATAATTGAAGTGAAGCTCACTATTGGTACAATCCTCCGTAGTTACTAAGAGCGACGTGCCTGCCGTTCCCGATTTTGTACTTTGACTCTTGGCCAGTACTTGGTCTAGCTCGCCCCAATCGAGGTCGTCATCGCTCATGCCATTTAGTCTTAATGTGAATCAAACAAACGCGCGAGAGAGGTGGTTCGTTTAGCAGTTTCGTATGCGGTGTTGGGGGTGTGGTGTGCGTTTTTGTTCGTAACAGTCGTGTTGCGGCGCGGCTCATAGGAACGGCGCAGCAGCATTTGGAGGGAAAAAAAAATTTTAGGCGATGGGCCTAGCTTTCACTCCGCTTTTTGGAACCGTGTCTTAACAAATCTACAAAAAGATCAATATCCAAGAAACTTTTTTTTGGATACACCAAACAAATAATGTCGAGCAGCAGTAACAATAAAGAAGATCCCTCGTTGGTGCCCAAAGCACCAAAGGCATTGACCTCGAAGGACAAGAACACAAAGCGTCTGATCGTGGTACTAAGTAATGCATGCCTCGAGACTTACAAAGTGACCTCGTCAAGCGGTGACAGATACGCCCTGCTAAACTGTGATGACCATCAGGCATATTTACGAAAACTCAATAGAGACATCAAGGACAGTCGTCCAGATATCACACATCAGTGCTTGCTGACGTTACTCGACTCGCCTATCAACAAGGCTGGCAAGTTGCAAGTTTACATTCGAACGGCACGAAATGTACTGATTGAAGTGAACCCATCAGTGCGAATCCCGCGAACGTTCAAGCGATTTTCTGGTCTCATGGTCCAGCTTCTGCATCGTCATAGCATCAAGAGTGTCAACTCTGAAGAGAAATTGTTGACTGTGATCAAGAACCCAATCACTGATCATCTACCTACAAAATGCCGGAAAATCACACTCAGTATGGACGCTCCTGTGCAGCGTGTACAAAACTTTGTCGAGAAATTGGATGATGATGAAAGCATATGCGTATTCGTCGGAGCAATGGCTAAAGGTAGCGATACGTTTGCGGACGAGTTTGTGGATGAGAAGATTGGTGTATCAGAATTTGCCCTCTCTGCATCTGTAGCATGTTCCAAGTTCTGTCACGGATGTGAAGATGCCTGGAATATCATGTAGTGTATCTAGATTCCTTATTTCCCCCTATTTGAATTGTACTAAGTTAACTAATTTTGTCATTGATTAAAGTCAAGGTTTATCCGATGATGCATGTGATTGTTCATTTGGCTCACCCCCTGGCTACAAGATGGGTCCGCCGCACATGGGGTGGCACAAGTGCATGAGAGTATTCAAAATGCTTAGCACCACTGTTTAAAGAGAATATATGATGCTTTTAAGGAGTGAGATGGACTAGATATGGAGTTGTAAGTAAGTGCATTTCGAACCCACTGGTACGGGAAGCGGTCGTATTGTTCAGCCCTCAATTACACTGCTGCACAACTAGTACACAGTAAGGTTTTGCAGAGCCACTCCGTTTACCCAATTGACACCACACATTAGAGTTTGGTACTAGACTCTAAACAGACGTTTGGAAATCTGTACAACAAATGCATCAGATCTATAGATAGAATGCATCTATTTGATAGGATCTCAGGGGCATGTAGATATGTGATCTAAATGCCCCACACTCCAATATACAAAATACCCAATCAACAACTTCTCCACAGCCACAATTCCACAGTATTCAAACACCAAAACCACCTGAAAACCTATCACTGTTCACTATACGGTATTTAACACATGCAATAAAAACCCCTTCCTAATACAGTACCAATTTCCCCTACGATAAACAAAAAAGTCGTGGCAAAGAATCTCTCAGAACCTCCCAACCGCGTGCTCCCCGCTCAGCCCCCCCTTGCAAAACCTCCCAAGTTCCCGCAGCAACGAACTTATTTTTCCTCCCAAGAGATCTCCTCTTCTCTTGTTTCTCACACTTTATTCCCGCTGCCTCCCGTTTCCAACAACAACCAAAAAAAAAGAGACGAGCGTATAGCAGGTTTTTTTCTGTTGTTTGTGCCACCCGCCCTTTTTTTGACCAAACAACCTTCCCCCCCTCCAAACAACCTTTGTACGTGACACGAACAAACGAAAGAAGAGGGCAGACTAGTTCTTTACTGAAATATTCTGCTTCTTGTTTTTTCTCAAAGTCTTCCGTTGTCCTTACGGGTGTTTTTCCTCCTTTTTTTCTCTCATATCTCGCCACCCATTCAGTTGCGTGCTGGCGATTCTCTCTTCTGATTGGCTGAAGAATCTGATCGAACGTTTTTCTTTGCTGGCAACAGCGCGTGCGCACGGTCTTTCTTGCTCCCATTCACACTCTCTCTTTCCTCCCAACCAGGTTTTTGTGCACCACTTTTCCCACTCAAATGGGCGTGCTCAGCGACACCTCCACCAATGTGCTCCCATCATCAATCACCGCCAATACACTAAAGCGTGCCACGCAATGCGTCTCGCGCAACCCGTGCAAGAAGCTTAGACTGGACTTTGACGGCTCCATCACCAACACCAATGCATATCCAGAGCCACCGCTCTCGCCTCCGTCGTCTTCAAATGCTGGCAAGTTTTTGATTAGCAGTGCTGTGCATGCTAATTCCGACAGCGACGACGACTTGGCCAATGCCACCGCGTTGATTCGGCATCGACGAGGCTCGGCCAACAGACTGGCGGCTCACCGAAGAAGAAAAAGCGTTGCCGTTCCTGAAAGTGACAAGCTTGCTCGACAGGCTTGCTTTGACTACTTGGTTTCTGCCATTGACGAGGTGTGGGCACAGTACTGCGCCTGCACTTCCAGTGCCGAGAATGATCGGTACGACGAGACCAATCCCCGAACTGTCGACGAGCTACCAAACTCTCCAGTTTCTCTGTGTGGCGAAGAAGACGACGACTATACTACCGACGAGCCATCGTGCCCAGGCACTCCAGGCTATCGGAAGCATAGCATTGTCGCAGACGGCAATCCTGCCACCCAGCCCTTGAGTGTAAGGCTTCTCAACTTGAAGAAGCGGCTCATGAATGCCAAGTACTTTCTTCAGGACTTGGTGGATTCCTCCGATCCAGTCTCTTCAGCAGAATTTTGGACCCGATGGGATATGATCAAGTATGCCACCATTGACTTGGTGGAAGAAGACGGCGATGAAGATGACATTGTTGAGTCTGTCACTGAAGACCTTGAAAATGGCCGATACTACAACAACAGGTACTAGAGATATTTGGAATGGAATTGAAAAAGTACCTCTGAGGATCGTTTTTTTTTCTCACCTGCATGTGCCCATCTCCTTTGCACCTTGCCTCACGCACACACACAAGACTCTGGACACACACCCTTAATCGAACATTCTCTTTTCATTTTATTTTTCTCTACTCATATTTTTATTTTTGGAAGGAGAATTTGTGTGTGTGACGGAGGCGAAAAAAAGCGTGCATTGTTGAAGCTCTGGGCGAATACGACATGGAATGCTTTTGAGAGATCCTCAGGAATTATTTAACGACACGATACCATGTGATGATGATGACCTTGGCTATATAAAGATGAAAACAGGAAAAGCTTTTAATATTTTTACATTTGCACTTGCTGGATGTTGAATGTTTTAGTATTTCCGGGAGGGATGATGGGGTTTACGAATATGGGTTGTTTTTTTACCCGCGAAAACAAGAGTACAAAAAAAAGTCTCCTCTTTTATTTAAGTATTTTTTTAAAACAAATGTGTATTAGGTAGTTGACCTGCCATATATTTTAAAAGATTGCAGAAATGAAAAAAAAATTGAAAATAAAAATTAAAACTTCCAAAGTAAGAGGAAACATTGTTCTAGGTCATCAAAACATTACAGAAAAGATAAGGAGCATGGTCGTTTTGGTAGCAGGTGTCATCAACCATTTCCACCATAAACGTAGGCTAACTAGTCCTTACTTCGGCCAGCTTCCAATTCGCCCAATTTGTTGAATACAACGTCTCTGGTGACTTTCTTGCCGCCGCTCTCCAGCTCGAGCACTTGTCGTACGGTTTGTTCTTTGATCTTATCCCAGTTCTTCCAAAACATGTTGGCCTTGCGCACTGAATGGCCGCCTGCATTGGGTAGTAAGAGCCCGAGCTCCTGTTTGATCAAGGTTCGCTGGTTCTTGTACAGCTGTAGTGGGTTTTCGCTTCCAGGTGGCTCGTAAGTGTGTGGGGTCTGTGGTCGTGAATTAGACTCGTCGTCCTCGCTGCTGCCGCCGCCCAGTCGCTGGATCTCGATGTCCAAGAGCTCTTTGGCGTGTTTGAGGAACTCGTAGCATCTGGTCTGTGCACTGGAATCGCCTATCCCGACATATCCGAGCGAGTTGAGGATGCCCATTGTGTGTATGTATGTATGGTTTATGCGTGAGTGATGAGGGTGGACGGGTGGGTGGGGAGAGGGAAAAAGAATAAAAAAGTCGAGGGAGGTAAAGTGTGAGTGGTGTGTGATCAAGTGGAGTAAATGGAGATGCAGGAGTATAGAGTGTTTTTATATAAGACGCTCTGTTACCACAAGAAGAAACGGTATGACCAATTTAAACTGATCAGGAATATGCAAAGGGTACGTAAGTTTGGAGACTTGGAGAATAGGTACCTTGGGGCAGGACCCAGATCCAGATATCGTCGGGGATTCATTAATGCCGGGCACAAAATCTTTTTTACTTGTCTTGCAAAATGCAGCATTATATGGAGACCGTCGAGTACACGAATCCAATGTTTCTGAAAGTTGAAGAGCAGATTCATTCTGGGGCCATCGTGATCAATGTTCCTCATCTCTCAGTCATGACTCTCGTCACTGTTTGCTCTTCCATTGAACCCTTTGTCACATTCACCAACCCGCCTCTGCACGCACACCAAAAACTTTTAGACTCCAATATAAGCTTCCCGCCCCAGCGTAGTCCGGTCAAAAGCAGGGCTGTGTAACAAACCTGCAAGGAAAATGCACAGATCGATGTCCGATTGCGTGTACAACAGTTTGCCGGGTAACACAGGCAAGAGACAAGATGCATCAATGCCAAGACTTTTTTTTGGAGGCGAGTCGGGGCTTTTGGTTCTCCGTGCTTGGAAAATCTCGGTCAAACACGAACGCAAGTTGGAATGCATGATGATATTTGCTCTCAAGAATAGCTGTTCATCTATGGGATTAGATAGTGCTGTGGGATACAGTTTTATTCATGCAAGGGATTGCGAAAAGCGATATAGCGATCTCTGAGAGCTGAGCCGCAGGGAAAATCTTCCATAGAGAACAAGGGCCATGTGCAAATAGAGCGCGTCTTGTACTGTTATAACATCCTGAAAGTAGAATACATTAAGGGACACCGTTTTTGAGATGTTTTAGTTTGGTTCATTGAAACGAGTCGAGTAAATTTGGGGGTTGCACGGGTGTGTGATGTAGCAGCACGGCTGCTGGCTCTTTGAGTTAATTTCGAAAGAAAATAGTGTCATTATGACAGATCATTTTTACACGAGATAAATGAGGGTTATACTGAAGAACCTGGGTCTTGTAATTTGTTGGTTTGAATGAAGTCATTGGAATTATGTTCAGAACCTGCCACACTAATTTATCGACCAATTGAGGATCTGGCATCAATAATATCCAGATCTTTAAATGCAGTGTCAACTGACAGCTTTCTCCAAGACCTCCTTTTTGCACTAATTGGCGGCAGCATCTACAGATTCTCTTCTTTTACCAGAGAAAAACTATCATGTGCGTGGATGGAACTGGTATGGATCATCGTCGCCGCCGTTATTTTTCACGCCCACGACGTGCAGCCACTATCCGTGGATCCATGCGGGGTTCAAACTGATGGGCTGATTGAGATATTGGACTAATGATTAGTTTTGAACTTATAGGAACTGAGAGGTATCAATACATAAGAGTAAGGACCAATGACGGGTAGAAGAGCTCTCAAGGCTCCAGATAATCTCAAACACAGGCAAAGCCGCCTTATCCGCTGGCGGCAGTCTTAGACATGCACACACGGGACCAACTCAAATATTTTCATGTGGGATGAGCCACTCATTGCGACCATTAACGGGCAGCTACTTTTTTTTTTATTTCCTTCAGGGTGCTGTATAGTGTATCGGATATATAAGTTACGTGTGCCGCAGAGTTTTACACCGTTCACACCATTCACATAGAACATTACTGAGGATGAGAGGTTCACTACAGACAATAGTACTAGCGACTACAGCGGCAGTATCGGCATTCAAGTTCGACCATGGAGTATATCTTCCTACGGCAGTTGATTTCTACTCTATCAGACCATTACTCGACTCTGTTTTCAACGGCTCTGGAGATCATGAGGCGCTGTCGGTAGCCTCAATAGCTTCAGTAGCATACAACTATCACGACAAGGATATGCAGTCAAAGATGTCAACGACACCAACATATTCTTTAGACTTGATGAGCGACAATATTGTGATTCCCGACAGCGAACTGAAAACGATACAGGACGATTCGATAAATTTACATGTCACGAGTCTACAGCCTGAGACTATGACGCCGAGCCTTGAACCACAGACTTCCAGAGAAGCGGATAGGGCCATGGCTGGAATCAGCGTGGCGGCCGTGGTGTTGGCGATCACTATGACCGTCATCCAGCCAGTGATTCCATTGACGTGACGTGTACAGCGCTGACAAAACGACAGCATTCACTAACCGAACTTTTGATTTTTTTGCACGAATAATTCATTAAATCCTTGTTTTGTTGAACGATTGATCCGGTACAGCTGTACGTCTGCTGAAACTGCGACAGCGTTAATATTCTGCAACGCAGCGTCATGCTGAAGATCATTATCCCCCGAGACGACAACTTTATTGTATTTATACTTTTTTTTATTTGAAGCTTTGCACTTTCTGTTATATATACTACCATTTATAGATCTTCATAGACTCACGATATACGATCCGATGATTTATCTTAGTCTTCCCGCAAGGATTGCTACAGATGGACGCAAAAAATCACAAAGCCACAGTCCCGCAACTCCTCCTTTCTAGCCGTGGATCAGATTTTCAAATTGCATCTAGCTCCAATAGCCCATTCTCCGCAAGATTCAAACATTCATAAACTGAATTTCATAACATCGTCGTCATAGCCTTACATTCCTTATCAAAGGGAGCCCTTGGCGCGCATCCGTCCCCACAAAAACGGGCGCCGTTTAAAGTGGTGATTTGCCCCCTTTTGGTCCCGACACAAGCGCTCACAGGGCACGAGGATTTCGGGGTTTTGTGTTGTTGACGCATGCAATTCATATTACAACGCTGCAGGAGTATCAGATCAATAAAGTGGCGTTTCTAGGGGTAGATTTTTGAGCACGTTTTTCTTTCTTGGTACAGTGCTATATCACACGACCGACACCTCTGCGAAAAAGAGGGATTTTTATTTTGGTTTTTATTTTTGGTTCAGGTGTTCAGCAGGTCATTTTTGTTGTCGATCCTATGCTCTGATCACATTTTGTACTTGATCACTTCGACTTGAAAGCATTTTACCTTTTGGACTTTGGAAGGTTATAGATGACGGTTTAGAAACAGGGATACACTAAAGACTAAAGATGGATCAGCCTACAAGACCTATACTAACGCACTCTTACACCGAGGGCAGCAGTGCCCGTACAGACGACACACAGACCGTGGAGCTCGAATCTGCACATCCACGCTCGAATAGAAGATTACAGGACCTATTTTCAAGAGCTAGACAGCATACCACACGATACTTGAATCTGCCTTCTCAGGGGCTTTCGACGACGAGCTTCCGCACGCCTCGATTTCTCAACCAAGAGCGGGACTGGGGCACTAGAGACGATGCGTTCCAGCGCCACCATCATCGACGATGGAGTGTTGGCGGGTCAGTGTACGGCGGAACTACAACCCCACAGACTCCTCGAACGCCTGGATCGTCTCAGCATCATCCGTTTGGCGAGCGTAACTTTTATGACGATTTCACTACGATAGACTGGGCTAAGGACACTGTTAGAGAATCAGCTAGAAAGAAGCAGATGCAGGAGCTGAGAGGGTTTAGAGGCAGAGTTGTGAGAATGGTGGATGCGGTTCAAGGGTGGTTGTTGATTGCAATCACTGGATTTATGTTTGCATTATTAGCATATGTTATTGCATTTTTTGAAGGTTTCTTGACTGATCTGAAGCATGGATATTGTACCACAAATTGGATCAATCGACGCAGTCAGTGCTGCGACAGCAAAGAGTTTGGCTCGTGCGGTGCATGGAGATCGTGGAGCAATGTGTTTGACCACAAGGAGCTGCCGGTACTAAATTTTGTTGCATACTTTACATTGACAGTGGCGTTTGCTATGATTGCAGTGTTTTTGACATTGCAAACTAGAAGCGTCAATCCGCTGACGGAGAATGAACAGCTTGGCAAATCCAAGCGACGGCGGCGACAGTCGATTGCGGCTGAGGAGCAGACTCTATTGGAGAAACGCAAGCTCGATAAGCGAGTTATTTATACAGCATACGGATCGGGAGTTCCTGAGGTCAAGACTATTCTCTCTGGATTTGTCATTCGCCGGTTTCTGGGCACTTTTACTTTGATTTACAAGAGCGTGGCGTTGGTGTTTTCAGTATCGTCGGGGATGAGTCTCGGAAAGGAGGGTCCATTTGTTCATCTGGCTACTTGCATAGGCAATATCACATGCCGATTAAGCCAGAAGTTTAGCGAGAACGACATGAAGCGGAGGCAGTTGCTCGCAGCCGCAGCATCATCTGGTGTGGCGCTGGCATTTGGATCGCCGCTTGGAGGTGTCTTGTTTGCATTGGAGGAGATTTCTTATTATTTTTTGCCGCAACAATTGTTTAGAATGTTCTTTTGCGCTATGATCTCGACGCTGTTCTTGAAATTTATGGATCCTTATGGGACGGGCAAAACAGTCTTGTTTGAGATCTCGTACCCAAAGGACGACTGGAATTCATGGGAGCTGATTTTATTTGTGTTTTTGGGGATATGCGGTGGACTTTTTGGTGGTATATTCTGCAAGTTTTACAAATTCTGGGGTGCAACGTTTCGAAAGACTCGTTTGATCCAGGACCATCCTGCATTGGAAGTCCTGCTAGTGGCAGTCACCACTGCAATTTTGACATTCCCAAATAAGTTTGCATTCAATTCGAGTACCGAGCTGTTGTACGATCTGGCCAAACCTTGCTCGTCGCCGGGAGAGGAATTGTGCCCATCTATGGCAGAGGAATACCCGCCGTTGCTGGCATCATTGTGCTATGCTCTATTGACCAAAATATTCCTTACCGCTATAACTTTTGGTATCAAAGTGCCTGCCGGTGTGTACATTCCGTCGATGGCCATTGGCGCTCTATTCGGTCGAATGACTGCTTTGACAGTGCAGTACATTGACCATAATTACCCAATGTGGCCAATCTCCCTGGGGGTATACTTGGTGCCCGGCGTCTATGCAATGGCTGGCGCGGGCGCATTCATGGCCGGTGTGACAAGAATGAATGTAACGCTTGCCGTCATTTTGTTTGAGCTCACTGGTTCATTAGAATACGTGCTGCCATTTTCAATCACCATACTCGTTGCGAACTGGGTTGCCAACGCACTGGAGCCAGGTAGCATATACGACACCATCATCAGCAAGAACAATTACCCATTTTTGGACAACCGCAAGACTAAATGCTACGACTCGTCGCTGGCCGACTTGGTCACGGTAGCTCATAGAAACGAGCTTATCGATGTGTCCAAATCTGTCTATATTCATTCACGCAAGCTGAGAGCAATCATGGCATTGCTTCAAGCTCGCGGTGAGTACGACGGGTGCATCCCGCTAGTCAAAGGGTCTGTCCTTGTTGGCATGATCACTGCGCCAGAGCTCGAATTTGCGCTTGATCGCATTGCAGAGAAATGCGAAGAGATTGAATTCGACGAGCGCAATGTAGTGTGCAAAGTTTCATTCAAAGGCGCAGACCTCGACAAGTTCCATCACTACTACTCTGCGGCATCTACTCGGCCCCAATCGCGTGACGAAGAAGAGCAAGATCAGCAGCCACCACTGGATTACTTTTCTCCAGGGTTTAAAAGCACTGAGAGCGACGAGACCGATAGCAGCGCTATAAATGTGTCTGAAGAAGAGCAAGCTGCATCACAGCCCGGCGAGCTCCAGGAAGTGGCCGATTTGACTCAATTCGTCGATAGGGCGCCGGTGACGATGGATTTGCACAGTCCGTTGGCGCTGGTGCAGATGATGTTCCAGAAACTGGGTGTGAGGGCCATATGTGTTACACGAGGAGGTAAGTTCCTGGGCGTTTTGCATAGGAAGAAGTTTATCGATTTCTCGCATACTAGATCGTGATATGTATTTTTACTATAAATGTTGATACATTATACAATAGAAAATGTTTGCATTGCCGTTTCTAGATACCCCAAGCATGACCTGCCCCGCTGCCATCTAACATGCATTGTTGAAGACCTGGCCCTAACTCTTTATGCTTATTTAAATCAAGGTTTCGTCTGTAATTGCATTGCTCGAGTCATGGAAGTGCCAGAGACTCTTGACAGCTTGAGATCGATTATTGCCGCAAGCGGTACAGTACTGCAAACTTTTCTATGTGCCCCACACGCGCCCGAATCTCCGATCTTGAACTATCTGAGTATATCAGATTCGTAACCCTCGGGTATGTGGAAAGAGACCCACATTTCGACTCGGCCCGCATATCAAAGTTCTTCGTTAGGCAGTAGCTTCTGTACCTGCTAGCACGCTACGTGTGTGGTCATATACGTATACATGCGATCACACATGGATCAATAATATAGATAAATTCAATTGCTATCCATTGTCTTCATAATACTCATCGATACCGCGAAATTCAGGGGTAGCCGTTTGCACAGCCGTGCGGCGCCATGCGTTACGCATCACGAGGTAAAACGCGTTAGATTGAGCCTCTGATTCGTTGAACGTCCACTCCATGTCTCACAACTGTTCTGCACTAAGCTCGTATATATAGATCAGGCAGAGGACCCGAGGTGAGTGCAGGTATCAGGTAGTTCTCTTTCGTCCCCCTCCCCATATCTTTCGTGCCGTGGCTTGAACAGCGTTGCTTCCTAACATCTTCCTTAATCGACACACACACCTTCATCAAACAAAGCTCAAAGAACGTGCAAATCGGACCGCATCGATGGATCGAGCTCTTCAAACACCGGAGATCGTTCAATGCATTTTAGAAGCAGTTTCTGAGATCAAACCACCAAACTACCGCTGGTATACCCCCATACTCTACCGGTGCCTTACGGTGAACAAACTCTGGTTCTTCCATTCAGCGAGGATTTTATGGAGATCCGACTGGGGCGGGACTTTATGCAAGATACAAGATATTGAGCGGCGACAGTTATACGCCAACTTTGTGATGAAGCTGAGTTACAAGGACTTTGAAGACCATGCTTGCTTCGGAGGTGTCGAATTCCCCATATTGGATGATTTACGTATCGTAGGTTGGAGCTCAGAAGAACGGGTGTATACGCTATTATTACCATCGCTCAAAAAAATTTCCATAGAACAAGGTATGTCCTACCAAGGTGTTTCCAACCAATTTCTGCTGGAGCTTACACGGCGGTGCCCAGCACTGGAAGAGGCGGAAATAAGACTCGATGGAAATATGACTTCTACAAGTTTGGAGAAATTTCTAGCTAGCTCCTGTTGCTCGGTTTTGAAACTTTATAGGCAAGATCGTGAGTGGCGATTACCTGCGGAAGCATTCTGCAAAGTAGCTGAAAATAAGTTTATCAAACAACTCATACTGCCAGGATGTGACGATTCAGCAGTCCCGGAGGCAAAAAAGCGCGTGGTGCATCCGTTCCCCAACCTAACTCGTTTCCAAACCGATTGCGAGATAGACTATATCGAAGATTTGGTCAGCATGATGCCTGCTTTGACACATGTCGATGTATGTCTGCCTGAGATATCCGCTGCTCTTCGTGCTTTCAGTCAATATGGCTGTTCAATTCAAGAGCTCAGAGTTGAAGCAGTCTCTGGGTATGTGGACAGTGCTAGCTTGTTATTGTTAGCACGGCGATTGAAGCTGCTGAAAGAACTTCATCTCAACATTCTTTTGCCGGACGATCCTATCAATGGTGTCGATGACAAATGCTTTGATGAGTTGACACAGCTTTTACCATGTCTCACCTCCATTCATTTCTGTTTCCCTTTAAAAATCACTACCGAGGGTCTACGTGCTATTGGCAGAAATTGCTCGGAGCTGACATATTTGGACTTGGATTTAAACATGAAAGGTGACCAGGATAATGATATTACTATCAACAACGATGACTTTCCTTTGGATGCACCGTGTCTATTCCCGACGCTAAACCTTCTAAACCCCACATATAACTTTTATGTGCTGGACGACGCGAAGATTTTGAAGCACTTTCCCAAAATAGCTTCTGAATTACTTAGAGAAAAACAAGCGTATGCATTACAAGAACAAGAGTGGGCAAATTTTGAAGACGAGTCGGAAAGTGAGAGCAACTCAGAGTGAATGCAGAACTCGGAAGCGAAACCGTATGAGAGCGCGCATCGAGCAGTTCCAATAAGATGCCTTGACGGAAGATGCAAAATAAAAAAACTGGAATAATAAATCGAGATAGGCTTTGATTTATACAGATCTATAAGAACACTCATAATAGAGCCCGCGTTAAGAATCTTCTGCGCTGAATGTTGTGTTGATCCCACAAGGCTCTCGTATTACAAAAGTGAAAACCAGTCGTCAAATACGAGAGACGATGGATTTGCATAGTTCGCTGGCGCTGGTGCAGATGATGTTCCATTTCCGAAACTGGGCAGGAGGACCATATGTGTTACACGAGAAGGCAAGTAGTTCCTGGGCGCTTTGTATAGAAAGAAGTTGATCGATTTCTCGCATACTAGATCGTGAGATGTATTTATACTACGAACATTAATACATTTTATTATACCCTAGCAAATACGCGCAGTTTGTATCTCTGGATGATGCTACAAGTGTGTCTGGCTAACACTGATGTCTTAATACGCTATGCTTACTAGAGACCAGGTTGCAAGTTTGAATTGCTCGACAACAGCTAGTGACATCAAACGGCACAAGTCACGCTGCGCTGCAGTGGTCACACGAGTTTGCGAACCAAACTTTAGATCGATTAGCTATGCAAGCGGTAACGCAGAGTTCTCTATGTACCCCACATCCGCCCGAATGTCCGATCTCGAAATATTGACAGCCCTCGGGTATCTGGAAGGAGACCCACATTTTGACTCGGCCCGCATGTCAGACTCTTCATGGCCTGGCTGTCGTTTTTGTATTATACATCTAGATGCTGGCACGTCACACATATGGCCGGTTTGACGTCGTAAATCTCAGATCAGATATGCAATCACATCTATGTCGATACACGTGCTATCCATGATCTTGAAAGCTTGTCAACTCTGTCTGATCTCTCATCCACGGCCTCGAGCGGCCGATGAGATTCAGGGGTAGCTCTTTGCACAGCCGTGCGGCGCCACCCGTTACGCATCACGAGGTAAAACGCGTCAGATTAAGCCTCTGATTCGTTGAACCTCCACTCCATGTCTCACAGCTGTTCTGCACTAAGCTCGTATATATAAGTATATATAGACCAGACAGAGGACCCGAGGTGAGTCCAGGTGTCAGTTAATTCTCTTTCATTCCCCCGTATCTCTCGTACCGTGGCTCGAATAGCATTGCTTCCAAACATCTTCCTTGAATCCACACACATTAAGCAAAGCTCGAACAACGTTTAAATCAAACCGCATCGATGGATCGAGCTCTTCAAACACCGGAGATCGTTCAATGCATTTTAGAATCGGTTGTTGAGACCGTTCCGCCTAACTTACGCTGGTATACCCCCACACTCTTCCGGTGTCTTACGGTGAACAACCTCTGGTTCTTTCATTCAGCGAGGATTCTATGGAGAAGTCCAATAGCTATAAATATGGGGCTCTTACACAGAGTTGAAGACTTCGAGCGACGACAAATGTACGCCAACTTTGTGGTGGCCATAAGAGGCCAGGACATTAGAGGGCATACTTGCCTTGAAGATCTCGGATTCCCCTTGCTGAAAGAGTTAAGAATAGGTCACTTCAGCTCAGAAGAATTAGACTATCCACTATTTTCACCGTCACTCAAAAAGATTACCACAATGCAACATGTTTCCGACCAGTTGCTCCTGGTGCTGTTAAGACAGTGCCCGGCACTAGAAGAGGCAGATATACACAACCTGGAGAAAACGACTGCCGCAGGTTTGGGGAAATTTCTAGCTGGCTCCCGTTGCTCGGTTCTGAGTCTCGCTCGTTTACAAGACTGGCGACTACCTGCGGAAGCCTTCTGCAAACTTGCTGAAAACAAGTACATCAAACAACTCGATACGAATAAAATCGATGATTCGACAGTCGTAGAAGCAAAAGGGCGTGTGGAAAACTCGTTTCCAAGTCTTACTCATTTCGAATGCATGAGCAGATTGGGCTGCTGGGACATTTTGCTCAGTATGATGCCGGCTTTGACAACTGTCTGGATGGAAGTACCCGAGATCTCCACTGCTCTTCGAGCTATAGCCAAATACAGCTGTTCGATTGAAAAACTCGAATTGACTGCAGAATCTGGGCGTGTGCACAGTGATACCCTGTTAGGATTAGCAAAGCTCCCGCTGAAAGAAATCCGATTGATCCTTATTATGGCAAACGACCCTTTCGATGGTGTGAATGACAAATGCGTTGATGAGTTCACACGACTTTCACCATCTCTTAGGAAAATTGAACTCGGTTTTCCCCTGAAAATCACTACTAAAGGTCTATGTGCTATTGGCAGGAATTGCCCCGAGCTGAAAAATCTGAGCTTCGAGTTAATAGAAGAGGAAAATGATATTACTATCAACAACGATGATTTTCCTTTGGATGAACCGTGTCTGTTCCCGATGTTAGAGGAACTAATACCCGATTTTAAAGTATTTGTACTGGACGACGCGAAGATTTTTAAGCACTTCCCCAAAATAAGTTCTGATTTACTTAGTGCAAAACAAGAGTACTCACCATATGAAGAGTCGCAAAATTCAGAAGATGAAGACGAGTAGAAACGTCAAAGCAATCAAGAGTGAAGGCAACACTTGAAAGCGAAAGACTGCGCATCAAACAGTTCCTGCAAGAAGCCTTTAGGGAGGTGCGAAATCCGAAAATGGTATGAATGAATGGTGATATGCTTTGATTTATATAGATCGATAAGAACACTCGTAATCGAACCCGTATCATGAATCCTCTGTGTTGAATGTTGGGTTGATCCCACAATGCTCGCTTACAAAAGTGAAAACGAGCCGCTAAATACGGGAGAAGAATCCTGTTTGGATTTACGAGAGCCTAGTCATGGTAAAACTGAGCTCGCGAACAGCGCTCCTTTAGCTAGGCTAGCCCCGAAACAGCTGCAGAAATACATCCTTGTCGCGATACCACCCAGTCTAGTCAGCATTCAGTATGACGAGATCCCTGATGAGTTTGCACAGCTTTTGTTCAACTTTTACCACCAGTACGTTCATTGTCTTGTTTGATCCAAAGTATATACGATTTTGGTAATATATAACCTCGGTGCCGACTTTTCTTGAAAGATTTCAACTTGATTCGAATTCTATGACCTTATAAGTCTATAAATTATTGCGAGTGGCTAATTTTACAGCTCCATCCGGCTTGGTCGAGAAGTGGCAGAGATGCACCGAGGCACCAGCCAAGCTCATTGTTCTTGATCTTCTTGGCAATCTTGACCTCTCGGTGAATAGGAATGTCGTACCCAGTATGCAAAATGGCCGTGATAAAGTTCAGCTCCAGGCACCAATGTGGGTTTTCCTTGAGTTGGTCGACAGCACCGTCGATCGCGCTGAAGCTATCATAGTGGTCAGAGCCGCCACAGACCTTGTGCGTCAAATCCTTGAGCTCATCGAGAGAAAACGATGATGGCATGCCCAATGGGAATGTACGGTCATAGAAGAATGAAAACACGTACATGTCTGAGTCAGTAAGGAAAGAGTCCAAGAAGGATGGCTGGTGCACGCCGTCGAAACTGCATGGACCCAATTTGCACTCGGCTTCTTTATTCAAAATCTGCTCTGCGATCTTCCTGCACTGCGCAACAGATGCTTCCTTTGGTCCCTCCATCTCAATAGTAATTTCACGAGTCTTGCCTTCTTCGCCTTCGTGACCAGTTGCGTGGGTATCTGGCACTTTGACCTTAATACCAGATGCCTTGACTCCCGGAGGAAGACATGGGTTGATGACCGTAGCACCGTCGACAGCCTCGCTGCCCTTCAATTGAGTAGCTGCGACGAGCGA
This sequence comes from Blastobotrys indianensis, assembly GCA_030558855.1. Taxonomy (NCBI): domain Eukaryota; kingdom Fungi; phylum Ascomycota; class Dipodascomycetes; order Dipodascales; family Trichomonascaceae; genus Blastobotrys; species Blastobotrys indianensis. The sequence goes on from JAKTQK010000016.1 coordinate 160,858, forward strand.
ATGGATCCTCTTTCGCGCCTCATTTAGACCGTATCCCAAGTGCGAATGCTGGTACAGTTCAAAATGCCGCCCGCCGAAGTCCAATGTGTACTTATGATCGCCGTCGGTCATGACTCGATCTGGCACATTGAAAGTTGGCTCAAATACAATCTGAGTAGAGCCACCACCGAGATCAAATACTGCAGCAGTTGGGGTCTTTTCCTTGGAGCCGATGTTTCCTAACAAGTAGTTGGCAGTAATCCAGGCATACACACCTTCGTCTTTACCATCCATGATAGAGACTCCGTTACCTTCCACCACAGGGAATGGATATTCGGTCTCTAGACGCTTTCTCACCGCACCAAGAATCTTGTTGGAAAGCTCTTCGCCCAGTAATCGCAGTCCAGCAGTGGCCTTGACAGCGACTGGAGTGCAGCTCTGGACATCTTTCGGTACCGTGGCCACAGCAATATCCATCAACTGGTCAAGACTCTTAGCAGCGCCCTCAGCGTCCTCTTTGAACGAGGACAGCCCTGGCTCCATCATCTTGAACTCTTCATGCACAAGCTGTGGAGTTGCCTGGCAGTTGTTGAACTCGTACACGTGTACTCGCGAACCTGATGATCCTGCATCTATCATCACCACATATTGTGTGATTGGTCTTATGCCGTCATAAGATTTTTTGCACGTTAGCGGATCTACTGTTCCCTGTATATGCGAATCTGGCTTCTGTGTGAGGTGTGCCGTGGGTGTACCTGACGCGAAGAGCCAGAATAGCACGACCATCATCGTCGCCGCTGCAATCAACAGCCTCACATTCTTGTTCTGGAGCACTGACGTCTGCATATTACTTCGCTTGGCTCGCCACTGCTGATGCTTCTTCAAGTAGTAATCGTCGTCTCGCTTCGAGTTCACGGTGGATATAGGTATTTCAGTTGTTGGCTGCTTGAACAGCGGCATAGGCGTATGTGTCAAGAGTGCAAGCTGCTGTCTCAGGGGAGAAGGAAACGTCTGCACTTTTTCAGCCGTCTTAGTATGTTGACCTCAAAATCCTCTCTTGTTAGACTATACTGGAGCTGAGTGACGCGAGAATAAATAGTACCAGGTGAAAGCTTCAAATAAAAGACAGCAAAGTTTATAATGGTTTATATAGGTTTTAGTTTGGTTTGTGTGGGTTTAAAAATTTTATCATTATGGCTTAAAATAAACTTTGAAGAGTCTACGCAGACGCGCGCGCAGGCGGCTGCTATAAATTAATCTGAATTAACGCAAGCATAATTCAGCGATAAATGGAGATCTGCGAGACAAGCGGCTTCTGCGGGCTTAACGAACCTTGACAACTTTCATCACTTGAACAATTCCCCGTGTAAAGCTTCGAATCCTTCTCTGGCAACTCCTCAAGCGATGACCAAGTTTGCTCATCAACGAGGTATGTTCGAACTTGGAGCTCCGCGAGAGCTGGAGGAGCACGAAGAGGAGATGGTGGCGGCGGCCGGTGAGTCGTCCGTGTCCGTGTCGGCGGCGGTTGACAAAGCAGACGGACTCTCAAGTACTATAATGATCCAGCCGCCAACGCCGTCGTCGTCGCCCAAATACACACGCAGTATAGCCAGTGTGCTTGGCCCAAGCTCTTTCTTAGATGGGTCGACGACTCCTGTGTCTATTCCAGGAAGTGCACAGCTATCTCGCCGCCAAAGCAGACTCAACTCGCGGCCGTCATTCAGCGGGACGCCGCTATTGCATTCAAAGTTTACAGAGGTGATGGACGGACTGAAAGAGCTATCACTAGACACGCCTGCTTCCAATGCACATTCCAAATTGTAAAGTTTTTTTTTTCCCTTTTCATTCGATCGAAATTTGTGGGCTAACATTTGATCTAGAGCTAAGACAGCTACGGGGGTAAGGAATCTGGCTAATCAGCTGGGCCAGGCAGAGGTGCATTTAGAAGTTCGCGCCGTGCTAATTGTAACAAAAGCTCGAGACAACTCGCTGGTCGAGGTCACTCGGGACATGGCGAGGTACGTGATTGACGAGTATGGCGTACTTGTTTACGTCGATGCGCAGTTGCGAAAGTCCAAGAGGTTTGACTCGGAGCCACTTGAAAATACTGGATTGTTAAGGTACTGGACTCCAGATATGCTTTCACAAGAAGGTGCAGCAGATGAGATTGACCTTGTAATTGCACTCGGCGGCGACGGCACGACGCTGCTTGTAGGTCAGATATTCCAGCGCACAGTGCCGCCAGTCATTTCATTCTCGCTGGGATCTCTAGGGTTCCTGACCAACTATAGCATTGAAGACTACAAGCATCATCTGGAGCAAGTATTCGAAGGCGGCGTGCGTGTCAATCTACGCATGCGTTTCGAATGCGCTCGATACGACTCTCGCGGCGTTTTGCAGTCGCCTCCGCAGCAAGTGGTCAACGATATAGTAATTGACCGCGGCCCCAACCCGTGGCTCGCAATGCTCGAGCTGTACGGCAACGACGACTTGCTGACCGTTGTGCAAGCCGACGGGCTGATTCTGTCGACGCCCACGGGGTCGACGGCGTATAGTCTGAGCGCCGGCGGGTCGCTCGTGCATCCCGAGATTCCTGCCATGTGCGTCACGCCCATCTGCCCACACACTCTTTCATTCCGTCCAATGCTGCTTCCCGACTCGATGCGGCTGCGCGTGTCGGTGCCGCACCAGTCGCGGTCGACGGCGTGGATCAGTCTCGACGGCCGCACCCGCATGGAACTCGCTAGAGGCGACTACATCACGGTGCAGGCATCACAGTACCCATTCCCGACGCTGGTGAGCCGGCGAACTGAGTTTATTGACTCTGTATCACGGTCGTTCCATTGGAACAACACCAAGCAGCAAAAGCCGTTCAGCGAAGGCGGAGGGTCCAGCAGCGTGAGCAGCGAGTTATACGACATTGATTTCTGAGATGACAAAAGACTTTTTATAATTAGCAACAATAATAACAATGAACATGCAAATGAATAAGTATTATACAATACATGGATTTTAAGCTAGCAGCCATGCGCGGATGTAAATTAATGCTTCAATCTCGTTGAGAAACTCGCGGAGAACAATAATGTTGGCGTAGACCTGTGCAAGACGCACATCGCGGGACGTGTCGTCAAAATAGTCACGTTCTTCCTCCGCTTCGCCGTCATTAATGCCATTGCGATCGAAATCGAGGTGGCTCGGAATACGACTTGCGCCGGAAATCGACCGCAGTGTCTGTAGGCTTGGCCGGATCGCACGAACGTGCATGTCGTTCCCAGTGGACGAGAGTGTCGAGTTGGACGATTCTCGCGATATGGGCCGGTCGACGTTGACTGCTGCACGCAATTTGGGCAGGTTCAATCTTGATAAAGACTTGCGTACTCGTCGCACTGGGGTCGTCAATATAGGCGTTGGCGAGTCGCGAGAGCCCGATTGATCCCCAGTGTCAAATAATTGGTTAGTAGGTGTCGATGGCGCCACCGCAGAGGCCTCATCGTCAGTCTCACTACTGAGTTGGGGCGTGTGGGTGTTTGTATGCTCGTGGTGAATGGCATCGCCAAGCTCTTCTCGCACTTTGAGGGCTTTCTCAAACTCGTAAATGCCTCGATTAAATTGGTCAATGGTCACCGCATAATGCTGGTACTGGTTTGAAAGATCTTGAAGTACTTGCAACACTTTTGTGTTTGCCAAAATGGCGGTATCTGTTTCTTTGCGCTCAGTCGAAGAAGCCTGTACTTGCAGCTCCGTGGTATCAAACACTAACAGCCAGCTCCTCAATGAGCACCATGCACAACTTCCTAAATCTATCAGTACTCCACTGAGAGCAAGATTCAGCTCTGTCGTATTTGTGAAAAAATTGAGAAGCAGCTCGTAAATTCTGCGCATGAGTTTGTCTTCGGGCTTAATGGCATGAGGAAAAAGCTCCCGATCAATTTCCATAACAGTGCGTCGTTCCCGTTCTTCAGGTAAAAGAGCATGCAGTTGTTTAGTGGTCGGAAACGGGCTATTGACAATGCGCATCTCAATGTCCGATTCATAGCCACTAATGCTCAAATCCTCACACCCAATATCTTGCCGCATTCCCCGCAAAAGCGCCATTTCCCTTACATACAAGTATTCTGGCACAGTTCCAGTGGGTACCGATGATTCATTAACAGCGACCACAGTGAACAAAGTGTTGATCAAGTAAGGGTAAAATTTGCGTATCAGCACTGATAAAAGTTGGAGCGCCGCTACTTTCGATTTTTCCTGAGATGATTCTAAACATGTCAGCAATATATCTCGTAGCGTGATCAAATTCTCTGCATCGTTATCATCATTGAGCAGATCATTGCTTTCTTCAACTGTATTGTCGGCAGGTATTTTGTGGCCAAGAAAATATTGCAAAATTACCTCGCTCATTCGATTGTGGTCTAGCACTTCAAGAATGTATCGAAGAACTGTGAGTAACGGCACAGAGAATCCACCATTATTATCAGTAGACTGAATTATGGAGGGGTAAAGCAGGCGGCGCACAAAAAGTACGTCGAAGTGAGAAATCAGTTTCTTGGCGAGTTGCGTGCTCTTGCAATATCCGATCATATCTTGCCAAAAATGTAGATACCCGATAAAGTTCTCGACGTTTGCTTTGTACTCTGCAATCTCTGCTCGAGCCCTTGCGCCAAACATTGCGATATCACTCTCTCCAAGGCTGAGTGTTACGATTGCTGGCATCTCCGCATTCGATAGGGCGTCGAGCTTGGCGACGCCGCGGTTCAGTTGACTATACAAAGCACCGAGGCCACTAGCAATCAAGGTGCACATATCACTCTTTAGCACCCATTTCTCGAGTAAATCCGACGTCGCAATCATATCAACAAGGTATAGTAAGCCGGTTCTTGCATATTCACCGACATTACCCTCATGGTACACATAGTCAAGAAGTAAATAGCAAAGCGGGAATTTGACATCTGATATCTCGTCGCTGGCTGAGAGCAAGTTACTCAGCCAATGATCTACCAACTGAGGGTGCGTTTTCAACTTTGACGCTATGATAAAGAGCAATTGGCTGAATTCTTCTTCGCTCGACCTGTCAATACGCACCCCCTGGGCCATGTCACACAAGAACCGGTCTGTACAAACAATAAACTGTTTATCGCGAAATATGTTATCTTGATCTGCATCGAAAATAGTTCGAAATAGTGCACAGACTGTGCTGAACATCCACACTGGCATTTCCTTGAACGACTCCACTACTGTGGCAAGCGCCCCCTGCTTGATGAAATATACCGTGCACACATCCAGATCAGCTGCTTGGTTCTGCTCATTGAAAAAGATCTGTGTCAGATTGCTCAGATCCTGTTCCAGATCGTCATAATTTCGCTGTTCTGATGGTATGGCTAGTCTCTCCTAGACGTTCGGCGGTTAGCATTTCATGTTTCAAGAACAACCCACACTTACCACCAGATCACTGCATATCTCTTTCGTAGAGTCGAATCTTGCTCGAGGATCTCTCGTCCGAAGCTTCGATGCACGAGGGCTACCGGTGATCCGGCTAAGCAAATCCATCGATAGCCATTGCTTTTCGGTTATCGAGTTCGAAGAAGATGGGTTGTGTGATCAAGCTGAGAGGCGAGCTCGCAGGTAACGATGAAAGGGGGGGGGGGCCTCTGGAATTATGAGCAGTCGACCCAAAACAAACAACTTTTCACTTTATATTTAAAGCATAGGATTTCTTCGAATATGATTTATTTCAACTATCTATGAATCGAAATTCCAGAGTACGACGTGGTGGGCAACACAATTCGTCTTCTTCGTCGGCGGGATCTGTGGCGTCGGCCACCACGCTCTCCACAGCGGCGTCAACCAGCGGTGGCGGCGAAATGAACCGGCATAATTTTGGCAACGACTATTGCGATCATTTTTTACAAACTGGCGAGCTTCCACAGGCATTTGTTCGAAATATTCAAGACCCTTTGGTAGGATATCCCAAGCTGCAACGGCTTCATCACTTGAAAGAAGCCCACAATCTTAAGCATGCTGGCAAGCCGTACGGTAAACAGATAGCAGTTGCTTCAATGGCAACAGAGCTCAATCTTTGGGCGTCAAATGGGACGAATTTTGATGTCATTTTGGTCGGGGGTTGCACTAATCATCCACCGTCTCGAGCGCTACTATCATCACTCCCCATCCAACGTCTCACTCCACGACCTAGTATTGCATTACTGTGGGTAGCTGGCCATCAATTGGATGATGGGCGAGCTGTTTTGGAGCACTGGGGGTTTCGTCGAAGTGAGGATATCATGTACTTCGTCACTCGTCCCGATTCCAGACATTACCCTCCTCAACACTTTGACGATGCCGTTCAAAAGTCTACCTGGCATTGTCTTCTAGGATTGAAAGGCACTCTGAGACGAAGTGAAGACTTCGAGTTGATCAATTGCAATGTTGACACCGACATGATCATCGAAGACCCCGAAACTACTGAGCCTGCTAACGTGATTCCGACAAAGATTTACAAGCTCATTGAAAACTTCTCGCTCATGAGTCGTCGGCTTCACATTGTACCGTTTGACACATCTTTTGAGCTTCCGGTGCGTCTTCGAAATGGGTGGGTGATTGCTTCACCAGACGTTTTGCTCGACAATTTCAGCCCCACTGCTTATGCGGCCGATGCCAAGAATCTAGGACACCGCGTTCCAGTAGACCCTGAGATTGATTCTCTTCGACCTCGAACACCACCGAAAATGAAACGAAAGTAATGTTCAGCTTTCTATGGTTTTTTTCTTTCTTCGTATGTCATAAGATTACATCAATATATGTTATGGTAATAGTGTTTTTTTTTCTTCTTTGTTTACTCGTTCAAGATCCACTTATTGCCATGTCCAGGCTTTGGCACATCCAAACCAAACTGTCGTGGAACATCTTCAATTCGATGCTTGGAATTGAGGTTCTTTCGAAGCTGGATCTGGAAGCAAGTGGCAGAACCCTGTCGAGAAATGATCGTAGAAGAAGCAAGGAAGTATTCCCAGATTCGGAACCATCGCTTACCATACTTAGCCTCGACCTTCTCTCGGTTGCCCATCCAGTTTCGGTACCATCGCCAGAGAGTAGCAGAGTAGTGAACACCGATAGTGTCTACAGCAACAATTTCGAAACCAGCAGCCTCGAGCTTGTCTACAACCCAACCAAGTGGAGTAGAGGCATCGGCACCTGGGAATACGTACTTGTTCATGAACAAGCCCCAAATCAAGTCCTCATACTGCCAGAACTTTCTCAAACCGGCGTATTGCAAGAAAAACACACCATCGTCGTCCAACATATTGTAGACCTGGTTGAGGAACTGCCCAAACTTGCGAACACCAACGTGCTCAGCCATTTCGAGACAAGTGATCTTATTGTACTTGCCCTCTGGCACAGGAGTGTCTCGATAGTCCATACACAAAATCTTTGACTGATCTGGGCTCACGCCATCTTTCTCCAAGTTACCATTACCCCAAGCGGTCTGGTTTCGACCAAGTGTGATACCAGTGACGTTGGCGCCATACTGGGTAGAGGCAAATCGAGCCAATGTACCCCAGCCACATCCCAAATCGAGCATTCGGTCGCCTTTCTTCAAGCCAATCTTTTCGCAAACAATTCGTAGCTTGTTATCTTGGAGCTCTTCAAGAGTCTCTTCACGGTCAATATCGGAAATGATACCGGAAGTGTAGATCATTCGTGGGCCCAAGAACCAGGAGTAGAAATCGTCACCTCGGTCGTAGTGGTCTCGAACCTGCTCTTCATCCTGAGATCTGCTGTGCATAATAACTTCTGGAATCATGCCGGTCAAGAAGAACTTGAACAACGACAAAGTGAATCGGAAATTGGCCCAGTCGTGTCGATACTCGAGAACATCCAACGCATCACCCTTGAACGAAACCTTGCCGTCAAAGTACAATTCCTGGAAGGTCTCCATCGGTACTTTCTTGCCATGGTACTTGGACGCAAGAGCTGGCTCGTGGAACTCAAGGTATTCCTCAATTGGCTTACCTGGCAGCTGGCACTTTTCATTGATTCGTGGCGAGATAGTCGATGCAACAGTCCAGAACGCAACCAAAATTGGCAACGCAAAAATCAAAAATAGCAACACAAAGGTCTTCCATCCAGCACTGAACTTCCATACAAAGTAGCCAGGGACACCTAGAAGCAATGTCAACAGATAGAAATTGGAGAAGTTCTTGGTGCCTGGGCCCTCGGCCACTAATTCGGCATTCTTAATTGCAGGGTATGCGGTAGTTCGAACGCCAGTTGCAGTCGAGGCAGGCTTTGGAGGCGCCGCTGGGGGGGTTTTGATGAATTCGATCTTAGTAGACATTTTACAGGCTGGGAAATCACTCGTCACAATGACAATTTGATTTTGATGTTCCGTAGCCTTTCGCTTATAGAGCCAATGTCTGATGAGATGATCTGGAAAGAAAAAAACCACGTAGCAGCAGTTTCAAGCGTGAAACCGAAAACTGGGTGTGAGACATGGCGTGCGGCGCAGGGCTCAACTTTAGAGCCATTTTTTATTTTTTTTTCTCGGGGCGAACAAATCAGCACGCCCGGGTAACTCAGCGCCACGCACGCTATTTTTTGCTAGACAGGCGCAAAAGTTGTGAAATGCAACGCGCACAGCCTCATCTGCGGGCGCGCGCTTGCAAAAATGGCCCAAAATGCGTGTGTCAGCGATAAAAAGTGAGAGGGCGTCATTGAAATTTTTCTCCCTTTCCTTCCTCACACACATTTTATTTTCCCTGTCATCACATTTCCTACGAAATCGACATTTTCAAGAGGATAAAGAGGATTCGAACGACCTTCTGATCTTTTTTATTTATTTATTCGTTCTTACAAAAAAAAGTCGATCTTTACTTTACGAATCTTTTTTCTTTGCACGCTCTTTTTGTTATAAATAAAGAAGGGCCTGATTAGAATTTTGCCACGCGCAACATCAGCAAGGAAACACCGAATTTTTACAACTACTACAACAGAAAAAAACTACTACAGCAACATGGCTGAAATTACTTCCCAGATGCAGGGCTTGAGCGTCAAGGACAACAATAAGGAGTCCAATGGTGCCCCAAAGCGTTATGTTCCTCCACACCGATCCCGACCTAACTTTGATTCTTCTGCCGCCGGTGCTCCTCCTCCATCTGATTTCCAAGGTGGATACCAGCGAAACTACGGTAATGGCTACGGTGGTTCCAACGGCTACGGCCAAGGTGGCGGATACAGCCGAGGTGGTTACGGCGGCGGTGGTCGAGGCGGCTACGGCACTGGCACTGGCTACTCCAACTATGGTGGTGGTGGACGAGGCGGCCGAGGTGGCTTTGAGCGATACGGCGGTCGAGGTCAGGGCCGATCTGTTGGTGAGGGCCAGTTTGTCGACGGCAAGCACATTCCAGGTCCACGAAACGAGAAGCTCGAGCTTGAGCTATTTGGTTCCACCGATGATCCAACCTCCCATCAGACTACTGGTATCAACTTTGACAACTACGACGACATTCCAGTCGAGGCCACTGGTAACGATGTTCCAGAGCCAGTCAACGTTTTTGAGTCGCCACCATTGGAAGAGCATTTGCTCACCAACATTGCGTTTGCACGATACACCAAGCCAACTCCAGTTCAGAAGTACTCCATTCCTATTGTCGCTGCTGGCCGTGATTTGATGGCCTGTGCCCAGACTGGTTCTGGTAAGACTGGTGGTTTCTTGTTCCCAATCTTGTCCCAGTCCTTCAGCACTGGCCCATCTGCTCCTCCAGCTGAGCAGAATGGTGGCTTGTACCAGCGAAAGGCTTACCCAACCTCTTTGATCCTTGCCCCTACTCGAGAGTTGGTTTCCCAGATTTACGACGAGTCTCGAAAGTTTGCTTACCGATCGTGGGTGCGACCATGCGTTGTGTATGGTGGTGCCGATATTGGCATGCAGCTCAAGCAGGTTGAGCGAGGCTGTGATTTGCTTGTCGCTACTCCAGGTCGATTGGTCGACTTGCTCGAGCGACGACGAATTTCCCTCCAGAACATCAAGTACTTGGTTCTTGACGAGGCTGATCGAATGTTGGATATGGGTTTCGAGCCACAGATTCGACGAATTGTTGAAGGTGAGGATATGCCAGGTGTTCAAGACCGACAGACTCTCATGTTCTCTGCCACATTTCCTCGAGACATTCAGATGCTTGCCCGAGATTTCTTGAAGGACTACATTTTCTTGTCCGTTGGCCGAGTTGGTTCTACCAGTGAGAACATTACTCAGCGAATTGAGTACGTTGAGGACGAGGACAAGAAGTCTGTCTTGTTGGACATTTTGGCGTCTGGCGACCAAGGTTTGACCTTGGTGTTTGTTGAGACCAAGCGAATGGCCGACAATTTGTGCGACTTTTTGTTGCGACAGCAGTTTGCTGCCACTTCTATCCACGGTGATCGAGGTCAGCGGGAACGAGAGCGAGCCTTGGAGAGCTTCCGATCTGGACGAGCTCCAGTCATGGTGGCCACTGCCGTTGCTGCTCGAGGTTTGGATATTCCAAACGTTACTCACGTTATCAACTACGATTTGCCAACTGATATTGACGACTATGTGCACCGAATTGGTCGAACTGGTCGAGCCGGTAACGTTGGTGTTGCCACTGCTTTCTTCAACCGGGGCAACAAGGGCATTGTGCGAGAGTTGATTGATATCTTGAAGGAGGCCAACCAGGAGATTCCATCCTTCTTGGAGACCACTTTGCGAGAGACTTCTGGCGGCTTTGGAGGACGAGGTCGGGGCGGCCGAGGTGGCGGTGGTCGAGCTATGGGCGCTTCTCGAGATTTCCGAAAGCACGGCGGTGGCGGATACCAGGACAACCGTTCTGGTGGCTACGGTGGTGCTGGTGGCGGCGGCTACGGCAATGGCGCCTCTGGCGGTTGGGGAGGCAATCAGGACTACGGTAACGGTGGTTCCTGGTGGTAAAGAAAGCTCTTTTTACCTCCTCTCTTTTTGTCACGCCTTTTCGTGATGGGTTTTTTTTTATTTTGATTCTTGGTTTATTTTGAATGTTCTGCCAACATGTGACTCTTTTTTTGTTTGTCTCCCGATGATGGGAGTGATGGGTTTTGTGTTCCTCGTGTGATATGGGAACTGGGATACTTTTTTTTCTTACTGAAGAAGAAAGAGAGAATCCTTCAATTTTTTTTTTATTATTATTTGCATTGTGAACGTTTTTTCCATGTTTACATCTCATGATCTTTGCATTTTTTTTTTCAAAAGTTTTATGCTTCCATTTTTTTTATTCGGCTTAGAATGGGAAGAAAGAGAGAAGATATTGGGATATCCTTATCATTTTTCACGATTTTACTAATGTTTACGATGCATAATTTTTTGTTTTGGAAGGATCTTTTGAAGATGCATTGTTGAGGGTTTTTTTTTCTTGTGTTTACTGGAGATGTGTATGTGAGAAAGGAATCATTTGTGTTCTGATACGACGAGGAACGAGGAAATTTTTTTATTAACGAGATACGAAAATTGTGATGATTTCTACGATATGCATTTATTTTTACTGGTAATTTGGGAAAGAAGAAGAGCAAGCATCTTTGATATTGTTTAGGGGTTTTTTTGGAGATGAAAGAAAAAAAAAGTTGTTATTTTTTGTTTTATACGGAGGAATAAGAGAAGAAGAAGAGAAATATGGCAGTTTGGTTTTATTAGTATTTTATTGGGGGGTTTTAGAGAGAGAATCAAGAAAAAATATATAGAGGAGGTTTATCATTTGGTTTTTACAATATATAATTGAATACTTCGATAAGTTTATTTTGAAAAACGATGGTCGAGAGACTTGCAGTTTATGTGAGCCTGGTGTTGCAGAACATGCATGTCGGCGATGGTTTCTGGAAATACATTTGGCAGTTTGAGCAGTACTTTCCGATATCGGTTGGAGGTGAAGTTGATGGCGATTCCATTATATGTCTTTACATGGATCTCTGAAATGTCTATTTGCGCAATATATATATCGCTTAAAAGGGGGCATTAGGTCCGGGGAAATTCGGGTGTGCATTGTGGGGTACCGTCTGTGGCGTGACATCAACACCACCGCCGATAGATTCTTGTTCAAATTGGGAAAATTGGTTTTATTTCATCAAGTATAATATAAAATAACAAGGTCATGACCATCATTCGTGTGTGCGGGTGAGGTTTCGCTAATGAGCCGTATTGCGGCTCTCTCTTCTTGTCAGCGAATCAAATATCCCACGACTGTTATTTTGGATATGACAATCAGCTAGTACTACCGCTATAGATCAAGTTCAGCCACGCGCCGAGCCTGTACCCGGCTTTGGCAATCTGCGTCAGCGCCACCGCGTGGTTGTCATTGTAGTAACTGCCCGAGAGGTCAACGTTCTCTACACTGTCGACTCCATTGACAAGCACGTTGGAGCACACAATGGCAGACACTGAGCAACCTTCGTCGCCGCAGTCGCGGTCGTAGTCCACAGAACAGGAGCTTGGAGGGCTGTCGTTTGCGTCAATGAAATGGTACGGCTCAGAGAACCGGCCTGCGGAGGTGTACCGGTACGTGTCTGCCCATGTCGCTACATACGCCATGTAATCCGAGTCTGTGGTGCCGAGTACGCCCTGGACGGCAGACTTTGTGACGGACGAAACGTAGCTTTGAGCGATCCAGCCAATTGTCTCATGGCCCAAATCGCCCCATGCGTGAGTGAGGCCCACCAGAGTCGGTACTAACAAAGCTGCTTTCATTGATCGTTACCCACGCTACAACGTGGTGCCGTCCAATATATATATTCTAAAAATCTACAGATTTATCGAGTCTATAGTATTACATAAATTGCACGGCACTGCTCATCATCAAAGGATCTCCAGAGCTTGTGGTGAATAGAATCCACAACGTGGGGAAAACATCTGTCAAGGAATCACTCATGCAGGTTCAAGGTACACAAACACACACGCACGGCGCTGTTGATAATGACTGCGACCGGCCATTTATTGTGTCCCCGTTGGATTTCGTCGTTTTGCCATATATATTTAGTAACTAAATCTAGAGCACCAATCAACCCGAGCACGCCTTGCTGTTATAAGCCGTTATAGGCTCCATAGAGTTGGTAGTCGATTTCATTTCTTCAAAGCCATATCTTGGCACAAGAACAAGGCCACTTGCACTCGATTATATCACAAGACACCCGCATTTCCAGCCATATCGAGTATACAAAACAGTCTGGCTATCAATTTGCTAGAAATCCGAGCCGCAGTTCGGGTGGCCCTCTTTCTCGTGAAACTCTTAGACCACGACAAAAAATTGAGACTTCCAGGGCGGTCTCGGAGTTCATCTTGAAAAAAAACTGTTATTAATAGATCTGTAATCTCGAGTTTTAGATTCCAGACAATAGAAAGACCAGAGGGGACCAGTCGACATCCCGAACAGAAAGGAAAAAAAATAACCTTAACTCTAACACTAAAAGACCTGTTTGGCGACTCGAGCAACAAAAAATAACATTCAAGGGATCCCGGATTATCTATCGGACCAGGAATAACAAAAAAAAGTTCTGCTCAGCCACTTGGCTGTTTAGAAAAAATTCTCATGCTGCTACCCTTTTTGGCGGGAAGGTGATGCATAGCTTTTTGGGAGAGACAGTTTTTTTGTGAGCGGTGTGTGTGTGTGTTAGACTTGGGAGAAACTGAAAGAATTGCAACAGTCTCACTAAGTGGAAGGGAATACCACACCGAGTCACCCGGCAGTGCACCGTTTTCACGCTTCGTTTTCCGCCAATCAATTTCCGCCGGCCCGGCACCGACGATGATGGCGATGACGGGATGGCAAACGATCGGCGGGTAATTCGGACGATGCGCGTCCGATGATGTGCTCTTCCTGGCCGCCGCCCGCCCCGATTTTCTTGATCTACACAGAGGAGGGTAACTGCGAGAGTTTTTCCGCAAAAAACTGTTCGGCGCGAGCAACCCGGAAGTGCGGCAAAAGATAAGGAACTCGAGATTATCTAAATGGAATTCACGGCGACGAGCTGAAATGCGATGAGAAAGTACTGTAGAATTCAAAAAGATTCTATAGTGATATATCTAGATTGAGAAGGATGCTTGGAGTTTGAACGAGACACCATCAGATCTCCTAAATTACAGTGTAACTCATGAAAGCAGCCAAAACAAACTGATGTCTGTCTTTGATTTCAGAAAACAGACCCGCCTCTTATACCGCCATTGTGTTTTCCCAGTCTAGATCATTCTTTGGAAAACGCGTTTTTTTTATTTGACGCAAGCCCTTGCGACTGGTTTAATGCACGGTTCATAAGCTGTTTGTGGTGTAGACGTGCGTGCAATGGGTATCGAATGCGTAAACGATTGGTGGACTACGCAAACAATTTTGGTCAACTACGCCTCTTGAATGGCGGGAGAGGAGGGGTATGTGTTCAATTTATAGAAGCAAATTCTTTGGATCACAGACTTTTTTGAACGGAAAGTCACAAAGCATCGTGGCCTGCGTAATTTGCAATCGTAAGCTGGTGTAAGTGGGGCGGTTTAAGTACATACTGGTACGTAAAGCGTTGGCTTATCTACGACTTATCTGTTGCGGCAAAATGTACGGTCCAAGACTATAAACAATTGGCATTGAGCTTGAAGCCTATCCAATACTTTGGTGCAAAGCAATATCGGAATATCGAAGATAACCGAGCAAATGTCTATAGTTGCTACGCATAGATAGTTTGTATGTTTACCCGCCATTTTCAGGACAGAGCTGCGGCGCTTTGGTCACTGTACTAGGTCATAGAGCTTTATTACCATGCATAACACAAGGTTAAGGGAAGAGGCCCGAATTTAGCAATGAAAGGGTCAAATGCCGCATTGCAGCATGCTGTGGACATAATTTCCCTACGGAATGTTATGTATAGCGGTTTCTATTAATGGCAACAGAGGTTAAAAAAAGGGCGGTCATAAGTTGTGTAGACCGAAAGGTAATATTCGGCTCGAATTAATTTCGAAAGGAAAATCAAATTGTTACTTGCCTATTCAAGAGTACCTGATCATTCCGGGTTGGGGCAAATGCATTTGCCCTTCTTGCACTCTGTACCCGTTCCTGAATATCACTTGCTAGAAGCATTTGCGAGATCTATCTGCACAACATGAACACAGTTGAAGCGGGTGAAACTACACAGCAAACAAAGATGCAGGTAAAGTTACGGAACAGTGCATTTTCAGTTCTTTTGTGGAAAAGCGGGTTTTTTTTTGAAAGGTAGTTTTTAGAGTAGTGCACACACGCTCAAACCGCTATCACGTCAGGGTACATGGACGTGAGACTCGGGGAGTTGTTTCTTGGCTTGCCCCTTTTTGTTGCATGAAAAACGGGTTTGCAATTGTTTGCAGACAATCCGGTTTATGTGAGTTTTTGATTGTTTGAGAACAGTCAAGTGAGATCATATTGTTTTTCGGAGTTGTTAGGATTTAATGATTGTTCATCGGCCCGGGTTCAAATGGCTACTATCTAGAGGTTGCAAAGATTCACTAAATTAAAGCGGGAATAAAGCTGTTGTTAGTAAGTTTACGTGTGTTATTTAGCCTACTCTCTTTTAGCAACTTGTCATCATAGTGAACGAAGATGCTGGTTTTAGCGCATGTTCAGAAGGCGCAAATCTCGGGGCCATGAACACGAGTACAGTAGTATCCGAACGGTGGGCCCGGAATAACCTTTTGAAGAAAAGCTGAAACTCGCCATTTACCAATAGATCTTACAACGCGCAGTTGAAAGACGTCTCACTACAAGGATCATCTCCGCTGTGTTTCTCAAGCGCGTCCATTTTTTCCCTACTACAGTACTAACAAGGGGATGGATCAGAAAGATGATCTGAAGGGGGATCAAGCATACGGGCAACGCAACGCGTTTATGGACATTTTATCTCGATCTTTTTCAACAAGGTATATCTCTACATATATCTAGATCCTTGAGTAGCTAGATACCTCTGATTGACTACACATCTCGGTCCTCGACGCGTCCGATTGTCAGATAACGTGTGGCTCTCCATCTGATCAAAGTTTGACCAGATTCAAAATCATGCTTAATCTCTCCTGCCTCTCCCGGACAGTGGGGTTTTCCCTATAGGAGATGCCATCAATGATCCTTGCATTTTCGTGATCACTGCATCTACATGTGCTCCATATCTGGAGAATTCGGATCAATCCCGTGTTCAGGGGGGCTCTATCTGACTTACAAGAGGCAGAGCGAGGGGACATAACAGCATGAGATTATAAGAACTATAAGTAGAGTGATCATATATAATGCTATAATGCCTAATAAGAATCAAAAGAATATACTAAACATCCAACGGTTCTTTCTAGGGCTAAAAGATCCCAGTAGTAGTGAAACAAACAACAAAAAAAACACCCAAACCGGTCGCGCTTCTCCTTATAGGCGGAATTCCATCTGATCCTTTGCTATGGTAACCAGCCCCTGAAATATTTATAGTGTACTAGTACCCTTTTGTTAGATCCCTTGATTGCTATCTGGAATAGCGCACGTGTATATTGGATATTCCATTAAAAGAATAGCAGTGTATATTCAAGATTCAAGATATTCAAAATCCGGTTTAGTACTACAAATGACTGTAGACCCCCTCCCTCGTGTATTGCTGAACTCGGGGAACATGTCCAATAAGACCTCGACCTCTTTACGCACGTAAGCTTTCAAGGATGCATAAACACACCCTCAAAGATTGCTGCTGCAGCAGGTATGTTTGTCTCCCACACAGAGATACAGTACACGGCGAATCGGAGATTTGGAGATACAACAACTGTATCTCAAAAGACTGCTTAAACCAGTCATGTTATTATAGAGAGAATGATATATTTTAAAGGAGGGTAACATTTACCCTGAACAACAGTAAGTGGATTTTATATAAAAACAAGAATCTGATTGGCCAGTAACTTATTTTATTTTAATCGGGACTCTTATCAAAAGAGAAATCCTATCAGGCGTAAATCTCAGCACACCGGGTTCGAGAACAGTCTCCCTAAAAAAGACGACATTCAAAAAGTAAATTCCGAGACAAGAAAAAAAAAGTCCCAATGGCGCCCCCCCCCCTTTTGGGATATTACAAACTCGGAGTCACATACAAGTTTTTTTTTATTGGCACCGGAAAAAGCAAATGCGTGCAACGTTACACACGCAACAGGCCAAAAAAAAGGAGGTTTTTTCTTCCAAACAATATAAAAACCCAGCCGTTTCCCCCCTTTTTTTAGAGCTTTCTCTCTTCTTCTCAACTATCACAAAAAATGCAGTTCAAGCTCGCCGTTGTCGCTACTCTCGTCGCCGCCGTCTCCGCCGCCACCAAGTATGTCTACTGAATGCCCAAGTGTTGTGTTTATCTAAACGACTTTTTTTTCGCACACACACACACACGAAATGATTGGAACGGAAGAATTCTAACAATTTGATAGCACCACCGCTTCTAACGGTACCAACACCACCTCCACCGCCTCTCCATCTGGCTCTGAGGGTGCTGCTGTCCACCACTTGGTCAACGCTGGCGTCATGGGCGCCGTTGTTGCCGGTGGTATGGCCCTCGTCCTCTAAGCGCATCACTACAACAAAAATTTTTGCAAGGAAAAACGTTTTAATGTTTGGTTCTAGACTGTAATTTCTTAATCTTTTGTTTTTTGTGCTTTTCTCAAATTTCTCTTCTATTTTTTTGTTCGTTTCGTTTATTATCTATTTGGGTGATTTTTTTTTTGCTTTTATAGAGAGAAGAATAACCTAATTAATTTAACTAAGATCTTTTTTTAAAAAAAACACATCTCATCAATGTAGTATCAGATATCGATTGATCTTTCAAGAGTTGCGATGCTGATGGGGGGCGAGTTGCTGGTACATTCCGGAAAAATGCTGAAAATTTTTAGTGCGGCTTATGGGGCGCACCGTCCCTAAAGTCCCAAACATAAAATTGGACACCACTTTGTGTTTGCACCCGGCCCACAAAGGTTACCCGGCTTGCAGCTCTATTTTTCTGACCCCCAAAAATTCAGGGCCCTTGGCAAACACTTCAAAAAACCTCCCTGCGCACAGCGCTCAGTAACAACATACACTCTGTGTTTTACTTTTTGACGACAAATATCGACCAATGGGCAACGTATCGTCCGTGCCCACAGACCCGTCTTGCTCGCTCTTTCTGAGGCGACCGGACAGGTTTGCGGTCAAGCAGATGGACGTGCTTGCGGCCCGTGCCTATTCTTCGTCTGCATATTCGTCGCCGTCGTCTCTGGAAATCAATCTCAGTAACCTCAACCTCGCCGCCAGCGACGGTGCTGGAATCCACCACTTGTTGACAGTGGATGAAAGCTTGAACGTGTCAATGATCGATGGCAATCCTGCAGAGTATATCAAGGTATGTGTTTTAAATGTTTTCATCTCCGCCGAAGCTAACCCAAGATAGGATACCGATAGTAATGGGTTCCCGTTCATTCTCAAGGTACCGCATTCCGACCAATTGAAGTTCAAATTCAAGCTACAGCTCCACATTTCATCGACATTACCTATCAACAACCTCACATGCATCACCGCCCGCACTCGCAAGCAACTAGACAATTTCATCACCACCGAATTCTTCCACAATGCTAATATCCAAAACGAAAAGAATGTCAACTTTGTAGGCGACTATACATCCGCAGACGAAACACCAAAGACTTTGGATCTCGACTTTACACTCGACTGGCGACAAGAAGATGAGATTGCAAGGGACGAAACTAAGGGCACTCACTTGGTGGTGTGCTTTGCAGAGTACGATAAACGCGATCACACCCTCCAACAACTAGCTCGATTTACAATCTACATTGACCAAGCGCCAATTGCGCCTGCTGAAACGCCGACCACCACGACCACTACTACTACTACGAACCATAATACTGCATCTAACGAATTTATCAATCGCATAATACCCTCTCCTTCACCTCCTCCCTTGGCGCCTATATCGTATCAACATGGCTTGTCGTCAGCGTCAACAGTGCCCATACCAGTTCCATTACCTCCTGGCGCCTCGGTTGCCGCCGCCACAACACAGCAACAGCAACGACCGTCATCGCTGGCTAATGCATTAAACGGATTCCAGTCTCCATCAAGTCCTCAGCGATCGACTAGCGCTCTGCTGCCGTCTTCGCCTGTCCTTGCACAACACCACGATCACCAATTAGAAGAGTCGATCGATGTCGTTTTGCAAAGGGAAAAGAAGCAAGGGCTGGTAATGCCTCGTCCGGACGGCGACTCTACATCGCAGCCAGAGGACGGGCCCTTATTCAGAGCCACTATTGCATCACTAGAGAAAAAGACTGGCAATCTAAAATTCAAGACCAAGAAGCTTTTGAAAAGGGCAATGCTGGTGCACGAGCGACAACAGTCCCTGGTGGAGGCTCATCGACTATTTATTCAAGAACTCAAAGACATTGGTGAAACTGAAATACCAGCATTCCAATCTGTTATTTACAAGTACTTTGACAAGAACTCTCAGGGACAGATGGAGATGGTGGCGTTTTTGCGTGAGAGCGCCCACGAGATGCTTGTCCACGTGGTGGACCCGTTGCGGAAACTGTACGATCTCGAAATCAAATCGTTTGATGTTCGCAAGCGGGAGTTTGACGACGAGTCGAGCCAGTACTACTCGTGGCTTTCCCGATATTTGTCAATGAAGCAAGAGGCCAAGGGCAAGAAGAAGATTGAGAATGATACAAAGTACCCAGAGAAGAAGAAAGCATTCGAGCTATGTCGATTCGACTACTACTCGTATATGCAGGATTTGCATGGCGGTAGAAAGCAGCAGGATGTGGTCTATCAGCTGGCAAAGTATGCCGAAAGTGAGATGAATCGCTTGATTAAACTCGCTGACGGAATGAAGCAGAATGTCAAGCCACATGTGGATACTCTGATCGAAGATGTCAAGGACGCTAATAAGGACTGGACGAGAAACCGCACAGAGCGGGAGGTGAGAAGAAGAGCATTGGAAAGATCGATTGTTGCTCCGGAACTGTCATCCCCAATGCAAGAACATCCACACTATGTGCATGATCCGAATGCTAACATTTCTTCGTCTCCGCCGTCTTCTAACAATACTAACAACAATCCTCCTACTCTTCGAGTCAATACGGACCATCCCAACTCCCATAGCATTGCATCTGCCCTCGCTACTCCTGATTTGGCCACTGCTACTGCCATTACTGGTAACACCATTTTCGAAGACTCGCTTCAGACTCCAAGCGTACAAGACGATTTCAAGAAAGAAGGGCTGTTATGGGCCATGTCGCGTCCTGCAGGCTTGGCCGATCCGTTGGCGAATTTGAACAAGCCTGGATGGCACAAGTTTTGGGTCGTGCTGGCCAATGGTAAGATTTGTGAGTACACTAACTGGAAGCAAGGTGTTGTGGATTTGCATAATGATCCGATTAACCTCAAAGTTGCGTGTGTACGAGAGGCACGCAATGCAGATCGAAGATTCTGCTTCGAAGTGGTCACGCCGCAGTACAAGCGGGTGTATCAAGCAACAAACGAAGAAGATATGCAAGCATGGATACGTGCGATCAACAATGGCATCACTTCTTCGCTTGAGGCATTTGAGGAGCCTACGATTCCTCCTCCGTCGTCCAGTGCTGTTCAAAGGCGTTCGTCGAATCGACGCACTGCGTCGCTGCATCATTCTGCTTCGCATCACCATCACGGTTCAAATCATGCCCAACCGCAGGCGGTGCTGCCGACTCATCCACCTCCCACGCCACAAGCTGATGATGCATTGTTGCAGACCATTCGAAGCTTGAGTCCCAGCAATGCGCGATGTGCAGACTGTGGCTCGGCGGAGAAATGCGAGTGGCTCTCGATCAACCTGCTAGTCGTGCTGTGCATTGACTGCTCTGGAATCCATCGATCTTTAGGGTCGCATATTTCCAAAGTGAGGAGTTTGACTCTGGACACTGTGAGTTTCACCAAGGACTTGGTCGAGCTGATCAAGAGTGTGAACAACGACATGATGAATAGCATATGGGAGCAGCTGTTGGAAAACAAGCCGCGCATTACCGCTGAGAACCGGCCAGGCTTTATCACTGAAAAGTATGTGGAGAAGAAGTTTGTTGAGCCTGTCGCACGGCCCAATGCACAGCTTCGCGGCTCTGTGATCCAATCAGACTTGAGAGCAGCACTGCATGCCTTGGCATCGCGTGCCAATCCAAATACGCCGTCGAGCGAGGACGGCGACGAGTCGCTGCTCATTTACACATTGAAGAATGCGCCAGAGGGAGCAACGACGTTCCCGTTTGCGGAGCTTTTGCTACTCAACAGTGCGTCGCTGCCTAGTCCCAGTGCCGGTCCAATAGCGTTAACGAACCCTGAAGCTCGTGCGTACTTGTCGCGCAAGCTCGCCAAGGATGCCATCAACTCGACTGGTGCGACCAACTCCACGCCGCTCAAGAAGAGCCAGAGCGTTTCCAAGACCCCTGACAAGGTGGTTGGACGAAGGGACAAACGGATGAGCTACCAAAAAGACCAGTAATTTTTTTTCTTAATTCCTTTGCATGTAATAGAATAGCGGACTAATTGCATTAATGTATTCATGACTTTTGTGGAAGGAATAGATAAATATATATGTAAGACAGTGCGGCGCAATCTCATGCTCTTAGCGGTCTAGCAAGCTTGTGCCGCCCCACTGGCGGATCCGAATATGTTTATTGTCTCTTTGAGCAGCAGCTATGATGAGCGATGCATCTTTAATTTCTGCCGATAAGACTAGGCTAGAGATCTTGGCGTTGGTGAAGAATTCTTGTAACGCAACTATACTGAGTCCAGTCTCGCCTAGCACCAACGTTTCCAGCCTCGTACAGCCCGACGATATCCTCGCCAGGAAACCTGCAGAGATGGCGCCTTGCAAAGCGATCGTTCTTATTGATGGCTTCAAGTACTGCACGAGCGTATCTTCAATGCCCGCGGCCGCGGCTGTAGCCTTGAGTATAAATGTGACTTGCTCGAGCAACGGCAGTTTGAGTGCACTCAGCGCTTCATGACACGCCGTGTCGACTACCACCAGCCTCTGCACGAAACTGCCGTAGAACTGGCGCCGCTTCTTGTCCCTGACGGTGGCGAGACGGTTAACGTCCATGTTGCGCCATACGAGCTGCGACGCCTCGGCGAAGCACACCCAGTTGACTGTCATGCAGGGAACCAAGTCGTGGAAACTCGGGTGTGGCGGGTTGTTGGTATCAAGCCATGCATCCGGGTGTATCTCGTCGCTTAGGTATTTCAGAATGCAGTATGCGATTTCCGGTACTTCGAACAGCAAGTCCATGGCATTGACGACTGTCATGTCGCTCGCGTTCGCGACGCGCGACGAAAATGCAAAATTGTGCGGCTCTAAAAATGACTCTCCGCCGCCAACGCTTTTGATCCACTGAGGGAAGTTGGAAAGTAATGCTATTTGATATTACGCACTATCTAGCCTCATAACCGTGCGGTGTATATCAATGGAAGTCCATTCATACATAGCAGGGCTCGGGGTTTTCCTTATAGCGTATGGTGGTAATTGCTTCCTCGTAGCATATAACTGAATTGTAGATGTATTTATTTATACCTTCAAATTCTAGTTAATTTCTCTCGCCCTGTGTATATTCGCCAAATCTAACAAGTGGCGGATTCACTCCTAGTGATCGACTCCAACATCGGTGAGAAAGTCCACCCAGCATTGACCGAAAAAGCGCATTGTTTCAGTGGTAGCTCGATAGAACCTTCAGATAACAATAGATGGCTCAAAATTTCTTGGCCATCCCAGTGCTCGTAGTTGCTTGTTTGAAGAATTGGATCGTAACACTTTTGGACGCCCCGATTTAGCATAATTCCACGACGTGGTGGGGCATAGCTCGACGTATTGGTTGAAAATAGTGCAACATCCAACAGTTGCACAAATAACCTCAATTCAACGAATCAAATGCTACGTAGCCACGACACTCGGCATCCTCATTGTCGATTCCGAGCCATCGACTCTAGGGTCAAGGATAATTGCGCAAATGCGCAATTATACCAGCACGACTTTTGCTGGCGAGCGTCGTTGTTTTTTTGTTGTTCATAACATCCGGTCATCATTGAGGAAGACCGAAACGAGGGCCGTAACGGGTCGTATTTAAAGAATAAACAGGCAGGTGTCGGGTTGCCGTATTATGTTGTGCCAGAGGTACGGCTGGGATGCGTATACCTATTATACTCGTTTAATTAAGCTTGTTCCTGTATATAATGTATATCATCCTAGCTGCGTAAGACAAACGGTCGCATCTCCGGTACCTGAAATGTCGGACGTCCCGACGCTCATGTCGCCCCCGTTCCGTCGATGCATGATCAGATACAAGGGGTGCTGCCGGTCTGTAAGTAGCATTTGTCATCGCGCCACCCCCATTGTGTCCACTTCACATACAATCTCATAGTCTCAAAGGGACCCTTGCAGACTGTTTAATAGTTTGCCTATTTACCCGCTCGCACAATATCAAAAGCTGTGTGCGTCCACCACCAGAGCTCGCTCTTCCGATCTGTTTTGTTAGTGCTCGGTCGCGGACTTCCGACATTGTCATTTTTTTTGGTTGTACATGTCTGCGACACCAACAACAACACACCGAATCCATGACACATTATGAGAGCACAGTATTTGTAATCGCACTGAATGTTTTAATGCTATGAGCGTGATTCGTTTTAGTCTACGGGGGATGCTTCGAGTCCGTTGAATAGCAGTACTAAAATTGTATATCAGCCGTGCGCATCAAAGCAGGCATCACACATTTTCAAAAGTCCAAATCGCTTCGTACTGTGCGAACATATCATCATCATCGTTCACATTGTCAAACATTCCAAACCATATGCTCAATGACACACCATGCATAAACCCATCTCGTTCGGCCCGACCCCATCCCCCACTTAACAAATTAACAAAAGTGGACCCGTTTTGTCAATTAATAAGCCGTGTGTGCCATGCACGCACTGAGACAGGATCGCCATAATGCGGCTCTGTGCTCTGTAATGAGCATCTATACGTCCAACGCTGATATAAATACGCGCACAGATCCAACAGATTCCTTCCTTCCCAGTTCTTTCAAAAAGCAGTATCATCTCACTGAGTGGCAGGAGATATATGACAGTACAAATGTCGGAAAGCACTGTATCTGAAAAGTCTCCAGAAGAAACGTCCTTAGAGGTGGGCACCGCACCAGAGGGTGCCACTTCTCAAGTACAAAGCCAAGCACCACCGCCGCCAAAGATGACGCCGCCGCCAGATGGTGGTCTGCAGGCATGGCTCCAAGTGTTTGCAGGCTTCATTGGCTTCTTCATCTCATGGGGCGTGATTAATGCATTCGGCGAATACGAGACATACTACCTGAATACCCTCCTACCCGGTGAATCTCCAAGCACGATTGCGTGGATCGGCTCGATCCAGGCGTTTTTGGTCGTAGGATTCTCGGTCATCACTGGAAGGGTGCTCGATGCCGGCAAATTGCGACATGTGCTTTTATTCGGAACGTTTATGATGGTATTCGGTCTAATGATGACTTCGCTCTCGACCAAATTTTACCAGCTGCTGCTCGCTCAAGGCTTCTGCGTCGGCATTGGCTGTTCATGCTTCTTTTCATCGACGGTCGCAACTGTAGCGCCATATTTCAGCAAGAAGCGAGCTACTGCTATCGGCATCGCCGCTACTGGCTCCTCGATAGGCGGTGTAGTGTACCCCATTATGGCCAGGCATTTGATTGCCGAAGTCGGATTCGGCTGGGCTACACGCATTATTGCATTCATGATCTTGGCCCTTGCTGCCATCCCGCTGGCTCTTTTGCGATCAAGAGTGCCGCCTCGCAAGTCTGGTCCGTGGATCGATGTCCCGTCATTGACCGACTGGCCATATGTATCGATCGCAATCGGCATGACTGTAGCGTTCATCGGCCTATATGTGCCTATATTCTACGTTGAGACATTCGCACTGCACATCAACGCCTCCAAGAACGTGTCTGGCTACATTGTGTCGATTCTAAACGCTGGCTCAGTGCTTGGTCGAACGGTGCCTAACATTCTCGCCGACCGCTACGGTAGCACAAACTGCCTCATCCCTTGCATTTTCGGCGCCAGCGTCCTGTGCTACTGCTGGATCGCCGTGCACAACGACGTGGGCTTGATATTATTTGCCGCACTATACGGCTTTGTGAGCGGCGGCCTCGTATCGCTGCCGGGTTCAATCATCCCCAATATGACCAAGGACATGAGCCTTCTAGGCACGCGACTTGGTATGGCCTTTTTCATGTGTGCTATCGGGGTGCTGATCGGCGCCCCCGTCGGCGGAGCGATCATCAAAGCACAGAATGGCGACTTCCTCGGTACACAGCTGTTTGCAGGGACACTGGCTGCTGTCGCTGTCGTGCTGGTGACTCTATCTCGTCAGATCCAAACCAAGGGTGCATGGAAAATGAAGGTTTAAACACAATGTCTTTCATTGTCTGTATATATAAATAAAGCTCGTACACTGCATAACTAATATTTTTGCATATATTTCTCTCTCTGACATTTTGATCGTCCGACTCGAGTGGAAAGTTAGCATATGTATGGTAATTGAAACAGGAAATTTTATTGGGAATCCGGAAACTTGAAATACGAGCAGTGATGATCAGCTGCTTTAGAATCTCGGAGCAGATGATAAGAAAAAAGTCGACGCCTCTCCGGAATTCTACCATTTAGAAGAGCCCTGCGTATATTTTTTTCGATCCTCAAGCAAGGTACCACCGCATCACCTCACTCGGCGATGTCTCGGCGCCGCATAATGTGGGGCTGTATACCGTTATGAACATGGTAAGGATATAGCTTGTAGGCCCTGAAGATCTTTATTATTCGGGGTGATCTCGGATGAGAATTGAATATATATATGTGTGTATTGATCATAGAGTGGAGAGGGTAAATGGGCAAATTACTCAAGCATGAAGACGCGGTCGTTACGGCACATGAACGGCCGTCGACAAGCACTTTGGAAGAGGTAGAGAGCGACAAAACCGCGGTAGCGTGGGTTCAAGTGCTGTGTGGGTTTATCTGCATGTCGAATTCATGGGGCATGATCAACGCGTATGGCGAGTGGCAGAACTATTATCAAACGTCGCTCCGCAGCCAGACTCCGTCTGACATTGCATGGATCGGTAGCATCCAGGCATTTCTGACTTTCTTGGGGTCTGTAGCAGCAGGCAGACTGCTGGACAGCGGGTACTTGAAGCTCGTGCTGACAGTAGGGGTGTCGCTTCATTTCGTCGGATTGTTTGCCACATCGTTTGCGACGCAGTTCTACCAGATCGTACTCGCACAGGGCGTTTGTACCGGCATTGGATGCTCTTGCCTCTTTTCTGCTGCTGTGACCGTTGTTGCTCCGTATTTTACTCGAATGAGAGCTACCGCGCTGGGGATCTCTACCAGCGGCACCTCATTCGGCGGCGTGCTGTATCCTATTGTACTTCGCGTGATGATCGACCAGGTCGGATTCGGATGGGCGATGCGCGCAATGTCGCTGATAATGCTGTTTCTAAATGCGATTCCCTTAATAGCCTTCAAGTCTAAATTGTCGCGCTGCCGCACCTCTCGCAGCTGGATCGATGTCGAGTCATTGAGAGACGTCACATTTGTCACGTTCTCGCTCAGTGCAATGGTCGCATTCTTCGGGGTCTACATCCCCATGTTCTACATCCAGCCGTTTGCAACATCCATCAACTCGTCCAAGTCGCTCACGTTGTACATTTTGCCCATCCTCAACGCGGCCGGGTTCGTCGGTCGAGCTACTCCTACAATGCTAGCTGATAGAATCGGCACCATGAACACATATATCCCCATGCTGATTTTCACAGCAATTGCCGGGTTCGCGTGGATAGCAGTCACTTCGAAATCCATTGCGGCGTTTACGGTTTTTTATGGCGTGCTGAGTGGCGGCGTGGTGTCGCTCATTGTTGCAGTGGTGCCGACCATCAGCGACGATATGACCAAAATCGGTACCCGTGTTGGAATGTGCTTTGCTGTATGCTCAATTGGCGTCTTGCTTGGTACACCAGCTGCAGGGTGGCTGATCAATAGACAAAACGGCAAGTTTGAAGGCGCACAGATCTTGACTGGCGTTGCAATGGTAGTGTCGCTAGGGTGGTGCATAGTAGCCAAACGATTTTCAAGAGTTGCAACTCGGTAGCATGAAAATTGCGAAATACAAGGCATTGTTTTATTAAATAACCATTCATTCGATTCATCTTATATTCTCATCGTAGATGCAGACTTGAAACGGCAGTCAAAGGAAATTAGGGACAAAATACTTTTATTTTATATAAATCATATCACTACACAACAGTTACGCATCAGCGTAATACTTCTTGAACTGTGGGGTCTGGGTAATACCCTGCACTGCCATGGGCTTGTACGGCTCCTCCAACAACTCCAAGTCTTCACTGCTCAACTCAACAGCAAGAGCGCCAATGGCCTCATAGATTCGCTTTTCGCTGTTCAGGCCAACAATTGGGTGTGTACCCTTGTGCAAGTCCCAAGCGACTGCGATCTGAGCCATGCTAACGTTCTTCTTCTTTGCCAATTGCTCAACGCGGTTTCGAATCTCGTTGGAGTGCTCGTTCTGGTAGGGCTTGGTGAAATTGTTGAATGACTCACTACCGCTTCGAGCGGTTGACTCTGCGCCGTTGACTGGTCGAGCAAGCAACCCGAAATTGTTTGGAGACCATGGAAGCAGACCGACACCAGTCTTGTTGCAGTATGGAATCATCTCCCGTTCTTCTTCTCGGTACTGCAAATTATAGTAGTTCTGCATCGAGATGAATTTGGTCAGATTGTGCTTGTCGGCAACGTGCTGCAATCCTGCAAACTCAAACGCTCGCATTGACGAAGCACCAATGTACCGCACTTTGCCGCTCTGAACGCAATCGTGCAGTGCCTGCATAATCTCCAGATCCGGCGTTCGAGGATCGTATCTGTGGATCTGGTATAGATCGATATAAGTGCCTAGTCGCTCTACTGACCCTTCAACAGCGTCGAGAATGTGCTTTCGTGACAGACCGCCTCGGTTCTGAATGTCGTCGTGGGTCTCGATCGGCAACCCATCGGCACTGGTGATATTGTACACTTTACTAGCAATCACAATTGTGGATCGAGGAATATTGTACTTCTTCAAGAACTTGCCGACTAGAATCTCAGATTCACCATGAGAGTATGTGTCTGCGGTGTCAAAAGTTCGGATACCGTGATCGTACGCATACTTCATGAGTTTGAGCGACTCCTCCTCCTCGAGCACCCAATCGCCCCATTTCTTGGAGCCATAGGACATGCATCCCAGAACGATCCGCGAGACCTTGAGACCGGACTCGCCGAGGTAAGCGTACTTCATCTTAGTTTCAGTCATTTTTTGCCAATGTTAATGTGTTTAAAAAAAGAGAGTCAAATTCGGTGGTTGCGCCGGGGTTTTATAGTTATGGCGGCTTATTTCCGAACGGTGGGTGCTCGGCGATAAAGAACCTTCGATAAGATTCTCGGATATGACTTGAATCAATAACTGAGAATCTGCATGGGGATTAGTTCAAAGAGATGCAGCCTCCGCATTTCTTAGTAATGCTGGAGATGTTGATTGGGATCCCGGACGCAGTGCATCTGTACGTGGCTCACCACTAAAGATGCATAATTAACAGAATCTGTTCAAGTCTGCAGATTGTATTCCACCTGATGCGGACCGATACCCTTTATCTACACTGAAAATACATATACTACAGTATCTAGATGTAACCAGAAATTCCCATAATCCATGTATTTTCAAGACAGTTGCGGCTGCAGTCTTGCAGTCGTCTGGCTACCCCACGTTTGCTCTTCCCAACAAAGTGGGCGGGGCAAAGAGCAGTCAGTACGGCTGAAACGTCGGAGTGCGCTGGTTCTAGTTATGAGCGTGGAGCTAATTGTGAGTCCAGTTCCGTTCGAATCTAGTCTATAAGAGTTGTATAATGCGCTTTAGTCGTGGCATAAGCTGATGTGCGAATCACATAAAGATATCAAGATGTAAAATACGATAATAGTACGGTTTGAGTTTATATCACTTTGTTTTGTGCGCCGCAAGGCCTATGGCACCTGCTGGTCTTGAGTGCACCGCTTATCTTAAATCTCGGTGATATTTAACTATCAGATACAGATGTAAGAGTTGCTCTCGTTTAGGTGAGAGCGGGCTGCAAAAGAGAGCTGAAAAAAAGGGCAACAAACATATGGGCACTCTGGCCATCGTGGAGGGATGAACTTTGTGGTAATTACCAAAAATGGAAGGATAATGTGTAGTTTGTGAGTATGCTGTGCTGAATATACTGGTATTTAAGAATGAAGAAATAAGTTGAATATAAAGACTCAGAATACTGTGGTGTAATGGATATGGAATATCGATATCGTGGTAAATCACGTGAGGGTTTCAATTGCAGGCGGCTCAACCGATACCATTCATCCATCATCTAGCGCTATACACATTATTGCAAAAATCTCTCTTGCTTCTATCTAGCTTAATAAAAATGTCAAAAGTACAGATCGGCCGCCATCATTCATGCTACAAGAATCTCAAATTACTTGGCAAGGGCAACTTTGGTAATGTGTATCGCGCTGAAGACACCCAGAGCGGCAAGGTCGTGGCCATCAAAGTGGTCGATGTCGAGAACTCTGAGGATGAAATCGAGGACATTTTGCTGGAGATCAATATCCTCAATCAGATGCGGTGCCCTTATATCACGAAATGCTACGGGTCGTTTGTGCATGATATGAACATGTGGATCATCATGGAGTACTGCGGAGGCGGCAGTTGTTCGGACTTGCTCAAGGCAACCGGCTCAGTCGATGAGCATTTCATCGCGGTGATCATTCGCGAGGTTCTCAAGGGGTTACGATATATCCATGATGAGAAAAAAATACACCGTGATATCAAGGCGGCCAATATCTTGCTTACATCCGCGGGAGATGTTAAAGTAGCAGATTTTGGAGTCAGCGGCCAGCTTACGCAAAGCTTGACTAAGAAGGATACATTTGTCGGGACACCATTCTGGATGGCGCCCG
This sequence comes from Blastobotrys indianensis, assembly GCA_030558855.1. Taxonomy (NCBI): domain Eukaryota; kingdom Fungi; phylum Ascomycota; class Dipodascomycetes; order Dipodascales; family Trichomonascaceae; genus Blastobotrys; species Blastobotrys indianensis. Next base: position 190,908 of record JAKTQK010000016.1, read on the forward strand.
AAGTCATTTGCCAAAAGACTGGTTACAACTGCAAGATTGATGTGTGGTCGCTGGGCATCACTGCGATGGAGCTGGCGGAGGGAGAGCCGCCGTATATGGATTTACATCCAGTGAAGGCTATGATGGAGATTGCAAAAAATACCCCTCCACAATTACCAAAGTTTTCACCATTCAAGCTTTCTTACACTGACAGCTTTCGGCAATTCGTACAAGCCTGCCTGATTCGAGACCCCAAACTGCGACCGAGCGTGGCGGATTTACTAAAGTCGCGGTTCGTGCGACACAATGCTTGGCGGCAGCCATCTTGCCTTGTGCCATTGATCTCTGCCGCAAAGTTGAAGAATAGTTCAGCCTCATCTACCTCACCTGCCTCGCCGCGAGCTGACGGTCGCGAGCCAGGAGATGTATGTGCACAGGGCAAGGACAATCGTCGAGTTCAAAACAACAAGCCGCATCAACCAGTAACACCTGGGTGTGCATCTCCGCGACAACCAGCACCACTTGCGTCACCCATTAGAAAATGTGAAGACAGCTTTGAATGGGATTTCGACGAAGGTAAGGAAAACGAGCAAGACGAGCATACAAAAACATGGAGAAAGATGACAAAGAACTATGCTCGAGCGCGAACCAAACTAAACTGTTCAGCAGCTCTTACTCCTAATTCTTCAAATGCAGATGCGACCAACCAAAAAGTGCTCAAGCGCAAGGCTTCCGATTCCAAAGCTCAAAATGAAGCACGACGTGCCGAGTTGAAAAAACACCAGCAGGCCATGTTTGATAACATTATCATTAGATCATTCGACGCAATTGATGCCAGGGCGAAGAATACCAAGACAGTCAATGCAGTGCGGCAGCTGCGCAACAAGTTTATCGAATGTGAAAGAGCCGTGCCGGGGCTTGCTAATGCGTTTATGGAAGAGATGTGGAAAGCAATGTGCACCATTCAAGAGAGTGCATTGTAATAACGGTACACCTCCAAGATATTGCCCTAATTCGGCAACATGTAAACATACAAGTATTCCCAAATGAAATTTCTAGTGTACCATTCGCCCGGATTTTGTTTCCAATTCTGTGTCCATCGGATCGTATTAGGAAATTCCAATTGTCGGCATGATCGGCTACACCCTTCGAGCAACTAGAGCCGTAACGGTGGGAAAAGCCGCCTAAAATGGCGAGTCGCGCGGCGCGCGTCGATCCCTTTGCTCAAAGAGAAAAAAATTCAGGGGGCGAGAGAGAGTCGTAGGGGTGCGACTGTAGACAAACAAGTGTCGAAATTAACCGTTGTATTAATGAGATCAAACAAATGCCAAGACCATAGTTTTTCAGAATGACATGTCTCTTGAGTGTGATTTTTAGATCAGATAGACATTTCGAGGGTTCTCATGACGGAATGTAAAGTGTCTAAAAACTCTAATCTTCTATGCGTGAAGGGCATACCGGTACGGATCTGAGAGAAGGAGGTTTTTTTTTATTTTTACTGTATTGGCCCTTAGATCCTGCTTCAAGATTGCTCCTGCCGCTGCTGTACTCAGGTTAGTACATCTGTAGTACAGTATCTGGATATGATGCGCATCATCCGGGTATAAGGAGCGATACGCATGCTATAAGGAGGAGGACGGTTGTGAAGAATGCCCGATTGGGCTGAATTGTAAACACTTTTTGAGCTTTTTTACACAGAAAATTGAAAAAGAGAATGGCTGAATTGTAGAGTTTAAACACAGAGATTTTATTCAAAGTATGAATATTTTTCATCTATTCTTTTATAGAGAGTTCAAAGTTTCTAAGCATAAAGCGAGTCACATTGGCGCATCTCGATTGCTTTTGGAGGTGCGTTATGTGGCATGCAAGTGCAAAACACTAGAGGTTTGATCATCTCTCAGCACGAGAAAAGAAGATCTTTTATTTGACAGGCCATTTAGTGAATAGTTTTATGGATAGATAAACAGGATAATAGATTTATTCACATAAGCATTCACGTTTTCAATTACTAGTACTGGAAAAGAATTCACCCAATTTGGCCAAAGTGGTTACCACGACAACCCAGCCACCCCGCTTCCATCGTTTGAGAAATGCCCGGGTAACCACCACATACACAAGCACACACACACACACACGCACCCACCCACCCGCATAATTTGACGCTGCAACACGCACAGATTTGAGCGCTTGTGTGATTTATTTTGTTTAGAAAGGGCCCCTTCCCCTTTTAGTTTTTTTTTTCTCCCCTTCTCTTTCCCTTTTCCACCCACAACATCTACACTTTCCAACAAAACCCTCGCTACTTGCTTGGAGACTAACAAGTTCTTTGAAGTCACATTTCAAAAACACAAAAAGCGCTTATTTGTTCCATCTAGCAATGCATTCTACGGTTGTTCTCGGTGCATTGGCCGTTGCCTCGGTGTCTGGTATGTTTTCGTTTCGCCCCTGTTTTTTCCAGCGATTTTATCACACGACAGACGTGGTTGGGACAGAGTCACTTTTTTTTTTCGGAGAAAACAAGTGACTAAAGTTCAATCATGTCTACCGTGAATTGATATAATCTATTAATGATCATTAGAAGACGGTAGTTGTTTTTTGTTTCGATTCTTTTGAATACTCTCGATGCGGAATGGGCTGTTGCGGTGTTGTGCTGTGTCTATAAATGTCGCAACAATTGCTGTGTGACACCTATCAGAATATCCTCGACTATTGGATATAATACACAAATCCTCGACTATATGAATATCGAACAGCGACAGGATCGTTCACGCCGTTGTTATTTACTGAAAATTTGGCCACGACAAGAGATTATCTTATCACTTACTTTCGCCAAATCGCCCCCACCGGCACGGCGTCTCACCCTCTTCGAGGAACTATCCTTATTCTTTGTCGCCGCAGCTACTCCTGCCGAGCAGGGGCCAATCACCAATCATCCGCTTGTATTCTATTCCTTAGAATAGCAACACGCATCGCTTGCCGTGACGCGCGGGTCATAATATGCTGCAGCCAAAAAGCCCCTTCTCCGGAGACACTGTTTTCAGATTTTGAGATTTTCCCAGACACGCATCCTGAGAGCAGAGCTCACCCACCGCCACGACCCTGAGAAAAATAAACCCCCCAATGACGTCCGCGAGAGAAACAAGTGCAAGAAGGAAAAACAATAACAAAAACAACCACACCAGTCTTCTTCTCCCCCTGATCATCACTGTAGAAGGGTTATACAAATGAACAAAAAAAGCTAACTAAATTATAGCCGCCAGCAGCAACAAGGCTTGTTCTTCCAGCATTCAAGTTTCCGCCCAGAGCGACTTGGACAACATTTCCTCATGCCAGACCTTTGATGGTGATATTACTTTCAACGGTGCTCCAAACCTTCCAGTCGCCACTATCAACGGTGTTGAGAAGATTACCGGTAACCTTATTATCAAGAACGACACTGTGTTGACCACTTTGAACGCCCCATCGCTCACACAAATTGGCGAGTCATTCGAGGTCAATGTCGCTACTGTATTGAGCCACTTTGGTTTCCCACAGCTCACCAAGGTTGGCTCCATCAACTGGGTCACCCTTCCAGCCATGTCTGGTCTCAACTTTGACTCTAGCATCACCAACGCTACCGACATTACCATTTCCGACACTGGTCTCACCTCTTTGCAAGGTATCAACGTTGACTCTGTTGGCACTTTTAACATCAACAACAATCGATTCTTGAACGAGGTTAATGTCGACTTGACCTCTGTCTCCGACTCTTTGGACATTTCGTTCAATGCCCAGTCTGTGTCTGCTTCCTTCCCAGTTTTGGCATGGGCCAACAATGTCACTTTCCAGGACGTTGGCTCCATTTCTTTGCCAAACATCACTGCCGTCAACAACTCTGCCGGCTTTATCAACAACACCATCCAGGGCTTGAACTTGCCATTGCTCACTTCCGTTGGTGGCTCTTTGGCCATTGTTTCCAACGCCCAGCTCTCCAACGCCTCTTTCCCAAAGTTGTCGCAGATTGGCGGTGGTTTCCAGATTGCTAACAACACCAACTTGAAGTCCATTTTAGGTTTCCCTAAGGTGCAGACTGTTGGTGGCGCCATTGACTTTATCGGCGACTTTGACAAGGCCTCTTTGACCAGCTTGGACTTGGTCAAGGGTGGTGTCGATGTTGAGTCTTCTTCTGACAAGTTCAACTGTTCTTCTTGGGACAAGGCTCACCAGGATGGTGACATTCACGGTGACTCGTATGTTTGCAAGGCCAAGTCTTCTTCTACCTCTGTCGCTCTTACTGGCACTGCCACTGGCGACTCTTCTTCGGCCTCTGCTACTGGATCTGCTGCCAAGACCTCATCTTCCAAGGGCGGTGCTATCAACATCAATGTTGAGTACACCACTCCAATTGTTGGTGTTGTATTGGCTGCTCTTTTCCAGTACATTTAAATTCTTTTCTATGAATTTTTCCCTTTTCTCACTCACTCACTCACCCACACACCACCTCTATCAATTCTTTATGTTTTTACTATTACTTTATTACTACTAATAAGCTCCCCATCTGATTTCTATTAATGCTTTTTCCTCACTCCCTCTTTGTAGTCGAAATAAAAAACTTTGTTAAAAAAATCTTGTCTCCTATCTCATGCTATCAGGTTAGAGCCGCACGGTCGTGAGAGATATCACAGAAAAAAACGTGGGTTGCGCGTGCGCCCGCATTTTAGTGGAGAAGCGGCGGCAGGCAACGGGAAATGGGCTACTGCTGCAGGAGAAGAGAGCTGCTTCTTGTGCTTTTTTTCGTGGGCTTTGGGGGCGTTTTTAAACTTGATTCTCTAGCATTGCTGGAAAGTTTTACGAAATACGAGATACGAGGAGAGATAGAGAGAGAGAGAGAGAGAGAGAGTTGACGACGGAAGAGTAATGGACGCAGCAGCGACGGATGGCGGAGGCTCTAAGGGCACTTCGTCTTCGCCGAGTGTGCACACCCACGACCATTCACAGAGCACCGCCGGCGCCATCGTGAACGACCAGAAGCCGACAGGAGTGCGCAAGTCGAAGGCGAAGAAACGTCGGAGCCTGAGTTGCCAGACGTGCCGGAAACTCAAGACGCGATGCGACTATGATCCTGCGAAGCGCATGTGCCACCGGTGCTACATGTTGCGGTTGGACTGCTCATTGCAGACCGAACCGCCGCCGGTGGTGATCAAGAGGGAGGAGCCCGTGGAAGAGCACCAAGATCCGGTGCACCAACGGCCGCATCAACATGAAGCAAGTGGTGGTACAAGTCTTGTTGGTGGTAGTGGTGGTGGTAGTAATAGTAATAGCAGCATAGAAGAGATGGAGCTGAAGATGGATGCGATGATGCGAGCCATGGCCGATATGCAGCGGATGGTCGGTGAAATGTACGACAAGCGGGCGCAGCGGACGATACGGTTGGAGCAAGAGGACAAGAAGCATAATGTATCGAAGCAGTATGACGGGCTGGCACCGTTGGTGGAAATTAGAGATATAGACTACAAACTGTTCAATCGCAAAGAGCGGTACGAGCCCGTGAGGGAGGCGTCGGAGGAGCTGGTGGCATGGATCAATAGCAGGGTGGAGTACTGCGAGTCGATGATTTCGATATTTCGGGCGAAATGCGGCAACTATTTAATTTCAAACGGGTCGATATCCAAGCAGACGCCGTTGCTCGCAGGCATCTTGACGTTGCAAGGCATGAGGTGTGACGATAAGGCTACACACGACGACACGCAAGCACAGCTGTTTGGGATAGTGCGACGAGTGTTGGGAGCGGTGCTGATGACGAACCCGGTGCATATTGGCGATATCGAGGCGATGCTGTACATGTCCATGTTTAATCCTGCGCGCAAACCAAAGCAGCCGATATTCGATTCGTGGCTGCTGACGAGCTACGGGATCAAGCTGTTCATGGTGTCGGCGCCCGTCGCCGAGCTGTTTGAAGGCATATCGCTGAGGGAGGAGGTGAGTGTGGACAATCTGTATTTGGTGCGGTTGTGGAATAACCTGGTGGTGTGCCATTTGCAGTATGCCATTGCGAGCGGCAAGCCCGTGATGGTGCCAGAGGACCACATGGACATGTGCGACAAGATGCTCGAGATCCCCAGCAGGTGTGCTGCCGACACATATGTCGCTACGGAGATCCAGCTGCTGAGGATCCAGAACCGACTAATGACCGAGGACAGTGCACAGGTGCTCGAGACTGGAGAGATTCTGCAGTTTCCGGCGCTAGAGCAATGGCGGTCGCGCAATTGGCAGCATGTCGATGTAGACCCCGTGAAATCGCTGGGATTGGGCTACGACTATTGCAAAGTGCTGCTTGCAAGTAGGCTGGTACGCAAGATGAACAATGAGCAAGAATCAGCTTCGGTTGGGTCGTCGGTGGCTTCGGTGTCGCCACGCCGCCGGGCGTATCAAGTAGCTATCGAGAGCTCTTCTTCGATCATTCGTCAATTTCTGGATTTGACACCGGCAAGAATTGAGGGTATGCCCAATTACCCGCTGTGCATTCTCATCTACGCGGCATTGACGCTGTGTCGGTTCATCCAGCATACTCCGGACCGGGCAGGCACACTCAATGTGGTGACGCGCATATACTGGTATCTGTACCATATTGGCAACCAGCCTCGCAATATTGTGCACTCGATCGCCAACATTATCCGCAGCGTGGTGGAAGAAGCACAGGAGCAGCAGCAACAACAGCAGCAACAGCAGCAGACGCCGCCGCAGCAGCGGCAGGATACTCCTCCTCTGCCGCCACCGCAGGTGCCAATTGAAGTGATGATGAATGGGGTGATGGCGATGCATAACGAGAACAGTCTGATTCCGGATATATCGCAGTGCTCGAGCTACGACGAGTTTTTCGAGGGCATGTTCTCGTACGTGCAAGGTGCTGCACAGCCGTTGACTACTTGACGTTTGTACTATATAATTTATGTTCAATGATATAACTTTGCACTTGTGCAGTGACGATTTTTCCCAGTTCGTCGACACGCCCGTCCCTCACGAGCTTTCTCGCGACACTCGAGCTCACACCTTGAGTGTCGTGGTCGCTTTTCACCAATACAATCTTCTGCGCCCACTGGCTCGGCACTGCAGTCTCACCCCGGGAAATGTTTTCAAGCCACTGCTCTTGTAGCTGTATACTTTTCATCACGTCGTCTTGCGGCGTGTTGGATACGCCGTCTTCCTGCCGTGTCAATGCACAAATGCCCGCTTTGGCAAAGAACGATTCGAGCGCTGTAGATACCGGCTGGTCGTAGTACCGCTGGTCGAGAATGCGGAACAAGGTATCGAACCCGGCCAAGAACCAGATCTGGCCGTCAAAGTCAATAGCGTTGAGCTTATCGACGAACTTGGCGTGCTTGGTGATACCCCACCCGAACGGCGCATCCTTGAACTGCGGGACCAGCAATTCACAGTCGCGTCGGAACCGCTGCATCAGCTCCATCCGGTGGGTATAGTCTTCCAGTGTCGAGGCCGCCTTGTCAGCGTTGGTCGTCGCAAACAGGAACAAGATCGAGCACGGCGTTGAAGGCGATAACGACAGCGCAGTGCGGACAAGCTTGAGGTGTGCACGGTTCGGCGGGTTGAAGCTCGAGTCGAGCACTAGCAGCCGCTTCGACGAGGCAAACTTCGGCGAAGAGAATATGCGGATCGCATCGTTGGATGAGATGAACGAGGCGAGTGCCGACATTCGATGCAGTGACGTTTGAGACATGTGGGGGAAAGAAAATTGGAGGCATTCAATTCAAGATTGTCAAGCAACGAAAAATAAATATTATGTATTTGCAATTACGAATAAAAAGAGAGAATATAAAACATGAGGTTAGAAACTTTTTCATTTTTTTGGTGGTTTTTTTTTTTTGGTTGTTCTTGTTCAATTGGACACTGCTTGACTGTCGGACCTTTCAGACCTTTCGGCGGCGCCGTCTCGTTGATCGCCAGGACGCGGGTCGGCAGGATACTGTGTAATATCAAACTGGTCCAGCTCATCAATTGGATCAGTCAGCTCGTCCAGTGCCTGTCGCTGAACTTGCTCACTAGTATCAGGGTCAAACTCCTCGCCAATCACTTCGCGCCAGATCTGCTTAAAGTACCTCGTCAATGTCTTCAGACCGCGCAAAAACCCGAGATCAGGCGAGTTTGGGTGCTGCGGAGGAGCCTTGGTATTCGGCGACAAGACGTCTTCGGCGGTGACGCACTGCGCAAAGTCGATGAGTCGAAAGTTGAACTCGGAAGGCTCCTCGGCGGCGCCATCGTACATGAGCAACAGCGATGACCCGTACAATCGATACCCATTCAAACGCTTGATAATGCTTTGTAACTCTTCAAGCTTTCGCAAAATCTCGGGAATGTGCCGCACTATCGACCCCTTGCACTTGCCGTCGTACAAGTACTTCATCAAGCACGCCTTGAACTGCGCTCCTGCCCTCACCGACCGACCAAAGTACTTGTCCTGGAAAAAATACTCGCTCTTCACCAAGTCCCACACCTGCATTCCACAGATCCTTACTCCAAGCTCGTGCGACGTGGTCTGGCGGCATTTTTTGGTCTGTGATATCTGCTTCTTCTCCGATGCATCGACTCCGTATTGCCGAGTGCCCATCTTGAGATCCATAACACACGGTTTCCGCATCCCACGAGTCAAGTCTTCCAGCAAGATGAAACGTTCTGTCTGGGTATACGCCCTAGTATTGCTGCTGGTACCACCACCACCCATCGCCGACGAAATCGAAGAAACTATCGACAAAGACGAAGGGCTCTTGCGACCTGCGCTGCCGTTGCCGTCCTCATCAGTCTCCATGTCGAAGACCTCTGGCTGGTCTTCATCCTTTAGACCAATCCCATGGCTCTGAGTACTCTTCTTCATGTACACTTGATCGTTCTCGTCAGTCACTAGCGAAACGTCAATCCCGTGCGCACTGCTGTCAATCTCGCCATCCAGTAGCTCGACACTCGGCATGTGCCGGTGTTGGCTAGCGGTACTAGCCTTTTTGATCGACGGACTCGGCATCGCACTAACACTCTTTCGGGCAAGATTGGCAGCGGCTGCATTCACCTCGAGAAGTTTCTCGTGCGTGGTTTTTTGGAAATCAGAATCTGAAGTTTCACGCTGAAGGACTGGGCGTGGTGCAAACACTTCTTGTAGCACCAGATCACGCAGTTTTCGATTGACTGTGGTGGCGCCCCATGTCACTTCGCTCTTGCAATCCTTCAGCTCATGCTCGCTGGGCGACGCAGCAGTTGAGTACTGTTTCAACAGCGAATCAGGCATGATATGGATATTGTCATCAAGTACAACCTCGTTAATGATCTCTTCTGCCAGTGACGACAAATCGCCGCCAGCTGTGTTAGCCTGATCCGGGTCGTAGTCTTCATCTTCCGGCTGGATCGTTCGTCGCACATTCAACACCCCGATATATTTCGGCATAAACCGTAGCAAGTCCTGATGGTTGCGCTCTACAGTCTCATACCACATGTTTTCTCTATTGATCAATGCTTTGCAAACTGCTCGTCGTGAGAATCTGAAAATTGCAGTATGGCCACCGACTTTATGCTTGAACGGAGTGAGCTCCACTGAAAGCGGGAACTTGGTCGCTGCAGCGCATTCAGCCCTTATAGTCGCGCTATCGTCGTTCTTTGATTTATGCGGAAAGTACGTCGCAGACGATACTTGGTTCAGTTTAGATCGGTTAGTCTTGGCCGCCCGTTTTGGTGATTCAAACTCAAAAACCTTAGGCTCGTGGTGATGCTGTATGCTAGTAGGTTTCAATGCGGTGATATTGTTGTTGTTGTTATTATTATTAATATTAGCAGTTGTCGTTTCAGGCGTAGTCGTCGTGTCTACCATAGCGTCTTCATCATCTACCTTGTTATCATCCTGCTCGTCTTTCACCTCATGATGCTTGTCGTCGTTCTCTTTGAACAGTCTCAGCGACTTTGACGCCTTTCTGCTCGACCGGGCATTGAAATCCAACGTCTTGTCAGTTGCCACGCTATTGCCACGCACGTCTTCCTCTTCGCCTTCGTCCTCGACTAGCGCCGGAAACGTTACCGACGACGGCAGCGAGTAAGCAGAGTCGTCATAGCTCTTATTCATGTAAAAAGAATCGGCCGGCGATAGACGCGGGATATCCTGCGGTGCTGGCAGATCTTTAGAACTTGCATCGCTAGTCGCAGTTGTAGCTACCATCGTTGCAGGTAGGCTTTTTGGCGACGTCGTCATGGCTGTGGTATTTTGATGCTGATGATGATGGTGGTTATGCCGCACTAACCCTGGTCCTCGTGGCAAACCTCGCTTGTCGGGGATCTCAGCGTCGTTAAAGTCTACAGCCTCCACCTTGATTTGTCCAAGCTTTGCGTCGAGGCCATCGTCATCCATCAACTTGTGGTTGGTCAGCGGCCTATCGTGGTGATGGTAGTAGTTGTGTCGTTGGAAGAAGCTGCTTCGGCTCATCTACACACATGTGATAAGAAACACAAGAAAACGACTTTAAGAGGCAAAAAGATAAAAAAACCTCGCCACAGAGAAGCTCTAATAAAGATAGACAGCCAGCTCGTTGATTTCTTATCGAGATAATACACCTACTAGTGTATAAGCTTTAAACAAAATACAAGTAGTCTCTGGTTAAACACAAGTACCGCACAGTCTCGAAATTGCGTGCGTGTGATGTGGTGATGCCTGAATTTTCGAAGAGCGCGGAAACCCACCCAAAAAATTGTGTGAGGGTGCGCAACTACGGTTGCGGGAATGTAAGGTATTATGTACTGTATCGATATATGAAAAAAACAAGACAGTGATGATGTGAATGCAAGGTTATATTTGCATCAGATACTCGATAGATGGGTTGATAGATTGCGCATGTGTGTGCTGGAATTTCTGGGGTGGGCTTACTCGAAGACTAACAATGAGAGAGAGACTCGCTAACAGCTCACGTTCAACCAACGTGCTTGATTCTAAGGTTCTCCTGGGCATTTTGTGTTTCGAAAGAGAACAATGGGTGTGTGCCTTAGAGGGCCGCTCATCTCCAATCGATCTGGGCACCTCTCCACGAGGGGTTTCTCATCTCAGACTCTTTTACTCTGTCGAGATCCATACATCTACTAGTACTCCCTTGGAAGATTCCATGAAACGTGCCTTTCAAACGTCAAACCATACAACATTCCGCTCCATAGAAGAGGGCCTGCCCCCCTTTTCCCCCTCTCAGTTGTACGAGCAAGGTTTTACTCGTCCATGACGTCTCGGTACAGGCACGTTTGTATTCCTCTCGAGCCACTCAGCGACCGCAGATGAGCCACACCTTGAAAATTCCCCCAGCCGCGGAACATTGCACCTATTATGGATGGATTCCTGTCAACTATACCAACTATATACCACGTATCTATCGACTAAATAGGCTGATCTAAAACACTTCAAATGCAATAGCGCAAGGCTAAAAGAGACATTTTCATGCGTATCGATGGATCACGTAATACATGACATAATCATCCCAGAAATAAAAAGAGCAGTCACACAGCTTGAGGGGTAAATCATAGAACAGCCCTACCAGTGCGCGCGTGGAGGGCCCCGCCAAACCCACTCACCACCCAAAATATCGACGACTACGACACGCCAAATTCCACTTGTATACATAACCCAGTTAACGACACAAAATGGAGAACACCGACGGAAAATTGGTACGTTTTTCGCTCCAAAACTACGGTTCCAATCAGTTGTTTTCTAACATAAGATTCTAGGTCGAACTTTACGTTCCACGAAAGTGCTCTGCCACCAACCGAATCATCAAGGCCAAGGACCACGCCTCTGTCCAGATCAACATTGCCAACGTCGACGCTGAGGGCCGTGCCGTTCCAGGTTCCAACACCACCTATGCTCTTTCCGGTTACGTTCGAGCTCGAGGTGAGGCCGACGACTCTTTGAACCGACTTGCCCAGGAGGATGGTTTGTTGAAGAACGTTTTCTCTTACACTCGATAAATTATATTTGCCGAAAACAAAAGTATTATATTGACGACCCTTTGAAAGAAGAAAAAAAGAACCTGTTTAATGAGCATGAAACGCTTATTGCAACGAATGTAATAATAAAAAAAGTGTTTTACGAATAATACCGGTTATAGTCGAGAGAATGCTTGAGGAAGGAGGCTGATGGAAGCGAAGCGACAAGAATCGATATGCTGCGCGAGGATGATTTGAAGTCTCGGTCCAGAATCTGCTGTGAGATCTCGTCTATGAGTTGAGTAAGTTTGCCGTCGTGAAGAAAAAATTCTCGATATAGGTGACGGATCACTTGGTGGCTTTGATCAATGACAGCCTGGAGTGTAGTACTGGATCTTTCCTCGAAGCGGAACAGCCTATCGATGCTGGATTTGTAGTGTGCTACGAGGCACATTACAAAATGCTTTGCTTGTATACCATCGGCCTCTCGATCATGTTTCAACGAATGCCATAGTCGCATTTGTTGAATGAGTCGGGCGAAGATCTCATTGTAGTGTTGCAAAACTCGCCGCGGGAATATTAAACGTAGTGGTTCCGGCACGTTGTAAACCATTCTAAACATATCCGTAGCCCGGAATGATTCGTAAGTTGACGGTTTGCCCATACCAAAGTTGAGTACTGCTCGTGTCTTGGCCCCCGCTGCTTGAGCGGCTTCTTCCACCATATCAGATATGTAATGGTTGAGCTGTGCCGCAGAGGGCGGATATATATTCGGTGTGCACAAGTGGTCGAACAGCGCTTGCTCCAATAAAACACACAGATTGCCGTCTTGTAAAAGGTAAATGTTGCGGATTAGATTGAGATTCATCTCCAGATTGTTGGCGTCATCCTTGTTGAACAAGGTCCTCACCATATCGTTGCCAAGTCGATGCTGCACCATGAGAAGCTGACCAAATGATAGCGATGGAGTAATATCCATCGGACAACTATCAAAGTCTGTGGTATTCATTTTGGCAAGAATCCTCGTGCATACATCTTGTAGCTCGTCATTGTCAGAAATTGTGTACTGGTCCATTTGGTGTATGAGACCTTCAATGTCTTCCTCAGGGTCTGCCATTGAAAGCGGCGACGCCTCATGACTGTCATCGTTTTTTTGATTTTCATTCAATGCATTAATCTCGTAGTTATCAGCTTCAATTTTTTTCGATGCAACGCTTTTACTATTGAAGCACCATTGCAGTCTTGATTTCTCAGCATGATACCACCGGGTATTGCTCCAATAATCGCCATACACACGGTGTATTTTGAAGCAAACAAAGGATTCACAAATCAATGGCGCGAGCTTGGATAGAAATTGGGGCACCAGTTCTTGGTCAACGCTAATTTCTCCATCCAGTTCACGAATAAATAACTGCGGCTCGAAATTGCCGCTTTTAGCTAGTCCTACTAGCTCTTCAACCTGCCTCAGGTAAGGCTCAGTCGTTCTTTCAAGAATCAATCTAGTAAGCAAAAACATATCCAGGCTTGAACTTTCATATGTTAATGAACGGGAGTACAACGCGTCTATCAAGCGATGGGGCTCTGGTAGACGATTGAGCCTGACACTTTTGCTCACATCGCTACACCCGACAAGCCGTGCTAACAGTTCCACAATGCGAGCTATGGGCCCGATGAATTCTGAAAGCTCAATGAGGTTTGTCAGTGGATGGACATGCTGGCCAATTGCTTTGAGCACTTGCTCGACGCAATCTGCAAACGCGATAAGTACTGGCTCGGGTACCTTTTGGGTGCGAATCGTCGCTACTGTATATTTCAGCCTCCGCCACTGGCTACCGCATTTGACGCAAGAATTGATGATCTGTGAAGTACCGACCGAGGAGCACGCCACGAGCCGGAATGCGGTAGGAGATACGGGCAAAAAGAGCATTCGCTTTTCAGAGTAATAGAACATGAGTGACTGCCTTCCTAGCGCCAGATTTTCCAAGCACGATACAAGCTTATGCTGTGGGATTACCTTCGATTTTGGTTCGTTTATCATCACAATATCGACTGTATATGCATCACGCTCTGAGAGCATCCTGCTCAAGTGCTTGGTGGTTCTCGCCGGAAGCTCAGACACATTGTGAAACGCATCCCAAGACTTGAACGCTTCCGGCTCCTCTTCACTCAACAGCTCATTTTCATCAGATGCTTCTTCATCGCTGTTGTCGAATACAAAATCAATCTCCGGCCGCTTCTGCTCTTTCTCATTCAACCCAAACGGATCGTCGAATACGCACTCTTCAGCCCTCACCTCAAGTTCTTCCAACCCCGTATCTTCATTGAATACATCCTTAAAAAGCCCATTAGCAACTGGCTGTTCGATATCTAGCCTTTGTGGGTGCCATTTGAACATTTGAACATATGGACTATGTACACACACTCTCTCTGTAAGGCGCGTCCCAAAATACACACGCGTTGAAATAGGTCTGAGCCTCACGACAGCCATAATGTCCAAAAGCTACCAGCTTCTGGAGGAGTAGTACGTCTTGAGTCTAGGAAAAGAAAAAGCTCGGAGAGTCTGACACATCAAGTTCCCACGTCTCCAGGAATTGTCCACCTGGAATATATCTCATACCAGTGCCCAAAAAGCTCCAGACTCCAATATCATCGCCGTCCAACTCCCTTAATCCTAGACCGGTATCACGACCAGTCTCACGGATAAATATTGAGTCTAAATTGCTTCCATGGCACGGCGTATTATTTGTTCGCAATACTAAATCGCCTTATTTTAAAGGCACATTCCGATTTGAAATAACTTTTGCAACTTTCAGCCAGATTAGACAGTACTTACAGCCATCTACGACGCCGACAATTCGCCCGTACAGCTACAATACTTACCCAGTTATACAGCTTTCATCAGAGATTCACACAACAGACAATTATGAATCGCGTATAGCAGAATACTGTCTCGACGGTATTGAGGATGCTGAGAACGAAGCCATTGCTCAGGAGCTGCCCTTTTCTCGAGTACTACATGCTCTAGCAAGGCTCCAAAACTGGTTCGATGGTTTAGATGTGGCTCATGACGAGCATCTAGCGTCCACTGACGTGAAAGTGTCCAACTCGGATACTTTGCTATACGAGTCTGCTCGTAGCGACCACGGCCGCATCATCACTTTCACCCCAGAAGACGTTTCTCTAGACGTCCGGGCCATCCTGCATTCCGTAACCCGCAGCTAATAGAAGAACATTACTAATATCATCATCTCCGCCAAAATTCCCCCACCTGCTCTTTTGTGTCTGCAATCGCTACCGTCTCTCTCTGTCGAGCCGTATGCATTGCCCTAATTTGCCAACGCGGGCCGCTTCCAAGCGTTTCTGCCCCGCTCGGCCTCTCTCTTTCTTAGTAACAACTCACTTGCAACTACTCCAAAACTTACTAACCTTCCACCATTCTCACCATTAAATCCTCAAGAACAGTCGTTTTTAAGGATATTTCTTCTCTATAACGTCAGGTTCAAACATCCTCCATTCTTGCATATTCCGTTGTTCAGTTAAGCGCATATTCTTCTTCTTGGAACGGTACGCTCGTAACAACGTCCCCCCTCTCCCTCCCCCGTACGTCAAAGCCTAAGACGCCAAGATAAGGGCTATCAGCTACTAAATCCCCCACAAGCACAATCACCGTGCACAGATGCTTTACTCGTCAGACGATGGCGAGAAGTCGCCCAAGCTGAAGAGCAAGCGTATGCGAGATCGTGCTATGACGGTACCCTCACAGCCAAGTCACCGAGACGCCAACAACAACGACATTGACGACGGGGCGCCGCCAATGTCGTCAACGCCCAGCGGAAGCGGTCACTCGTCAAACTTCCCGCAGAAGCTTAAGAACCTGTTCAAGTTTAGCAGCTCTAGCTCAACGGTGACAGTAACATCAACGACGACTGCAACGACCGCTGCTGCGATGGACTCATCAACCAGTGTAAATAGCTCCGCCAACCATAGCAGCGCCAATTCTAACCATAACAATGATGACGACGAAATTCCATTTCCGGAACCTATACAACAGCCTAAAAAACTATCACGGCTACTACGGCTACGGTCGCCCTCGTCACCGGCAGCGGTGGTGCTGGAGGAGCAACGCAACGGCGCGCATACAACTGGCACCGGCACTCCCATAGTCGACGACCATAACGACTCGGTTAAGGGTGCCAATCCTTATTTCCAATACCAGGGCCTTCCTAACCATGATTCCCCTAGCCAACAGCAGCAACTGCCAGGTGATGAATCCGAGGCGCCTGTGCCGATTGTCACGGAAACACCGCCCACTGAGGAGGATCTGCCACCACCACCGCCGAAGGGATTGTTCTCACGTAATCTTCGGCGCGTCGCATCGGCACCAAACGGCGTTAAGCAAATGCTGTCGCATTCACACTCGAGCTCGACAACAGCATCTCCGATTAAAGAGACGGGAGATAAAGTAAGCAACGACAGTGCTTCAGGTGGCCAGCCTTCAACTCCTCCTCGCAACGGCGGCGGCGCGATCTCCACGCTGGCAGCAGCGGCAGCATCTGTCGCCATGAATGCAGGTATCAAAGAGGCAGCGCTGGAACCGTTGGAACCACCAGTGGCTCCAGCGATTCACGGCCACTTGAATCTACCTGGTTCTTCTGGAAGTGGTAACGGCACTGCAAACTCGACTCCGCGAAGTGGCCGGTCCCGTGCTGGGTCGAGAAGCAACGCGTACAGCAGGACTTATTCATCGAACTCAATCAAGGTTCGAGATGTCGAGGTTGGGCCATCATCGTTTGAAAAAATTAAAATGCTAGGCAAGGGCGATGTGGGTAAAGTGTACTTGGTGAGAGAACGCAAGTCGCAGCACTTGTACGCGATGAAAGTGCTAAATAAGAGAGAGATGATTGCTCGAGATAAGATCAAACGAGCATTGGCCGAGCAAGAAATCCTGGCTACATCAAATCATCCATTTATCGTGACCTTGTATCACTCTTTTCAAAGTGAAGAGCATCTTTACTTGTGTATGGAATATTGTATGGGTGGAGAGTTTTTCCGAGCTTTGCAGACACTGGAAGGTAAATGCTTGAAAGAGGCTGACGCACGATTTTATGCTGCCGAGGTAACGGCGGCATTAGAATATTTGCATTTGATGGGTTATATTTATCGAGATTTGAAACCTGAGAATATTTTATTGCATGAAAGTGGCCATATTATGCTGTCGGATTTTGATTTGAGTAAGCAGAGCGGAGGCGCTGCTCCAACCGTTGTGAATGGCCGCGGTGGAGGATCATCTAGCATGCCTGCCATTGACACCAAGGCTTGCATTGCCAATTTCCGAACGAATTCGTTTGTTGGCACGGAAGAGTATATAGCACCTGAAGTGATCAAAGGGGACGGTCATACTATGGCAGTCGACTGGTGGACGCTGGGTATTTTACTGTACGAAATGCTGTTCGGCACCACCCCCTTCAAGGGCAAGAATCGAAACACTACGTTCGCCAACATCCTCAAAAACGATGTCGCATTCCAGGACTCATCGAGCCCTATTTCATCGGGATGCAAGAATATTATCCGAAAGCTGCTGATCAAGGATGAGAACAAGCGGCTTGGCTCGCGAGCCGGTGCGTCTGACATCAAGGCTCATGCATTTTTTAAGAGCACACAGTGGGCTTTGCTGCGAAATCAGACTCCACCTATTGTTCCTGTGTTTGACAAGTCTATAACCAAGAAGGCTCCAATTCAAGAAGTGCAAAAGTCTAAGGACTCTGTGGATTTTGTGGGCACGGTGATTTTGAGAAAGACTGAAAACGTCAAGCCACACGACCCATTTTCGAACTTCAATTCCATCACTCTGCATCACGAGGGCTTGGATGAAGCTGAAGAAGAAGGAGAGAATAGCGACGGCAGCAGGAACAACTCGCATGACAATGACTACCATGAGATGCTAGGCTACAACATTTCGCCGCGAGTAGGCACGCCAGTACGTGCAAGACAATAAGCTTTTTTTTCCCCTTTTTCGTTCGTTTTTTTTATTATTATTATTAACCCTTACTGGTATACGAATATATGTATAGTTTATTTAACCTGAAGCTTTTGATCAGATTGTCAGCTAATCTCATCTCAGACGACCGCCGCAGAAGGTGAGGCTTTCGCGTGCGCGCGGAAAGATCAGGCTATCGCCGGCCCATATGGGTGTACCTTATAAAGTCATGATCCGATCTGTCGTTGTACCGTCATTCAGAAGAGCATTTTCCATGTCCCGACCAAAGAACGATCTCATCTTTGCGCCCGATACGCACCAATACGAGAAAGGCACCTTGCACGAGTCACAGCTGGAGAAGTCGCCGGTAGAGCAATTCCACAAGTGGTTTCTCGAAGCGCAACAGTCCGTGTCGCTGCCGGAGGCGGTGACATTGTCGACGGCGCGCCTGCCGAGCGGACGGGTGTCGTCACGAGTTGTATTAATGAAGGAACTGGACAAGGATGGTAATGTGGTGATCTACTCTAACTGGGGCACGAGCAAGAAAGGTGCCGACGTGAAGAGCAATGCGCACGTTTCACTAGTGTGGTGGTGGAAAGAGCTCGAGCGACAGGTGCGAGTCGAGGGCACAGTCGAGTTTTTGAGCAACGAGGAGAGCCAAGTGTACTTCGACACGCGGCCACGGGAGTCGCGCATTGGCGCATGGGCCAGTCCGCAGTCGCAGGTGCTGGGTAGCCGCGACGAGCTCGACAAGAAAGTGCAGGAGCAGACGAAGCGGTTCGAGGGCGTCGACCAGATTCCATGTCCTCCGTACTGGGGCGGGATCAGGGTGCTGCCGCTCGAGTGGGAGTTTTTCCAAGGCAGGAAGAACCGGGTGCATGATCGGTTGGTGTTTGAACGCGAGACGGTCGACGAACAGGACTGGAAATTGAAGCGAATAGCATCTTAGAATTTGTTGGTGGAGATGGAGAAAAAGGGAGAGAAAAATAATAATAAATAAATACATGTATTAGTGGCTTGTCAATTTAGCGACTGTGGCGTCCATTCTAGTGGCGATGAGTCGCTCGAGGTTTTGTGAATCTTCATTCTGCAAGCCGACTTTCTCCAAAACGAGATATAAATATGATAACGCCGCTTTGACGTTTTGCTCAGAGTGCGAGCTGTCGTAGTTCAAAATACGGTCTTTGAATGCGTCGAACTTGTCGAGTTTGCGGATCGCGGCACAGATTCCTTCGCTTTCGACAAGGTTGTACAGCATCCCGCTCGTAAACACGAGCAGAGAGCCCGCTAGCGACTCGAATTCGTGAGATGCAAGGTGGTCGCACATGGCGACCGCTAGGTCCACTTGGTAAACAGAGTAATGCAAAATACCTGAGCTTGCAAACTGGGTCGACATCATGACTGCGAGTTTTAGAATCACTTCGACGCTGATTGTTAACTCTCCGCGCCGCTGCTGTGGCATAGCATTGTCGTCAGGCGGCCGGTAGAAAAAAGTCGCAACTGTCACTAGTTTCTCAATTGGGTTCGTCGTTCGTGGGTACGTGTGCTCGTCCATAAGTTTAACAAGCTCGTCCGACCCATACTCCGATGTCTGAATGATAAATGTCAAAACGGCCACCGCCAGAGTAATATTCGCAAGTCCCTGCCGCTCAGGGTGTGCTAAAACGTCTGGTAACAGATTATCCAATATTCCAAGTATCAAGGATGCTTTATCTTCGATTTTCGACTGAATGGCAACATGCGCAACGCTGGCGCTGTTATGCAACAGACAATTGAGCCCGTTGAGCGCGACCCACTGCCTCGATACTTTGACCGACGACGATGTGTCTGGCTGTTCCCGTGCTATAAGTTCTATCAATGATGCTAGATTCGACTTCGGCATCTTCTTTTCTGTAATTTCTTCATCGTCTTGCAGCATGCCAAGGTACAGTTCCACAAGGTCGTAATTATTCACCAGAGTCAGTGCCAATGCCGACCCATCAGCAATGAGTTTCGCAGAGAACCATACGAGCAAAAAGCTCAACACCGGGTCCTCCGCTTTACGTAACTTCTTGAATAAGTCAACGGGGTACTGCGTCGTCTTGAAATTGACCACAAACTCTGGGTCTTCGGATTTCTCGAGCAACTCGATAAGCATGGACTGCTGACCAGAGATCCCGAGCGTGAGTCCCTCCATAATGTACTCAACGTCGCTGATAAACTCCGCATTGGCACCTTGCGCTTTCAGATCATTGATGTTCTGGATTGCCAATTCATCCTCTTCTTCCTCTTCCTCATCGATCTGCTCTTCCTCGTCGAGATCATCCTCCGGCTCGCTCAAATCCTGCTGTGTCTCTGGGTCATCACTGTCCACTACAGACCGCCCACTAACCGTGCCGCTTCCCTGACTGTCATCTAAAAAAGTGCGTCCGCCCCCATACGTTCTCTTATTGAACGAGCTCAGAAACCGCAGCTTTTGCTTAAGATCGCGCCTAGGCGATTCAGGCACCGGCTCCTCGTCTTCTTCTATGTCCAAAACCTCGACTTCTTCTTTCAAGTTTTCCAGACTTTCTTGTCCCGGTAATGGCCGATGATGTAATTTGAGAGGCGAAAGCGTTCTTGGGATTCGTGGCCTTGAAGTTGTATTCTCCAGGACCGAATCCAGTTCGGCCCATACCATGGCGCTCTTCGAGCTCGTCGACACTGCCTTCTTCGCACGCTTGACTACAGGGCTAGGCGTAATTAAACAGATATCATCGTTTTCATCGTTAGAAACCTTAGTGACATCTCGCTTCGGCGTTTTCGCAACTTTTCCACCACGGCCGCTGGTCGACAGGTCGCGGCGACGCGTGATCCCTAATTGCTTGTCACTGCCGCCACCCGCCTCTCCGAATACGCTTGCAAACTCGGCATGTTCGCTACGATGCGTCCGCTTTCGGGCATACGTATTCGGCATTTCCTAGAGAGGCTCAACTAATGGCCGGATAAGTTCATCTATAAACGATATAAAAATGTCGGTAATGCATTTTTCCTTTTGGGACATGCGTCAGGTTTTGGTCCACGAGCGCGCAGCTGAAGGTTTGAAGACCATTTTCTGCTTTTACAATTGTGTACCTTTTCATCACTTCGACATTATATTTGTAAAACTCCGTCTGTTGAACTAATCGAGTGCAATTGATTTGATCGTCCCATTGAGTGTAACTCAATTTGCTTTCGTTGGATCACTTTCTTGTTAAACAGTTGTTTCAGGACGGTTCTACCATTGAGAGGTGATTGCCACCGTTTAAAGGTTCAAGTGGTACGGTATACGTTATACCCAACTCGACAATAATTCGGTCTGGCTGCGGTGCATTGATAATATTGGATTTACTCGGGTATTCGATTGTGATATTGACTATTTGTAAAAGTCAGGTGTTCGGTGCGGCTTAGACAATATTACCAAATATAGGGTGCACAATAACGAATTATCCCGAAAAATTAAGAGTGACAAATCCGACAGTCAAATTGGCTAGTAGTGCTGTTGAGATTGTGCTTCAAATCCACAGAGAAAATGGAAGAAAATCCAGGCACTATTAGTGCGTCGATCAACATGAGACCACCTCCGTTGACAATGGCGGATATCGAACTTCTCAATAAAAATGCATTAGAGCAAGCGACCGCTATAGAGCAAACCCAAGTCAGAGCTGAAGCATTTCTGAAAGGTCTCAATATAAATGTGCGACAGAACTTGGCAGAAGCTCAAGTTCCATACAGAACCTTTGCATCCAGTATTGCTCGCTCTATTAAGAGTGGTGTTCGAAGAGAAATGATCCATATGGAACCATATGAGTTCAACAAGTTCACCGGCCATCTGCTAGACCAGATACATAAACTTGCACTTATTGGTACCGATTGCGCGTTCGGTAGATTTCGACTCCGCGAATTTCGGAGTTTAACTCTCACCGAAAAACTAGAACACTACAAGGTAACTTTAAATCGGGTTTTCTCTGAATCCTTATCACATGAATGGTTCATTGACCTCATCAAAAGAATTGATGAGGCAATTAAGGCCCAGATCGACATATTTGGAGATTATCGTTACTTGAGTCGACACCTGGTTGAAATTTACATGATAGCGTTTGCGAATAAAAGAGCACCAACTCGCTTCGCCGAGCTTATCAAAGAAAAGGTGGAAAATCCAGGTGAAATTATTTTGACTGTGAACAGCGGATGGACAGACTTCATATTCTCAGTAAAGAGACTCGATATGGAGGTGAGCGTCAAAATGGACACCTACGCTACCTCGCTGATTTCTAAGTTCCTGTTCTTCTGTGATGAGCCAGGTCTAAAATGGACATCAGCAAATGAAATCAAAACTTTCATTCAATACGCAGACGATCTTGCAAAAATGGATGAACGGTACAGCGGTGGATGGAACGTCACGCGAATAAAAGCCCGAACGGGTTTAGCCATCTTGACATTCATCGATAGCCAATGGATAAAGTGTCCTCTGAATTATGACACAGATCAGTTTATATTTACTGGAGTTCATCAACATCCATTAACCCTCGAGAAATATGATGAGTTTCTGAGGGAATTTGGCAAGTGGGCAACTGGTGATGGTTTCAACGCACTTAACGAATTGTTGAGACAGAATGTTGTAGTCTCAGGTCAATCCAATTTTACAATCAGAAGCCTAGTTGAAAGCAAGGAAGAGAACATTAAAAACACTGAAATGGCCAAGAGTCTTGTGCTCAAAAAGGTCAAATATAAAAAGAAGCTGCAGGATTCCGACATCGAAATCCTTAACAAATTCAAAGATGAACTGATTAAGACTGTCCGTCAGAACCGACTATACCAGATTCATGACAAGCAACCAAATCTATTTGAAAAACTGGATCGAGTTTATGTGAACGCATATAACAGGGTTCAAAAGAAATATGATATCAGACAAAATCAAAAACGACGTCATAAATCAGACAAGTTTATGCCACTATTAAGCTGTGGAACAAATGTCACATTTTCAACTAGAAAAGATCGATTTGTGAAAATAGTCGACTTAGACACCACTACGACAATACAAACGGGTTTGACGAGCTATGTCGCAGCAAAAGTTGGAACATTGAGACTGGGAACCTTCAAACACCCAGATACGAATGAAGTCTTTCATCTGGACCTACCGGGGGTATATTACTTGGAAGAAGAGGGCCTTTTACAAGAAATTGTATTGAGCCCGAATCTTCTAATCAAATACGGTTTCCTTCAGACAATAGGCGTCCACGGAGATGACACTAGGACTTATTGTGTGGGACTACCGGGAACAAATATTTATTTCAACACACTTGAGAGAGATCGGCTTACCTACGTGAACTTCAGTCAAATCTATACAGGAAATCTGATCGAGTCTCCAATGAGGGAAAGTCCAGATAGTTTGGCATTGTGGAAAAACCTAGCGTCTCGACCACCAAACAGTCAAATCAATGACTAAACATTTGCTTAGACAAATAATTCGGTCCGTCCGAGAATTCAAAACTGATAAAATAATGGATGATCGTGACAATGGCCATGTGGGATTAACCAAGTTGATCCAAGGCCGTCCAGACGAAGCTGGGTACCTTTGAAACTCCATTGATCTGCAAAAGTGGATTTTCCGTGAGAGATGTTGGTCTCATTGCAGGATCTGCCAAGGAACGAATGCTATACGTGATAGTTTCAAAGAAGCAACAAAAAAACAATTCGAAATGGACAGGTGAAACAATACCTGCAGATCTAGCTGGACCATTCATTACCAGTAGGTATCTGTGATCAACTATCCCATCAGTCCCAGTACTAGTACTGGCAGGTTTTCGATCTGTAGCATCTATGACTGGTACACCAGAGTTTAAATGCTAATCGGAAAGAGGAGTCATTCCGCACTCGTGTGCTAATCGCTGCCAATCAGCCTATATCCAACCTTCGGGACCATGAACTGACTCATGCCAATCAACTTGGCAGGATCAGGGGATAAGCAGTGAAATCCAGAGTCAATGCCGAATTCTTAATGTTTGCCATATGCCCGATTCATAGCTTCAATGATCCTGGCGTGCGTCTTGTGGACTAGATCCCAGTCTTGACTTTTATCCTTATGCAAATGTTCCATATAGAGATGGTCTTCGTGAGTAATACCACCTGGAAGCTTATAAACACTATTTCGATAGAATAAGAAGGCAATACAACTGTAGATGTACATTGGGTCCTGTTGACTTCGACACATCAAGTGAGCCAGAGCTGCATGACTCTTAGAGACCAGCGCCTCAATCTCTTTTCTATTATGTCCCTTTGAGGGAGTCTTTAGGAGAGCGGCAGATAAAAGTTTCTCGCCTTCCCTGATAGCATTGTGCTCAGCATAGTTCTGAATAGACGCCGCAAGAGAGGAAAGATCGTCAGATATGGAAATAGCTCTCTGTACTTCGGAAGGAAGTTTCTGGGTGATTGCTCCAAGAATTATTGGACTCCGGGACATACAAACTGTAGAGTAGTACGCGCAGAAATGTTCTTCGACTGTTGCCCAGTTGTTAAAGTCCACATGATCGTCCTTAGTTCTGTAATGTTCGTAATAAGGCAGACCTTTCAGCTGCGACGCAACAAACTTGAAAGAGTTGGCCATATGCTCCTGCTCTAACATAACAGGCTCAACAGTTTGAGCATTACCATTGATACCACTAGCTTCGGAATGGGTCCCATTGTCATGCGGTATTCCCTGAGCCGCATGAGGCTGAGCAATTCCAGCCTCAATCATCTCAAGCTCAGTCAACATTCTTCGTTTTGAACCTTCCATCTTGACAAACCAGTTCACTCCTAATTTGGCTGGAGTGTACTCGAAACCATCAATCTTGATAACTCCGACAGGTCGATGTTGATCTGAATTAAGCTGCAGATGTCTCAAATCGTTGAGAGTAAACTTGGTCATCAGAGTATTATACTCCTTTGACGCCACCGGCACATCAAGTACAGAGTGAGAAATTCCGGCATATGTCATCGCAGCCAAGATAGCGGCTTTGAGATTTTGAAATCCATTATAATAGTCTAAATTCGGGATAGTAAAGGAGTTAATCCGATCGTTCAAGTCCTTAAAGTGGATATTTTCTGCAATAGCCATATTGTTGCTAATAAAGTGCTAATGTGAATCTTAATTTATTGAATGTGTGAACCAAGTTATTCCCACTAATAGATGGTGTCGAATTTAAGGACAACTATTAGCACCAGAGAGCAGAGCTCATTTATATACAAAAGTCAATAGAATATTCTAGAGCAATCTGTCTTGTACTCCAGACACCAGAGTGATAGTATCTCGTTCTGTCTGGAACAAACTGAAGTTCCTGTGAGACAGGCTATCAGACTGCTCCGAACGGTGAGACAAACTGTGCGGCTGAAACCATCGATCTGTCTACTATGATTTTCTGATGCTATGTCTCTATGGCAGCGAGTATTTGAGATATGCGGTCAGCCGAAATTTCTCGGCTTTGCAGGATATCGGCTATAAATTTGAGGAGTTGCGGTTTGTGCGAGTACGCAAGTTCGTCAGATTTTTCGCGAGCATTATCAATGACTTCACTGGGCACTCCTGCTATGCGGGCGACGTTGAGTCCATAGCTGCGCTGAGCGACTCCATGTTCTAAAGCATATGTGAACCGCACAATCCCGCCTTCATTGGCGAACCCCATTCGCAGGCACGCAGTGTTCTGTGTGTCCAATTTGGCAAGCTCGGGGTAGTGCGTGATGAACATCGTGCTACACGCAATGTCATGCAGAAAGTAGTCGAGAACCGCAGAAGCAATGGCGTATCCATCGATTGTGCTTGTGCCGCGTCCAACTTCATCGAGAATTACTAAGCTGCGCTCCGTCGCTCGGTCCATGATATTGCCACACTCCTGTAGTTCTACTTTGAACGTACTCTGCCCGCGGATCATGTTATCCTGAGCACCCATGCGCGTAAATACCGCATCGAACGGCCCGATAGTAGCATCGTCGGCAGGAACATACGATCCAATTTGAGCCAAGATTGCTATCAGCGCTACTTGCCGCACGTACGTGCTCTTGCCTCCCATGTTGGGTCCAGTAATCACGTTCATTCGGTTGGTGCGCGGCGAAATGTCGACATTGTTAGCTATAAAGTCCGTGGTCAAAGACCAGTGCTCGACAATAGGGTGCCGCCCGCTTGTGACCTTGATCCCGGGTTCTTTGACTAGTGTGGGACGCACATAGTGCGAGCGGCGAGCGAGTTCGCTTAGCGACATCAGACAGTCGAGCTCTGCCGCAGCCTTGATGATGTCTCGAAGCTTTTCGCTTTCCGAAGCAACTTTATCCAGGAATTGGCCATACGCCGCTGTGCATGCCTGTTCTAATAACGCTTTGTTCTTCTCCAATTGAGCAAACAGCTGGCGGCAAGTTGGCGAACGGTAGTATTCTGTTTTTTTAGTCTTTCCGTGCAGATCCCAATCTGTTGGAATTTTAGATTTATGCTTCGTTTCGATTTCGATGAAGTATGATTGGTCGTTGTGAGTCGTAAAAACGAGCGGTACTTTGAGTTCTTGCTTGAGGTGCTTCAAGTGTTCAGCGAGCTGTTCTTCAGTTTGCTGCACATCCATTCTTCTTATCAGCAGATCGTGCTCATCATCGTCCAGACTGTCGATATCCAGAAACATCTCGACGCAGTCTTCTTTTTTTCTTAGCCATACTTCGCTCCAGCGGTCGTCGATATACTTGCAAAGCTGAACGACCGTCTCGCGGTATTTGGGGAATGTTTGCAAATTCGAGCTCAAAAGCTCGCTTTTGCATCTCATAGGCTCTTCGATTGTTACGATACTTTCGAGCTTTTTCAGAAACCTGTACAGCTGAGGGCGCGAAGAGCGACGATAGATCACATTTGCTAGACATTTCTCGAGATCAGGGCAGTACTTGAGCTGCTCTGCCACACATGAAGCACCTCGCACCACAGACGCTGCCAATTCGGCAACAGCTTCCTGACGCCTTTGAATCTCCTGAAGTTTTTGAAGAGGCTTGGCCACCCAGTTTCGTAGCAGTCGCTTGCCGAAACTGGTCCTAGTATTGTCCAGAATCTCAAATAAGCTGCCTTCGCCACTTTCATTGTCGTCAAAGATGTTGAGACTGGCGAGGGTGTCGCCACTCAGATACATTTCTGCGCGCTCATTGAAGCATTTGTAGTTCTTTTGAATCGTAAATACTCGCGATAGTTCAAACTCTTTTAAATGATCGATAGCAGCAACGAGGCAATCTTGCACTACAGATGGCAGCTCATTGGCAGCCCAGTCGAATGTGGCAGAAACCTGGGCTTTTGAATTATGCTTGGCTTTATCCAGTTCATCGACAAAAAACTCTGTCAACTGCACTGATGAATCAAAACTGGGCTCGGCATCTTTCATAGCCACAATGCCGTCTTTGATATTGGCCACATTGGTAACCAGTCTTTTGGCTTGGTCACTGATCTCTCCCACGAAAAGGATTTCCACAGGCTGCAAATGCATCAACCTCGTTTCCAACCCTGTGAGCATCAGATCCTCAGCAAATGCGTCCCACACAATATCACCTGTCGTTGCATCGATAGCCACGAGCCCAAACTGGTCGTCCAGCTCT
This sequence comes from Blastobotrys indianensis, assembly GCA_030558855.1. NCBI lineage: Eukaryota > Fungi > Ascomycota > Dipodascomycetes > Dipodascales > Trichomonascaceae > Blastobotrys > Blastobotrys indianensis. The sequence continues at coordinate 218,386 of JAKTQK010000016.1, forward strand.
CGCAGTACCATTAAATAGTTGGCCTCGGCCGCCGTCTCACCTTTTTCATCAACCTCATCTACAAATGTCGCTTTGGTATATTTCTTCGTCAGCGCTCGCTCCATAGGTTTGCCGCTCTTCTTCAACGCTGCCTTCTCCATTTGCTGCACTATGCCGACTTTGTGCCCTCTCTCCACCAACTTCTGCAGATGCATCCGAAGACTGGTATCCGGGAACGAACATGTGGCAAACGCATCGTACTCGTCTTCGTGATCGTCGACAAATTCCAGCCGGCCGTCGCTCAGATAGAACCCCAGGATCTGCGACACGATTGCTGCATCCGCCGCAAACGCCTTGTACTTGTAGCCTTCCTCCACCAGCAGTAAAGTATCCGGGTGCTCTTGCTTGATATCAAATATCTGTTTATGCACCGGTGTTAGCTTTTTCTTCTCACCCCTTTTCTTCGACCGGCGTCGAATGTTCTGGATCGCATCTAGCGGCGCAAGCTTGTCATGCACTTTAGTTCGAACTTCCTCAGATACCTCCCCACCAGTGCCGCCGATATGGAAACTCTTGAACTTTTTCAAGGAAGGCTCGCGAACCGGCGCTTCCTTTTCTATACGAGGTCCAGGGCGTTTTTTTGCTGCGGTGGTCCATGCAGCAAGTGTCCGCTGCATGCTAGACTGGTCGCGTAAATGTTGAAAAGTTGAGCCTCAGCAATTTGGACGTGTCCGCGACGTGTTCTATCAGATTGAGTTTTCATAGGAGCACCCCACACCAAATGTTTAATTTGTCTCCTCCCATAGTTTGTATATACTACATTTATAATACATTGTTTAGCTATCGTCATCAGTCATCATATTGTTTGGTCTCTTTGGGTCCGGTGATTCCGAACCCTCTCGACAGCCTCGGTGAAGCAGTCCGCAGAACGATTCAAACACTTTCGGGTCCTTGCCCTGCACCCATCGCACATTATCGGAAGTGATTTCGAATTCATAATTGTCTTTCAATTCATCCACTTCTCCTCTGGCAGATTTTCGTCGATAAGCTCTGGACCATACATCGCCCTTGCACTCCACGATTGTTGCAGTGGTCTTTGTCATCCTTACTGGCAGATCTTTGAGGATGTTGAAGATAGTTATTGGGTCGCTCTTCAGTGAAAATTCGTTCGACGAGGGATTCAAGTGCCGAATCGCATGAGAGTGCGCTCTTGCTACTGAATCTCGCAAACGTTTATCGCCGAAGCTCCATGCTACGGTCCACCGTCTCGTCTTGCCACCACCGTGAACAATGTCATGAATGGCATAATTATTGATTTTCTCCGCTTTGAGTTCTTTGATGAGTCGTTCAACTGTCGTTTTCTTCCCCACCATCGTCGTGAACCACGAGATTTTGTTCCTTACTTGTATACTCTCTCGCACCATTTGTAACGTCATCCCTTCCTCGCCTCCAGTAGTATACAGCTCGCTATCCTGCGCAACCAACTTTGCAGTCGATGGTTTGAGCTCCTTGCCTCGCCTGGAATTTTCCAGATCCTGCGCTGTATCATAAAACGGTGGGTTGCACATGGTGAAGTCCAGATCCTCAACACCTAATGACTCCAAGTCAAACATCTTCAATCCAGCATTTTGTATCTTGATCCGGTGGCCAAGCTGGTTCTGAGCGATATTCAGGCGACAATAGTCCAGTGACTGGTCATTGATATCTGTGCCGAAAAAGGACCAGTCCGTGACGCTGCAGCCTAACAGCGGGTATATACACGTCGCACCAACGCCAATATCCAGCCCCCTAATCTCGCCTCCATCACAACTCGATTCAACTAGCTCTCTGACCCACAGAATGTAGTCAAGCCTGTTCGGAATACGCGGACACAAGTGCTCGCGCGGAAGATTTACATGCAGGTTAAAGTACTTGCGCAGCAGCGCATCCGCTAGCTGGTACGACGCCTCCAGCTCTTCAAACTTGTAGTGCCCATCGACGTAATACTCTGCGACCCCTGTGTATTCCTTGCTCAGTTGCGCAAATTCGGGTTGCGATACGGCATCAAGAAGCATTGGAGTTGGCGAAGTAGTGATGATTATGCTGAGTCCGTGGGGCTCACCATCAAACCATGGACATACATGTTAACTAGCCCAAAAAAGCTTCAGCTCTCAGTCTAATACATTCAAAAAATATATATTTCAAGTCAGCACCATTAAAATGCAATATACAAGTATCTACGTGTCTTAGCAACATTCACTAAAAGTAGCAACTGACGACTCCCAAGTCCAATCAACAGCCGCAACCTCCGGTTCTTGGCTCAACGGACGCACTCATAACAAAACTCGCAACAGTCAAGGGGATTACATCAGAGATCCGCACAATTATCAGATACAACTTATATATAACCCCTGACCAATGCTCAGAATAATCTCACATCCGCCTACCACTTTGCAGCACGGCACCAGGCAATTACTAATACCGACAGCAGTAGACGCCATGGCCAGATCCACAGCCGCACGACGACTCACTCATCTCATTGCGCACCCCATAAAGGCAACGACCCACAGTTCGCGAGCTGTCCATTCCAAATCATCTTCCTCTTCTTCATCCGACGCAGACATGGGCAGCGGATTTTCGACCGCTAACGATATTGACGGCTTGGGTTTAAAGGTTCCCGAGTCTTACCAACTGCCGCGACCTTCTAAGGAGTCGAGAACGAAGCTGGAACAGCTGCTGCGAGCTAATAATGCTACATATGGGACGCTATGGAATGACAAAAAATTTCATAATCATATGCCACATGCCCTGATCTCTGCCTACTTCTTGGGTGCAAGTCCTAACCAACTGACGTATTTGTACGAGGCAGTCTCCAAATCGTTGGTGCCGTGGAAAGAGGATTCGCCACAGGTTGTAACGGACGAGGATTGGAAGAACTTTTTGGGCATTAGGAAGTACGAGCGAGGTTATTTTGACTATTTTTCGGATAAGATCGCAGATGCCAAGTTTGAGTGGCGGTCCGTGGTTAATGAATTCATCGACAATGGCTTGAAGGAGGGGGTGTTTGGCGGGTTGACACACGCAGTGATTCATCTAGGATATGCATTCGAAGTGGATAGTGGGCTTATTGCCGCTGAAGCATTGACTCTAGCTACAACCAATTACTTGGCCTATGATTTGGATAGTTCGAAAGTCGAAACGATATCGGATGCGGCTGAGGTATTGAATGAGATTAGAGAGGATGCGGCTTTCAATAATCTGTACAAAAGCCCAAGTGAGAGCTCAGTGAGCAGCCTTGTACAAAAGCATAAGGACAAGCTCTCATATTACACTGCCAGACTGGAAATCTCAGACGCTCGAGAGACGCTGAAGCAGCTGATCCATGTTGGAGCTCTAGCGTTCCTTGCCACTCACAAGGACACACAGCCTGCATATTCTTTCTTCACACTGCACTTGCTGACGTCGAGCCAGGAATTGGCCGAGATAATTTTCAATCCTACCTCGAATCTCAGCACCGAAGTTGAACTTCAACTTGTTACCGAGCTCTGGACGTCGATTGTCGCCATTTACATTACCCAGATGCGGCCATTGATCAAACCATCAAGAGTGACTGACATCAAGATTGAGTCCGTCGAGTCCGCATGGCATGCAGCAGTGACATTGGTGCTCAATTCTCCACACGAAGCACGAACGGATGAGCACTACATCAAAGCGGTTCGAGCGTTACTGTTTGCGGAATTGTTTCTGGAAGACAAGGACGGATTCTACGCTCGAGGCGCATACAAGTTTGCACAAGTATTTGCCAAGAACCCTCATTATGCTGGATTTTCCGCATCAGAGCAGCAATTGGACATTAAGCAATAAGTTATCATACATAGCACTTTTATGTAAAATATATATATATAAATCAAGGTTAGTAGCCGATATTGAACTCGTCTGCGCCAGCATTTTCATGCTTTGCAGCCATCTGAAGCATTCGTTTTCTAGGATTCTTTTCTTTGACTGGTCCGTCTCGCTTCTTTATCGTTTGCGAACTGGATGTGTTGGATCCCGGTGTTTCTCGAAGTGCAAAAGATTTGGCAATGTGGCCCAGGTGTAACGCTTTGATGTTAAACATTCCTCTTTCCGATATTTGATGCGTCGCATATGATTTGACGTGACTCTTGAATGCATTTCGAGCTTTTTCGGCAGCTTCTTCATCGGCGAGTACGTATCTTTCAACATCTAGGTGCCAAGTCGTACCATCAATCTCCCATCTCTTGTCACCAAACGTTTTCTTCAAAATGTTTTCAAACGTCTGTTGTTGGAGACCGTTGGGATGCAGTGGCTTGAGGATGTCTATGTATGCTTCTTCCTTTCCAGGCAACACGAAGATCAACGATTGGCCCGCTGCACCTGCTCGAGCAGTTCGACCAACTCGGTGAAGATGCTCTTCGCTTTCGTTCGGTGGGTCATATTCCACAACCGAGGTGATGAGCGGGAGATCGACACCTCGAGAAAGAAGATCAGTTGAGAACAGAACAGTTGCGCCACGAGCAGCAGTGGCTGGCGGCTTCTTGAATGTTGCGAGTGTAGCAGTTCGCTGGGCTTGGTTCATGGAACCGTAAAGTTTGTGAATGACGACATTTTCGCCAAGCAATGGCGCATTGGAGATTGTGCCAGCTTTCTCCTCATCTTCAGTTGCATATGGGTTGAAACCTTCGCGCGTAAAAACGTCGAAATGAAAGTCGACCGAGTCTGAACACGAGAAAAATACCATTACTCGGGCATTTGGATCGGCGACAAGATGCTTAATGTGTGCTGCCAACGTGACTAGCCTCAATTTGGCCGGTACCACAACGTAAGATTGAATCAGCTGTGCGGGAGCATGTGTAAGTTTGGTTGATGCATCAGTCTTCTTCTCGTCAACAGAATCTGGTGTAATCCTTTGAGCGTTTTCCGAAAGAGTCTTCTCGCTCAACGACTTGACATTCTTCTTCTGAGTAGCGGAACACAAAACGTTCACTCGTCGCTTTGGAAGTGCGGCAAATTTTGACAGGAATTGTCTTTTCTGCTCAAGCTTCTCCATAATCTTTGTAATGGTCTCTTCGAAACCTAGCTCCATCAGCATATCACCTTCGTCCATCACGACCCACCGCACCTGGGCCAGATCTAATGACTCGGTGTTATCGAAATGGTCTGCGAGACGCCCCGGGGTACCAACGAGAATATTGATACCCTTTCGAATTCGTGATTTCTCGCTCTTCTTTTTCTCACCACCAATCACGATGCCAGGAACGATCCAATGGCAGCACCGCACAAGTTTCTCCAATTCGCCGAAAATCTGCGTCGATAGTTCACGAGTAGGGGCAATGATCACTGCGAACAACCCAGAGTTTCTGCCAATGAATTCGCACCTCATGAGTCTTTCTATGATAGGAAGAATATATGCTAAAGTTTTACCGGATCCAGTTTCTGCTTGGATGAACAAGTCGTCTTCAGTAGAGATCATTCTAGGCAATACCGCCCGCTGAATTCTCGTCGGGTTGCTAAGCTCCATCCTCTCCTCAAGTAGTTTTACCAAAGCACTGTTGCAGCCCAGCCCTTCAAATTTTGTTGAATCTTTCAATGGCGCATTAGAAGCAGCACCCGCAACGACCTGCTCTGCTTCTTCTGTTGCAGCTGCGGCCTCCGGATTCGAAGAGAACAGCGACGACACAAACGTCTCCTCGCCTTTCTTGTTCTTGTCCTTATCTGTTATATTCCTTCTCGAGATTCCTGGCACAGCACGCATCCTGGGTTCGCCATCTTTCTTCTCGCTCTTCTTCCCGACCTTAGCCTGATTCGTTTTGGGCTTCACTGCTCGTGGCACTCCATTCTCTTTATCTACTCTCCTCTTTGCCAGCTTATTCGCCTTATGCCGCTCCTTCCAACTACCGCTTGTGACCTTCTTCTGCTTCTTCAGCACTGGACCACCAGTGGCCAGATTAAGAAAAAGACCGTCCTCCATTGCCGATAATTGAGAGAAATCTTCGTTGAAAAATGTCTTTGATAAATCAAAAAAATCTCGCGCGCACATGCGGCTTGAGTGCGGCTCTCACATTTCCTTCTCTCTCTACCATTTATATCTTCCAAGTCAAACTGAATTAAATTGAAAATATTATGAAAATATAGTTAAATAGAATATTTATGGCTTTGAGGATATGAATTCTCGCCAGTGCTCAGCGTACATGTCACTCGCGTCTCTGATCTTCCATGTCAGTTCGTACGTTTTGCATGCTTCTTCGTATGAAGTCAGGATTTCGAGATCAGAGTTGCCAGTTGGATCAGGCTTGCCTGAACGTCGAGCAGCGACACTGATGAATGCACTCAATTCGTCGTAGAACATATCATCACCTTCAAATTCATATACTAGCTCTTCGAGTTCGTGCTCGGGATCTCGCACATAGAGAATTGGATTGGAGTAGACATTGACGATTCGCAGCTGGTGGCCGTCTGCAATAATGCAGACTTCGTCGGAATAGTGCTTACCGTGCAAACTTACGGTATGTGTAAATGCAGCAATGGCGCCAGACTCGAACTTCCATTGAATGGCGGTAGCACGAGGCACCCGGTCCAGCACATCAATCTTGCTCTCATCAATGCAGGTCGGAGCAATCTGCTTGCCTGCAGGCTCGTAGTTTTCGACTGTGGAAACCCGGACGGACTCGTGAACGATCGGTCCACCCAAGTAAGCGAGCAAATCGCAGAAATGTGTCATTTGCTCTACTGCTGGACCGCCCATTCCAGACTTGGCCCACCATAGCGGCTTATCAACAAAGTTGTATGCCATACCGTATCGTGCAGTGATCGCCAATGGTGTGAGGTTTCGCTCTCGTAGAATTTTCTTGGCTTGTTGTACTACCTTTAAATATCGCATCATGTAGCCAACACCAATGACGGGTTTGTCCTCAGCAGCTTCCAAGATAGCAGCAACCTTGTTCGGTTCATCTGGCCGAGCAGCTGCAACAGGCTTCTCGTTGAAGTATGTGGGCTTGGTGCCGAAAAGTCGAATGGCTTCCAGCTCGATATCTCTGCCAGGGATAGTTGTGCCTCGGAACTGTGGAGGAGCGCCAATGATAAATAGGTCGATCTGCTGCTCGCCAATAGCTGCATGCGCATCCTGCAAATTGCTGAACCACTGCGTCGCTTCGTATCCGGGGATCTTATCATGCTTCTTCTCGTCCATGATCTCATTGAAGCGCTTCTGGCTAGGGTCGATGATAGCCACGACCCGCTGGGTTGTGCCAAGCACTTGCTCGACCCGTTTTGAATGATTCCATGGCTCGTAAGGAACGCCAAAGGTGATTGCACCGGCACCAACGTAGACAATGTTTATGGTCTCTGAGAGTGTCATTTTCTGAGCTGACTTTTTTATGGGTTGAAACGCTTTGGAGCATTGCAGGCAGCGGCACACTGCCAATTTATACCTATTTCATGGGACCCAGGCATTGTCCGAACGGAAGCGTCGCCGCTTTGAGAGTTTCTAGACATTTGTTAATCCGGCAGGTGCGTGTGGCTTGCGTTGTCAGCACCGTGTTCCATGCATCTAGAATGCATTCCTCGAGGGCAAGGACCGGGGCAGAGAAAAAAAGGGACACATCGGCGATTGCGGGAGGACATGGAATCTATTATTGATTTTGCTTCAAGGTTTTTATTGATCACCGCTGAAAAATGCAATTGACAAATTCCACTCTAAAAGCGTTGTTTTCTGTTCTGTGTATATAAGATACCGGATCATGCCACTGCATGGGATGGATCAACGACCTGCTAACACTAGGGCAGCGGTCTCTCTCAACAGCAGATCGCGTGTACCCTTCTTCCAGGAATCTGTTCTGCCCATATTGCGGGGTGATTTCTGCAATAGGAAGCACAATGCGGAGAAACATCTGATGATATAAATAACAAACTCACCAAAGTTGTGCGTTTTGCAAGGGTGAGACCTCTGGCACAGTGAATCTCAGATCAAACCAACCCCTGAAATTCTGAATTCTGGCCAGTGTCCATGAATTTTGATGAATAAATTATGTACCGTTTACACAAGGCATATATTGGACTAAACATTGACTGGACCCCATCCCTTGCGCCTGTTTTTTTCTTCCTTGGCCGCTTTCTGGGGGGCCACTGCCTCCATGCGCTGCACCGGGTGGTCCTTCCGGCAGCTGCACGGTGAACAATTTTTCTCTAAGAGACCGTTCGCAACTGGGCTGCCTGTGCGGCTGAGTACCTGTGTGCAGGTTGTAATTGGCCATTATCGAAATAGGATATATATAAGACTTTAGCCACCTCGGATAATTTGTTTGCATCCCTCCTCGGGTGGTGCACGTCCAGCGGGGTAATACGCAGCTTCTAGAGTCCTGAAGTAGTTGCGACAGGAATTTGACTTTGATATTTCTCCCGATATTCCGATAGCCAGCTTTCAGATAACTTCTAGTTACTATAATAGCCGTTGTCCAATAATAATGGAGTGTCAGAAACTGTCTTGGTCGGATAGTCGGAAAGGTTAGTTTGTGAGGCACACTCCATTTAGTGATCACTTGACGTGATGCTCTACATTCTGCCTTGAACCAGAGTTTGTCACATCCTCAGACCCCTAAATTTATCTCACCGTAGCCCTAATCGTATACCTCCTAGATTTACAGATCTGTGTTAAATAAATTGTAGAAGTAAATGGATTTTTATTAGATAGAAGAGTTCAGCCGCATTACCAAAGCCGCACCAGTGATCCCAAAAAAATTCTGAGACACTTCTTCATCCTTCGACATTTGTAGGCAGCAGTAAGATCATAAAAAACATGAGTGACGGCGAGGGAGAGGACAGTTTGTTCGTCTCAGAGGCTGATCTACGGCGGGAGATGGAAAGGAGAACCGAGGATGTGAAAATGGAAGATGCGTCATTCGCCGACGGAGAAGATTCCGTCCTTCAAGACTTTCCCGTGTACTTTGCCAACAGTTTAGCGGACAAGCTATACTTATTACAATACCCATCGCGGTCCATGACCTATCCACTGGTGGAACAAAATGGATCAGGGATCATGGAGTGCCGGCTCAAGCCTCAGAGCGGAATTTTGGAAGTAGACATTCCCATCAACACTCAGCGGTTCTACGACCAGGACAAGGGTGAGCGATGGGACAAGGTTCACCGACAGACTATGGGTGGTGTGCTCAAGGACCCCCAGCAGAATGTAGACGGAATTAATGGTAGTAGCCGGTACATGGTCGGCGTGTTCAAGAACGAAGAATTGCATCTCACGCCAATCAAGGCAGTCGCTCAGCTACGGCCGCAGTTCAAGTACATTGATAAAGAAGCCCTTGCGGAGAAAGAGATTGTAAAAAATGTTAATGCTCAGACGGCACCGAAAAAGGGAGCTAAAGTGGTGCAAATGAGTGCAAAGGCTACTGGAGAAGCAGCCCCGCGGTACTCTGGCGCATTGGCGACGCGCAAGCAGGCTGATGAAGAGGCATTTGTGAATATCAACTGGTACGACAGAGACTGTGATGAATCATGGCGTGAGAGCGACCGTTTAGAAGCAGTAGAAAGACAGGCTCTGGTGAGTAAGACTACGATTGATGACTATATTACAGAGTTGCAACGATGAGCCTTTGCAAAAGCAGAGCTTACCATTATTTATATCATAACTTAAGTAAAAGAAGATTTTATGCAGTAGTAAAGCAGTCGACAGTGACTGAATATGGAGCATTGATTTCGCCCAATCGCATGAGCTGTCGTCCACTCACAGGACGTCCTCCATGAGCCTCAGTGACGCAGACGTGAGCCTCAACCCTGTCGCCTTCAATTTCACCATTTTCTCGGCCCATATACTGGACATATGCTAATTTATAGACTGAAGATCTTTTGCTGCTGACACTGCTGCTGCTGTCACCATGTTGGCGACGGCGGCGACGGATCAAAGCAGAATACATGTGGCCCCTAGTGAGTCCTCCCCTGTAGCCGCAAATGTCGAATAGATCCTTAACAATTCCACAGGTATTGCCTTGGTACTCTACTCGGTGGTGATCTTCAATCTCCAGCTCCTTGAACCTCTTTGGCTTGCTCATGATCTCGCGGAGGATGGCCTGGTACGTCGGTGATGCCATGCATGGATAGTGAACAAACTTGATGGACAGCGTTCTAGCAACCTCCCGATCGTGGCGTAGGATATCCAAAATTTCCCGCAGGTTCTTTTCGGACTTGATCTGTAGATGAGGTCGTTGTGCGACCAGGTAAAATTCATGGGTACGCTGCAAGCAGCAATGGCCATCCCGACTGCACTCGCCATAGATCACCAGCATTTTATTCTCAAACTGTAATGTTAGTCAGTTGCACAGCACAAGATAAATATTTCATACAATATCTCTGTTTAATCGATAGATCTTGGGCTTTGACATGATGGTATCTGCTTCTTAATTCAGTGAACTTTTTTCCTGTCGAATAGTTGACTGCAGACCACGGATTTATATACATTCATCCAAACGGACAGTCCGGGATCATACACAAACCCTGCCCTATGAACTTCCGCCTATCTGTATACATCTGCAGCCCTGGAAACGGAAAATAAGGCATAGTATGTTGCTTATTTCTGGTCAAATATCGTATCGTGTCTGGCGTGGTGTTGGTGCATGCTATGCCACTTGCTTTGTAGGTCCCCCTGATGAGCCTCAAAACAAAAATAACGCACGGCTCTTAATTGTTACCCGCACATATAAATCGATGCACTTCGCTTGCTTTAGTTCTTGATCCCTTAGGGAAAAAAGGAACGCCCGTTGTCAAGCACAGTCAGTGACGCAGTCGACGCTAATGCAGCGCGATATTTTGAGGTCCAATGGGCAGGTAGAACCGCATAACCGCATTGTCGCTCCCTATCTTTAGGCTGCAATCTTAATAAGTAGTATCATTTGAGCCTAATGACTAATTTGGATAAAATCAGCGGGTTGGATACGATCGTCGGTTGCTATATGACCGAAGAGCGCCAAGTACTGCTGTTCCCCTGAAAGGCGCAATGGGGCTCACGATCTGCAAGCCTCACGAGAGCCTCATTTCGAGAGATGTGTGACGCTGAGACCGTTTTGCTTGCTTGAGGTTCAAACATCGCAGCTCTAATATTGTATGCACTATGCCAGCCCGTTTTCTGCTACTTATTAGAGTTAATGGTAGATCGCCAGAACGCATGGTGCTACGAAGGTACACTAATCGTAATGCGGATCAACAACCTGACCCAATAGTAGCCCAGGATAAGTTCCTCTTTTAAGATCATGTATTAAATGTCATCAACGGTCACAGATATTGCAGGGTTCTCTGTGCAAATAATGAAACGACGAGTGGGTTCATTCGAGCATCGGAATATGATGCACACATCTGAGGTCTGAGGGTGCGTAATGGCGTATACCAAGAGCCGGATATTGGTACGTGCATAGGCTGAATGAAAATAATTATGTGAAGGGCATCTATTTACGATGCGCCATTGCTCACAGTGGTACAAATATGTATGATTAAAAATTCTCCCTATCTTCAGCCGAGATGATAGCTTAATGAACGAAATGATGTGCCATAGCTGTGTGGGGGGGTGATGTGGATGACGATTGGATCATGGCTCATGCCATTCCCAGATTATGCATTCGATACTTTTTTTTGAGGATTACAGACCATCTAGTCGAACCATATCTTAATCAGCTCTTCACTTACGCCACTCGTCGTGAGCACTCCGAGGTCCGTAATCAACGCTGTGACGAATTGGTGTGGAGTGAAGTCAATCTGGGGAGTTTCAGTCATGTCATCATCAATATCGCTGGTCGTGAATTCAAGCGGATGCTCCGTAGGCACATCGCTTGGAGAGATAGGGAACAGCCGTACGAATTTGTGGCTCTCTGCCACGACGTACACAGGCTTGTTCGACGTATGCGCAAGTACTGCGATCTGGTATGAGCCCATTTGATTGATGACACCTCCACTCTCTGCTACACCCTCAGCGCCGAAGAAGATCTTGTCGACTTTGTCTATGACATATCCTACTGCACTGTCTGGAATGACGCAGGTGGGGATATTGTGCTGTCGCAGAGTCTGAGCCATCTTTTTGCCCTGGTACGAAATACGCGATTCCGTCACGTATACTCTGAATCGAATAAGCTTTTTTGCAGCATGCAGTAGCAGTGCCTGTACTGTTCGTGACTGGGCGTGAACTAAGATCACGTCGTCATCGCTGATAAACGGTAGACCGACTTTGGCAATCACGTCTCGAGATGCCTTTGCTCTTTCAACAAATAATCGACCGTTGCTCACTAAATGCTCTCTGCATGCCTCCCAGTCCTAAGCATATGTTAGCATCATTTCCGCAATAGCATGGTCACTTACACCGTAGTCATTAATATTTCGTAGCACGAACCGGGTAAACAAGTCACAGCCGGCTGATAAACTCACTGCGTTCTTCACGCTGCTCTTGAGCTCCTTAGAAGCTTCATCCAATAAGCGGATAAGCTCAGCGGATGTAGATGCTGTTCCTCGTTAGCACTCGATCACATGTTACTTCCAGTCGTACGTTTGGTGACTGATAGCAGCGAGACCAGCGCCTCAATGGCCGCCACAGGCATTGTCATTTCTGTATCATCTTCCAAAAATTTGAGATATGTCGCCTTGATATCAAACTCGCTCGATTCGCCCGTCATTATATTTATTTGTCTTGTTGGTGGGGTTCGTCTGTGTTTCGAGTGTGTTCAGAAAAAAAAATGAAATTTCCTGACCACCAGTTTTCTCTGATGTTCAAGGTGCGGTGCATACTGGTACGCACCGCAAAACGCCTCTACAGCACGAATGTTCGAAATTTGGGGATTATAGCGCATATAGATGCAGGCAAGACGACTACGACAGAGCGAATGCTCTATTTGAGTGGACTCACTAACCGCATTGGCGACGTGGATCAGGGCGACACTGTGATGGACTATCTACCCGCTGAACGAGACCGAGGCATTACAATTACGTCTGCTGCGATCACATTCAACTGGGCCCACCATCGCATGAATCTGATAGATACGCCGGGCCACGCAGATTTTACATTCGAGGTAATTCGATCGATTCGTGTACTCGACGGGGCGGTGACGGTGCTCGACGCAGTTGCGGGTGTTGAGGCCCAGACAGAAAAAGTGTGGAAGCAAGCGGAGGAGATGAAGATCCCGAAAATTGTGTTTGTAAATAAGATGGATCGAGCAGGTGCAGGGTTTGGGCGAACGGTCAGGGAGGTGGTGTCGAAGCTGAATACTAAAGTAGCCATTGTCAACATACCGCACTTTGACGAGTCGACGAATGATGGACAATTCACGGGAGTGGTAGATGTAATAGACAAGAAGCTTATCAAATGGGCACCCGATTCGGACGGCAAGCAAATACAAGTGAGCGACTGCGAGAGCGAGAGCGAGGAACTAGTTAGAGCCCGTACAGCGTTGGTAGAGTCGCTGTGTGAGCTCGACGAGGCCTTGGTCGAAGAGTATCTAGAGCTCGAGGACTATATGGCTGTATCTGGTGCTTCGATCAAACGAGCGCTACGACAGGCAACTCTAAAAAGGCAGATTGTACCAGTTCTGTGTGGTGCTTCTTTCAGGAATATCGGAGTGCAGCCATTGCTCCAAGCGATTGTCGATTACCTTCCAGCGCCTAATGAGCGGCCCGCGCCGCATGCGGTCGTAGTGCGAGCCGCACACACTCACAAGTCGAAGAAGAACAAGAATACTGCTGCTTCTCCTCGAGTCTCTCAAAGTGAGGATGTGGTTATAGATCCGGAATCTAAGCAGATGGCATGCGCGTTGGCATTCAAAGTGGTAAACGATCCGATCCGGGGTATCTTGGTGTTTGTGCGGGTGTATGCGGGCAAGCTCCAGTACGGCAGCACAGTGCTAAACACTTCGAATGGTAAGAAAGAGAAGATATCGCGGCTTCTTCAGATGCAAGCCGATCAGAGCATTGAGGTAGATGCTATCGAGCATGGCAGCATTGGTGTGATTGTCGGCTCTAAAGATATTAAGACTGGTGATACCATTGTAGCACACGGCACCAGGAAAGACGGCGCTCATTTGCTCAATGAAAGAGATCAATCTCTGCACCTCAATCCGATCGCTGTTCCACCTCCAGTATTTTTTGCCACGATTGAGCCAATGACTTTATCTGACCGGCGTGGAATGGAAGCCGCATTGGATACCTTATTAAGAGAGGATCCAAGTCTGCACTTGTCCTACGACCAAGATGCAGACCAGACACTCATATCCGGAATGGGAGAGCTCCATCTCGAGATTGCACGAGATCGGTTGGTCAACGATTTGAAAGCGCGTGTTGAGATGGGCACTATTCAGGTATCTTACAAGGAGACTATCCTTGAGCCGTCCCAATCTGTAGACGAGTCGGTGACTCCAGATGACGGAGATGCAAAGTCTTCCTGCACGGTCAGGCTGCGAGTTGAGCCGCTGCCCGAAGAAGACCATTCCGGCGAACTGCTCGATCGCGATGACAACTATCTCATCTATCCCGATATCGAGCCGCATCCTGTACTTTCGCACGACGAGATTACCCATGCTATACGAGTCGGTGCATTCCCCGCACTTGCTCGAGGCGGTAAAGTTGCACATCTTCCACTGCACTCTATCAGAGTTATTGTCGAGAACGTCGAACTACCACCGGACGCCGTCTCTGCATCGGCTTTGAGCACTGCAGTGAGATTAGCTGCAGAAAGAGCGCTAGAGAGTCTGAAAAAGAGCAGCTATGCGGTGATGGAGCCTTTGATGGAGGTGAGAGTAATTCTCAACGAGGAAGATATTGGCTCCGTAGTCAACGATATCAGCGGTACGAGACGGGGCCATATTGTATCGTTAGGACAAGACGAAGCAAGCGAGCACTTTGTAGGCGGGTGGAAGGACGAAGCAGAGAGGACATATATTCCTCCAGACCCTACGCTCTATCTATCCAAGCATGATGCGCGAGTGAATTCCACTCAAAGTGTTGTACATGCGCGAGTATCGCTATCCAAAATGATTGGATACTTGCCAACGCTTAGAAGTATGACGCAGGGACGCGGTACTTACCAGATGGATTTTTACCAATACGAGGTGGTAAGCCCGGACAGAGTACCGGAGATACTCAATAATTTGTAAATTCTAATGCAATATCTTTGTACATATAATAATCTATTATTTATTTTGATCATGGGCGGATCTCAAACTGGAGCTTGACTTGTTGACACCCGTCGACAATATCCTTCTCCTCTTGGAAGTAGCTCAATACCGGCAGCATGGCGTCATAGGGATTATATGCGTAGCAGAGAAACCATTTTTCAAAACTGTCGTATTGCAGAAACTGGTCGTTCCACCCAAACCCGGTGCTGGAGTTATCGGACACGAACTGTAATGCTGGAAGTGGCGGCTTGCCCTTGGTCCACTCATTCATTACCGCTGTCCATTCCAGCTTGTCGCCGTTATTGTACGTCAACCGCTTGCCGACCAAATTGAACGAATTCTGAGGAGAAAAATCTGCAAATGCCCAGAAATTCTGCTCGGGAATAAGCGTCGAGATCATGGGCGAAATGTACCTACCGTTCAGGGTCGAGTTGGTCGATACCACGAGCAGATTGAATTTGAGCTGCTCGTCGTCACCAGGCTCCTCAATAGTCGACGGCGGAGCTAGCGGTGCAGCAGTAGCGAAGATATTATAAATGAGAAATGCGATGGTGAATGCAAACATTGCTGCTGGATATGAGGTAAAAGACGGAGAAATCAGAGCGCCAGGTGATCATATATATATAAGCGCACAAACCGGCAATGAAACAATAGTCTTACAAGCCGCGCGAGGCTAGGCTCTTTGATAAAGTTGATTCTGAGTTAAAATGCGGGAGACTGGGCGAGAATATATCAAATATGTCAAAGGTGGTTGTGTTGTGGCGGGCCATGATAGAAAGGATCGGCTATGTATTCCGTGTTTATCAATAATACAAATCTACGATACTGGAGTATATTGCAACTTCACCTGCTGACATGCCGTAGTGACATGATAAGGTTCCGGGAAATGAGCAACAAGTGGCGAGTACTTATTATCCACAGAGCACAAAAACCAGTACTCGTTCTGCTCAAACTGGAGGAACCTGCCGCTCCACATGAACTTGCGTGATGCATTTTCGCTATTATCTGCAAGCGTAATGAGTGGCAGGTTCTTGGAAAGCTTATTCGAAGGTGAAATAATAGTGGTCAAAGATGTGGCAAGGTCGGCATAGTGCAGCTCGCCATTGTCGTCGTCGATCGAATACGTGTGAGGCGGACGCTCAGAGGTGGCAGACAAGTAGTGCGAGTCTGAAGCACCATTCGCCTGTACTGGCGAAATGTATAGTCCATTGACTGTGCTGTTTGTAGAGATTACCAAAAGCTGGAAATTTGGACCTTGCGTAGCGGGGTCCGGAATCAGCGGTAGCGCAAGCGCCAAGGCGAAGAATAATGGAAGTAAAAGATGCATCGTTGAGCTGAATGAGGTTCTCGTCACCAAAGATGGTACCGGTATTTATAGCGCCGATTATTTGGGGAGGTGGGGCGTGTATGATAGAGTTCATATATCTAAACATGACATGTAGTGTTTGCTGTCTTGTCCCCAAACCTTAATTTTCGAGAACTTATCAGGACTGAAATGATTGATCATGATCTTTATTTTGTTATAATACAATTATATAGATAGATTAGTAGTGATAAATAAATATTGTAGACGAGGGGAACAGCTTCCTACCGCGGAAGCACTGTGACACCCATCATCTCTCGATGCAACGCATAGTCCATTTTGGTCACCCACTCTTCTCGCATACCTTTCCAAACTTGATCAAACGCCTGCCAAATAAGAGGCGTCATTGACTGGCGAGTATATTTTTGCGTGACCATAGGCAACAGCTCTGCAATGCGCGTACTGCTCCACAACCCTTGAGGACTAACAAACAGATATGTCGACAAGAGCCTTGTTTGGCTCTGTGAGACATTTTCCAAGCGACTACTGATCTCAATCTCCAGTGGTCGCACCATAGTCAAATACTGAACTACCAGTTCGCTTAGAAACCATGGAAGCTGCTGCTTGGTCTTGCATACAATGAGCCTTCCAGATTGGGTATCAAATCGAAGCGATCGAGCCACACTTACACCAGGGTTTGCGTAGCTTATACTGACCAGTTCTTTTGATTCCAAGTCGCAAGTTAGAAATAGCAGAGCAGCAATGTCATCTAAAATGTACTGCGCTCCTTTGAGCCAATTTTCAAGACCAGTGTTAACCGTACGGGTGGCTGTATCTGAAACTAACGCTTCGAATACCTTTTGTCGAGCTCGAATTGCCTCCATGAGGACTACAGAATCCAGTTGCAAGAGTCTATTACAAGCATGGTTGGACTTTAAGAAGGATGTACCCATCTCGTGCGAGGTTGTTTCAACAAGCTGAATGCCTTGCAATTGCGCTCTCGTTCTGTGATATATTCCGCCCAATGATAGCAAGACACTGGATACCACATTCCGTACAAGGCCCAATCCCAGAAACTGCATGTCATGCAACTCCAATGTTCTGCCCTCCACACTGCCGCCATAACAAATGTACGACACTTCCATTGCTTTCAGTATTTCATCCAGTACTGCGTACATGGGGGTGAACGCCATGCTATCACGAGGACGCCCTGCGAGCATAAACCATGGATTGATTGATGCATCTTGGAACTGCGCATCACAGCATTCCATCATCTGCCTCAGTGCCATAAGTCTCCAATTGAAAATGCACCCTTCGACACATTCGACAGCACGGTAGGGCTCCAATGCCTTGCCATCGGAATGCAATTGAAGTACTAAAGCACTTGACAAAACATTCCATTTGCTGAATCTTCCGCCCTCAGCTTCTTCTTCGAGCAAATAAGCCATGAGCCTATGGAATTCGGCCAATGCTTCCTCGATATCCTGGGATACATAACCAAATTTTGCATGGTCCACAAATGCCTCCATAAGCTGGATTCGAGCCTCGGCGGGGTTTTCGCTGATATCCAGCTTCTCCCAAAGGTTCTCGTACTCTATATTCTCGTAGCCCATGAGAGGAGTCTTGGCCATAGTCTCCTGGAGGTCGCAGCGTTTGCTAGCATCAATGAAGGCATCCATTGCCCTTCGTTGAGCCTTCGAAAAATTTAGCTCCACAGTGGGCTTTAAATAAGATCGAAATATGATAGCAATCATGCCAACAAACTGTCGACTTAATGCAATCTTTTTGAAATCATTTTTTGGATTGTAAATGCCAATAAAATCCAGCACATCCAAATGGTAGTCTTGAATAACATCGGCCAAGCACGCCTGATAGTATAGATGTGCTAGTGACATGATTCTTCCTATCATTGTTTCATTATCCGATTTCAGGGCCGTGAGCTTTCTGAGAATGTCACAACTCACGGCCATGGGCCTTTCCAAGTACCGCTGATTCTTCAGTCTAGCCTCGATGGACTCCGGTACAGGCGAGACTCTTCTAGATGAGATCGGCGAAAAGAGCTCTGCATCATCTAGCAGCTCATAATCTGGTGTCGGGGGCACATCTGTAGCCATTGGAGTCATTGGAATCGATTCGCCAACTCCGTCCCGGTCTAAAATCTCCACCGGATTAAATGAAATCTCTGAATGCTTACGGCGTGTGATTCTGATCATTGGACCAGAAGAACCGCCAAACGATCTTTTTTCAGCATGTTTTCGTGGCTCTTGGAGTACTCGCTTAGTCGACTTTAATCTGATCGTCATCCTGGACGGCGCCGCACTCATTGAGGCGAGCGATGTTTCAGAATCCTTGTGGGAAGAGAAGGAGAAGGGCCTTGCCAAAGAGACCGCTGCTATGTCATCCGAATCTCTTGAAATCGGTTGTTTGCTGTTTCTGACAGTTGGTTTATTAATGCGGGTGGTGGCCTGGTCCTGTTCAGAGCTGGTAAAATCCATTTGCTCAAAAGCATCATGCCAGCTATCGTCACCACTTTGAGATTCCTGCTCATGCCAGTTTTCTGATGACCGGTCGGAGTCAAAATCCTTGTACAGTCTTGCAATGTCCTCCAGCGCACCTAAATCTGATTCAGACACATGGTCGTCCAAACTCCACGGCAGGTCACCTTGTACGCCCCGTACATCGTACATACCGCGATCGGCTTTCGCAGCATGAATCACAGTCTGGCAAGTGGGGAACATATAGTAGTTGGAATCAACTCTGATTTCAGAGAACATGCACACTGCCGCTTGGCAAATATTGGCATTATGAAACATACCTTCATGTCGCTTTTTGTGTGCACTCGTCGGCTCGATAGCATACCATCCATCCTTGATACAGTCTAAACAGAGGTACATAACGTGCTGCCTCGACCCTGACACTGGCTCTGGAAGTCTGGATCGACAAACCTGATCCAGCCCATAGACTTTCGAATAACTCGCAAAATCAACATGATCTTTGGTGCCTACCAAATCTAGGTCACTTAATTGTTTGTCGCACTTGCAGAAGGAGCAATATTCGATGTGCAGTCGCACATCCTTGCGCGGAATTGCCAAGTTACGCGCCAGGCATACCGCTACGTTGTGCTTGTGGTCGATTCGAAGAGTCGTATTCCCAAACCCGCGCGGTATCGTTACATGATCAGGGTTATAGTATATTCCAGCATAAGTCTCGAGGTCGAATAAGGGCTTGCGATTGTGGACATGCCCGTTCCCCACGTTGAAGTGAGACGCCGAGTCGCCAACTGCGAGGCAGTCTGGGTGTGTGCAGAGCCATTTACCGGATCCCAAACGGACAGCAGGCAGCGTGACATTCATCGGCACAGCAGCACTTTGAGTTAAGTTCAGCCCTATATCGCCGACGGCTCTCTTGAATGCGGTTGAGGGACAATGCAAGCGTCGCGTCGTCGTCGATGTCCATGGCGATCTCGTCCGCGACTTTTACCAACGCGCGCCCGGCCCGCGCTCTGATCAAAGTGCTAATGCTAGAACATTGCGTTTGAAGGAGAGGAGTGATAAGATTCAATCAATGACCTAATCAGAAAGAAAAAACGATAATTTTCGATTATCCATAGTGCTTTTAAATATCTGGCTTCTTAGTTTGTGGAGCTGGTGCTAGCATAATATCCCCTGAGATCCGCCGCATTGTGGAAGGCTCAAGGTCCACACTATGCGGAAACACAACGTTTGATTTACCAGACCCTTTATTTTGTTCAGCAAATTATTGAACAAGCCTCTCTATTGCAAGCTATGCGTGCCGTTAAATAGGAAATGCGATTACTGAATGCCATGGTATCTCGCGAAATGGCCACAGAGTGGAGCTTATATCAACAGCAAGGCTACAAAGAAGCTTTCTCTTACCTAGCGGTACACTGGTCTGTAAATGATTTATCATCACCTTTTCATACATCACGAATGATGGAATGACAGTGTTACAACTGCCCGTTGAATAATCTGCAGTTGACTCTATTTTATCCGTGCGTTTGTTCCAACCGACTGTGGCCACCACAATGTCTTCTCCATCGCTGTAGGAATCAGCCCAGTTTAAGTTTGCGCACTAGACCAAAACAGTCCCGCAGCCGACAATAGGGTCCGAACTTTGACAATGATCTGTTGAAACCTTAAATTCTTCGATCGCATGTTGGGTACACAACTATATCAACGATGTGAATACTTCTATAACTGCTTTTCGATGGAAAACGGTGACTAAAATAGACATTTTTCTTTCAAGCCTTTTATTTTTTTTTTGTACTCGCAAACTCTCACGATTGCACTTTCGTTGACCCGAGTTTGTAAGAATGAACTACTTCTACCAGACTTCGACGGACTCGCTTGGATTGTTTCCAAAGGCATATTAGCCTCTCTGGGGCACAATACAATGGCAATGGCCTAACACCATCAAACTCTAAAATCGGTTTTTTTTTTCACTCGAGCACCGAGGGCCAAAGTCCAAACGCCCTGTGCACATGGCGCACCAACGCAGCGCAGGTACCACGAGCGCGCCGATTCTCTAACAAACAAACGCATTCAGATACCATGTATCTTCCTCCATCCATACATGTTTTCCAAACAAGGAGTCACGCAAAAAAAGGCAAATTTCAGAATTCTGTTCGGGCTTTCGATTCCCGAAAAAGCTCGGAGTCCACTATTTAGCAAACAATCACTCGAAATAAGATGATTCATTTACTAATACACACTTCCGCGCGGCGTCCGAATCGAGACTGATTTTGCGCAATTGCAGATCCCTGCCTATTTGGCCGTGGGAGCCATGTGAGCGCTTGCGCCGGCAGCAGCCGAAAGTAGCAATGACACCTTCCCAATGCGGGAAATGTCTACGACATGACAACGGCGCGCCGCACATGTTCCAGAAAACTGACTGAACACTGACAGTAAAAGTGAAAAATTTTCTCAATTTTGTCATTTAAGCAACTTATCATCTATGTACATGAACATTATATAAAGCCAACGGGTTGCCCATAGGCAGCAGGCCTCTCTTTTTTTTCCTTTTCTTCATTCTTCAGTCAATCGCTTTTACTTATCTTTCCCAAGAATCAAATCAACCAAACAACCTTAAAAATGTCTACTGTCGTTTACAACTCTACTGCTACCGCCACTGTCGACTGCTCGACTTTCACTCCAGCTCCTTCTGCTGCTGCTCAGTCGACCATCTTTGAGGACACCACTACCATCAACAAGACCACCATTGTCTCCACCGTGACCTGCCCACACTGCACTGCTTCTTCTACCGCCGCTGTGCAGCTTCCTCAGGCCTCTTCCAATGGTACCAACAATGCCACCATCCCATCTGTTCCATCTCAGGTGAATGGTGCTAACAAGGCTGCCGTCGCTGGCTCTGTCATCGCAGTCGTCGGCGCTGCTTTGTTGCTTTAAGCGCTTTGAACGGGCTTTCTGGCACCTTTTTTTTATTTCTTACTTTCAATTCTTTATTGGCATCTTGGATGAGACGAGTAATCAGCTGTGCTGATTGTTGTCGGGGACTCTTAAGGTTCAATTGTACATTATACCCATCCGCGCCAATCGTTTCATCAGATCTAGCTGCAGTCTAGAATATGAGAAGCGTTCTGGGGCTTTTATTTCCTTTCTTAAAATGTATTTTTATTTCTACTTTTCTTCAATAATTTATTACAATTTCCTATAGATTTCAAAATAGAAACAAAAAACTTGTATGAACTGAGCTTTAACTCTCCTTTGGCCCTTCTTTTGTTTAAACGATGGATCCTGAGTTTGACGCCACCAGCAAGTGTGTAGCTAGATACTGGGACAGTCCGCTAGGCTGTTACACTATCATGTCCCCACGACCAATCGAAATTGAGCAGTATGGCAAAGTTAAAGTCCAAGACGCCTGCGACGCTGCAGCAGCTGCCACAGACGCCGCACATAATCGCATCGTGCTTGCAGTACTTACACTTGCAGTCCCTGCGTTTCTCTATATCAAATTCTATTATTGGGATTGAAGTGCCATCATATTTTGAGGATTTTAAGAATATTTGACTACTTTCCTTGCTTTTAAAAATAATAACTCAACGCGTGCTCTCACTGACCATACCAACGACTTGACTCCCGAGCATACTAATGGTACCGTCCTCACAATATCCTGACAAAGCACTAAACAGTAAATTGCAACTGCATCAGCAAGAGCAATGCAAGTGATCAAATCAAACCTCGCAACAGGAAGGCGAAGTACATGGAAAGTGGCGATTGCAAAGATAGCCAAACAAAATAAATACACCAGCACCGAAATGTCACGCAACGACTTGCATTGATCATACGTGCGCCTCGAGCGAACAGTAGGTATGAAACAACGAAAGCCGATGATATTATCGGATTGGCGAAAACTTTGGATATATTTGGGGAGGTATACACCGGGTATTAGGTCCATGTTCCAGCCATGCATCTCAAACGACCATTGGGTATAAAGATGGGTATGAAACAGGCCCTCTGTATCAAAGTAGGTGGCCACATAGATTCTCTGCTTAGGTATAAGCAAAAAGGGTATAAAAACAAGGAATAAAATTACCTGGATCAGCGCCAGCGGTATTGCCCATGGAGCGCTTATCCTCGCGCTCAGTGTCGGAACTTTAGGTCGATTGAAGTCAGCAGTTGATAAAAATGGCTGCGCGAATGAGAATGCCAATTTTTTCCAAGCGAAAAGTTTGCTGTATATCTTGTCTAAATTAGTCAATGCAGATGAATCGGATGATTCATATACCTTGCAGCATTCTGTTATTGTACAGCCCATTTGTTTATCAACTCCAACAATATCAATTGGAATGAGCCCTTCAAACTTGTTTAATGGAGATGCAAAGATGACACTGCCATCTTTTCTCGCCATGCATCCGGTCTCAAAAAGATGGTTGCCGAAAGAGGTGCAATATGTGAAAGCAAAATAGTAATGTTCTGGGGTCACTGCGAACACTGGCTGCCCCAATGACTTTATCATATCAACTCTCATAGTACTGGTATCGTAGACATCCAAATAATGGTTTGCAGTATTGAGAACAATCATCGCACTGGTCCCGTGTGCAGCTGCTAACAAAACCCAGATATGCTCGCCAGATATCGCAGCGGTCACTGTAACAAACTCAAGCCCATTGACGATATGATCATGAAGGTTGTAATATCGGATTTTCGAAGTTCTGTTCCAAGGCAACTTGA
The DNA here is from genome assembly GCA_030558855.1 of Blastobotrys indianensis. Classification (NCBI taxonomy): domain Eukaryota; kingdom Fungi; phylum Ascomycota; class Dipodascomycetes; order Dipodascales; family Trichomonascaceae; genus Blastobotrys; species Blastobotrys indianensis. The sequence goes on from JAKTQK010000016.1 coordinate 242,025, forward strand.
CAAACCCTAAGACCAGCTCAGTCGTTACGAAGGCCAGACATCTGTCTTTTACAGCGACTGCAAAACACTGTGATGCTGGCCGCTGCAACCATGCACAAGTACCCGTCCATTTGTACACTATATCACCTACAAACCGTTCGCACCGCAAGTCGTTGAGCTCTATACGAGTGTAACACACTGAATCTTCGGCGACGTAGTGGTGGAAATGTGCAACCAGCCCCTTATCCCCCGCCGACATGTTCGCCATGCCGTTGCGCATCAAGCTCTCGCACGGCACAGTAGCAATGTAACTTGGATGATTCATAACCTGACATCTAGCAGCATCGTAGCGCTGAAGAACGGCCAGATGCTCGGCAGTGGCCATATTATCAAGCGCCCTTGATAGACTGTTGTCGCGCTCTTAGTTCTGGTGAGCTGTTGGAACGCGTGTTTAGGCTGGTGCTGCCAAAAGCCAGGGGGCTAGAGGGACGACCAAGACCGCGGCGCGCCTCGGACGAAGAGCAAAATAATTCACGACACGTACGCCCAAGCTGAAACTTCTTGACATCCACACCCACTTTAAACTCGATCACACGACGCATATTGAACTTAAGTGATGGCTCGCAGTGGTGTTAGGGTTCTGCGGTTCGCAGTGATTGCAGCCGTGGTATTGCTGGTTGTGTTCAAGTTGTCGACTGACCGTGTGGACCTCAGCAACTACGTGCAATCCAAGGGGCCGAAAATTGAGACGAAGACGCCTGCCGACAAGACGGTGGCCGATTCTTCGGCCTCTCAAAATGCAGACGCGTCCAAAAATTCGCAGTCTTCTGGGCAGCAGTCTCTCAGCAGTGGTGCACCGTATGAGCGAGCAAACGCAACGTTTGTGACTTTGGCTCGAAACACCGATTTGTGGAGCTTGATTGATTCGATCCGGCAAATCGAGGACCGATTCAACCATAAGTACCACTACGACTGGGTCTTCTTGAACGACCAGCCGTTTGACGATAACTTCAAGAAGGTCACCTCTGCCTTTGTATCTGGTAAGACCAAGTATGACGTTATTCCTAAAGAGTGGTGGAGCTTTCCAGAATGGATTGACCAGGATAAGGCTGCTCGAGTAAGAGAAGAAATGAGAGAGAAGAAGGTCATTTATGGTGATTCGATCCCTTACCGACATATGTGTCGGTTCGAGTCTGGCTTCTTCTGGCGACATCCTGCATTGGACGAGTACAAGTACTACTGGCGAGTTGAGCCTGATGTGAAGATCTTCTGTGATATTGAGTACGATTTGTTCAAGTTTATGGAAGAGAAAAACAAGAAGTATGCCTTTGCCATCTCTTTGTACGAGTACATTGAAACTATTCCAACTTTGTGGGATACCACCAAGGAGTTCATCAAGGCCAACCCACAATACTTACCAAAGGACAATATGATGGAGTTTGTCTCTGACGACGGTGGAGATACATACAACAAGTGCCACTTTTGGTCCAATTTCGAGATTGCGTCGTTGGATTTCTGGCGTGGCGAAGCTTATACCAAGTACTTTGACCACTTGGACAAGGCTGGTGGATTCTTCTACGAGCGATGGGGCGATGCACCAGTTCACTCTATAGCCGCTTCGTTGTTCTTGAACAAGGATGAAATTCACTACTTTGAGGATGTTGGATACTGGCATGTTCCGTTCCACAATTGCCCGACCAACTTTGAAGAGCGAGTGCGAAAGAAGTGCACATGCCAGCCAAGCGACAACTTTGCATGGCACGGATACTCGTGTACTCCACGATATTACGACATTAACAAGCTGGAGCGACCTAGTGAATGGCATCAACAGACATCTTAAAAAGCACAACCTGGATGGTGAATAATCTCACGGCCATCCGACTATTTAAGAGAAGTTTTTAGGTACAACTTTATTCGTGTGTAGCAATTTTTTTCAGGTGTTATATATAAGTTATTTGATTTGCAAAACGCATGTTAACTTTTCGGAACTCTTGTGTGTTAGTAACTTTAGGCTCCAAAATGCAACTACTAACAGACGCCGCACACACCGGTGGGATTCGCGTAACAATGTCCAGGGTCGTGGCTCGGATTCTGTATAAACTATTTCGATCCTAGCGCCCTTCATGTACTTCAGCGCATGGGGAACATCAGATATATTTGTTTTGTACCGAGGGCATGTCTATCGATTCTCTCGCAGGTAGAAATCCGTCTCGCGCTTACGCACTACCAGTACACCGACTAGCACCCCGCAAAAACTTCAAATGTCACATACCCATCAATTGGAATAATAATAGCCATTCCTCATTCAGATGTCGTTTTCGGACCAGCGTCGCCCATTCGACCCCGGAGCGCTGCGTTGCGGGTTCTCGAAAACTATTTTTTTCCACCTCCACGACTTGTATTTCGCTAAAGGACACTACGAATCGAAAACACACCCTATAATGACTGCTAGAGAATCCTTACCTGCGATGCAAACAGCACCAAAGATGATCGTGTTCACAGACTGGGATGGAACTGTGACGTTGCAGGACTCTAACGATACGATGACTGACAATCTCGGCTTTGGTGAGGCTCGACGGAAGCAACTCAACGTCGAGGTTCTCGAGGGTCGAGATTCATTTCGCCACGCGTTTTCGCTCATGCTCGAGAGCATTGATCTACCATTCGACAAGTGTATCGACTACCTGCTTGAGCGGATCGAGATCGATCCGGGCTTTGTGGGGTTCTACGAGTGGTGTGCCGCAAACAATGTGCCGGTTGTCGTCGTGAGTTCGGGTATGAAGCCAGTGATCAGTGCGTTGCTCAAAAAGCTCGTCGGCGAAAAGGCGGCAAACAATATCGAAATTGTTGCAAACGACGTTGAAGTTAAATCTGACGGCAGCTGGCGAATCGTGTACAGGGACGATAGTGATTTTGGTCACGATAAGTCGCTAGCTATCAAACCTTACGCACAGCTGGAGTCTTCGCAACGACCAGTATTGTTCTACTGCGGAGACGGCGTGAGCGATCTGAGTGCAGCAAGAGAAACCGACCTGCTTTTTGCTAAAAGGGGCCGAGATTTGGTCATTTTCTGTGAGCGGGAGAAGATTCCTCATACGTTGTTTGATACTTTCAATGATATCCACAAGGTTGTTCAGGACGTTTACGAAGGAAAGAGCTCAGTGGACCAAGTTGCCCAGCATTGAACTATTTAAGTGTAGAGCCTTTTAAAAATTGAATGCATAAGATATATATATTAGGACAGGAGTCTACCGATACCTTCTTCTTCAATCTCTGCTGCTTCCAATGCATCCTGCTGCGCTATTCTTCTCAACACGTCGCGCTTTGAGCTTTCTTGGACCTCGCCGGCGATCATCAGCTCATCGAGAATGTAGTATGCCTTTTGGAAATTAAAAATAATATCGAGCTCGCACACGTTACCATAGTATTTGTCCATCTGCTCCACGTACCGGTGGATAATCTCCAGTGCCAGGAGCTCATTATCTTCTGAATCAATGCCTGCTACAAAGAAGAGCGATGCATAGCGACGGTATACCACTTTGGAATCTTTACTTGTTAGCTTATTCTCACTTTTGCAATGATGCATACCTTTGTACTCTAAGAAATTGCACATTTTCGTCCTTCGACCCAACACTAGCGTCGTCACTTCTTTGACGATCTTTGCTTTGTCCTTAGTGCCGAGCGTTTGGAACCATTTGGCCAGACGCACTTTGCCCTGGCGTGACAGCAGAAGTATATATTGAATCGCCATGGCTGGTTGCGTTGGTATTGGTGCGCTGTCGAGTTGGTGTGTGGTGTGTGCTGGGACATGGGGACATGTTACGAGCGTAGGGAGCTGTATCTGAAGAGCCAGACATGCTGAATTATTGAATTGCTCAAGATTCTAGACAAGCATTGAATATCTATAGCAGATAATCAAACAGAAGAGGCTAATCGAGTGTGATTGTGCAATATATATAAATAGCTCAAATATTTCCCCGACTTCACCTTGATGTAGCCGCGGCCGACGCGGCGCGATGAACGCCTTAAAGTCTATACGCACATTGCATTCTACCCTGAAACTACCCAATAAAGCGGCCATATCTCAGGAATTCGGTATCATTTTTCAAATTCTCCAGATCGTCTGATCTCAAACCCAGCATGACTGCCACCTCTCCGTCTGGCCTTCGAGGCATGAAGTAGATCAAGCTCTCACCAAATGGAAAGCTGGGGCGCCTAGCAACCGATGGTCGACCCAAATGGCCAAATTCAAACTCGTAGCATTTTTCTTTGGACCACGAGCTAAGCATCAGGTCCCGCCGCAAGTCGAGCTGAGCCGCGACCGATTCATCAATCTTCGAGTCCGTCGCCAGAGATGTGATCAATTGCTTAGTTAATTCTGTTAGCTTTTCTGCACACAAAGAAGAGCGTAGTTTGGCAGCCAATTTTCCCAGCGGCTCGTTCGTAACTTCCTTAAGGGTTGATGGTGTATAAGCCATGTTTTGAACAACACCAGCGTACAAGTCTGAAATGCCTAAAAGCTTTCTCGGATTTATCGCACGTGCCATTATAGTAGTTGCACTATCATCTGGGACTCGCTGCCTTCGTGCGCGGGTGACTGCTCGCCAAACTAGTGCCGTCAATGCGTCATCTGTGGAAATAAACCCAGCTTCCAAGCATTTGCTCGCTTCATTTTTGAGTTCCTGAAGACTTTCACCGGAGAAAACATAATAGTCCCACCGGCATACTGGCTCCGGAGAAGCCTCTTCTGTAGACTCGCCTTTTGTTGACTCCGCTTCGTGACCAGCCTTTTCATCTTCCACCTTGTTTGCCTCAGCTACTTTGGCGGTAACCCTTGCCTCATCGATTATGCTTTTGCAAATCTCTCGTCTCTCAATGTTTGCAGTCTCGAGTTCTTCTCGATTGAGTGATTCACCCCTTAGCAATTTGGCGAATAGATTTATGATTTGGCCCTGGCCCGTCATGTCCATCACATTGTGCTGTGCGACGAATGTAAGCAGCAGACCACCAGTGATAAACGTAGCTTGAACGACTAATACCGGTGCCACTCCATCGCTGCCGGCTGATAGAGTCTTTAAAGGCGAAAGCAATTCTTCATTAACCAGACTCGCAGGGAAGCTCTTCAATTCCATACCGGCCCATGTCGGTTGACTCGAATCGCCAGTCAGGTCTTTTACAACAAATCGTTCGTATGCATTCTCAAGCGGAATAATCTTGTATCGCGAGCTTTCATTCGCCGAGGACGCGACAACTTGTCCTCTGAGCCATGGCAGGTGGTTGATAAGAGTGTCAAGGGCCTGCCTGAGCTTCGCGATGGTGTCGGCTGTGGGCGCTGCGTCTTTGAATCCGAGTGTGAGCTGGGTATATAGTTTAAACAGGTATGGCTGAGCACCCTGGATGTCAAGATGGTACGTTTGGTCGGATTCCATGTTTGAAATGATTGCAGATACGTCCTCTTTGGTTTCTCGATAAGAGTTTATATATAAATTAGAGGGTGAGGCGTGAACCTTTATGCATTACGGATCACCGTGACTCACAAGTGGTGATTTGAATATATAAGGAAAAATAACAATCAGCTAATATCAATATAGCTCAATGAAAAAGTCCAAGTATCCCAGCAAAGTAAAAAAAAGACTAAAAAAGAATTTGGGTAGATGATGGATCGTAATAAATTATGGGGACTATATCAACTGTGTTAATCCTCCTGCATGGGAACATCACTTGAGCGAGCAAGCTCTTTTTGTTTCTCTTGCTCCTCTTCTAGTCTTTTCATCATATCTTCGTAAGTCAAAGTATGCCAAAGTGCTTTGAGTAGAAGTTTTTCATCGTACTTTTTCTCGGAACCCGGTATGCCAACGCATACTACGCCGTGGCGAGAAAGCAGATGCTTATCGACTTTTACCCCACCGTCGGTAAGATAGATCATATGGGTTATGATACTGAGCAATGAGGCGTCGCAAGCTTCAGCAATTGCTCGAATATAGCCCGTAGCATCCATTCCATATGTCTCTCTGTCTACCTCGCCGTTTAATATCAACACGCGCTTCTTACATGACACAATCGCATCCGGCACACCCTGAAGCTGCACCACAGGAATTGTAGATGTGTACAGTGAACCAATAGAAAAGATAACTGCATCTGCCTCGGCGATTGACTGGATTACCCTTGAGGACGCCCGCGGTTTGATCTCTTCCCCGTATGGATTTATGTAGAATATCCTCTTGATGGGACTAGGCAAGGGCACATTTTCTGCTTTTGAAAAGTGCAACTGTGAGGATTTCAAATCCGGGTGGGTGAATGGCAGGTGCGCATCTTCGCTATCTGACAATAATGGTGTAGCGGCACGAGTCAATGTATCCATTGCCGCATCTGTGGAGGGCTGCGAGGGGTGCGAAATCTGGCTCTGGCCTGTGATGACTGTGCCATTCTGCAGCTGTGCAGATATGTGATGACTGAAGTTCGTATTTAATGCAGGTAGCACCGAAACGGTGTTCGGAATCATGGATATGCGCAGAATCAACTCTATTGCAGAGTCCAATGATCCACAGAATATACGAGCGCCTGTCAGGAACAGATTACCAATGCTTGCTTTTTTGTACTGAAACTCGCGTCCCGGACGCGATCTTTTGAGAAGCTCTCCATTCACGTTGATGAAGAATGGTCGTACAAGCTCTTTGATATGCGACTTGATGCCATCCCACAGTGGATGTGTCCCGTCGACAATTTTACTCCATTCTTCTCGCGCACTGGCATCGTCCGGCAGCCGATGTGAAAACAAGTCTCTTAATGGCGCCTGATCGTCTGGGATTAGACGTGAGATTCTTGATCGAATGTCGCCAATGGCCGGCCCGCCTACAACACGTATGAGCTCCGAAGTTGATCCGCCATTATCACTAATGGGAAGAATGTACGTAATGTTCTCGGAGACCTGCTGGTAGAGCGATACTAACGAGTTTGTCGCCGTCCCGCCGCTGATAACCGCTAGTTTCATACTGTTGAGCCCTCAGCCGGTTTGATGGTGTGGTCCTAGGTTTTTGTGCAAGAAGAGTCAACGTGCAGGGGGCTCCGAGACATTTGAGCTCAGAACAACAATTAGACTTTGTCCTTGTAACACTGAGATAAATAAATATTTCAAAAGTCATTAAACTAGTGCGATTTATATACAAAAAAAGTCATCAAATGGTAGACTAGACCAAACATCGCGGTTTACGTTACTAAAGATGTCCAGACAACGAGGCGCGGAAAAATATGATCTGAGACATTACCCGCCGCGCACTTAATCAGTCACCGAAGAAAAAGCGCTGCTTCACACGAAATGACTCAATTCGCTTGCACTTAAAAAGACAACGCGAATCTCTCGGAGATTTTTTTTTTTCATTCTTCTCGATAACACAATACGACACAGTTTTTTTTAAATTAATACAAAAAAAGAACAATGAGCAAAGGAAAGGTTTGTTTGGCATACTCTGGTGGTCTCGATACCTCAGTGATTCTCGCATGGTTGCTCGACGAAGGCTACGAAGTAATTGCGTTCTTGGCCAACGTCGGTCAGGAAGAGGATTTTGAAGCTGCTCGTGAGAAGGCACTCAAGATTGGTGCGACCAAGTTCATCGTCGAGGATGTGCGAAAGGAGTTTGTCGAGGAGCTGTGCTTCCCGGCTGTCCAGTCGAACGCTATTTACGAGAACGTCTACTTGCTCGGCACTTCTCTAGCTCGACCAGTCATTGCACGGGCCCAGATTGCAGTGGCTGAGCGAGAAGGATGCTTTGCTGTGTCTCACGGTTGCACCGGTAAAGGTAACGACCAGGTGCGATTCGAGCTTGCATTCTACGCTCTCAAGCCAGATGTCAAGGTCATTGCCCCATGGCGTGACCCGGAGTTCATCAAGCGATTCGTCGGCCGAAAGGACTTGCTGGATTACGCCGCTGAGAAGGGCATTCCAGTTGCGCAAACCAAGGCCAAGCCATGGTCGACCGATGAGAACATGGCTCACATTTCTTTCGAAGCTGGTATCCTCGAGGACCCTGACACTACTCCTCCAAAGGATATGTGGAAGCTCACCGTTGACCCTACCGATGCTCCAGATCAACCTGAAGACTTTACGGTCTTGTTTGAGCAGGGTATCCCTACCAAGATTGTCTACGAAGGCACCAAGACTGTCACTGACCCTGTCGAGCTGTTCTTGACCGCCAACGCCATTGCACGACGAAACGGTGTTGGTCGAATCGATATTGTTGAGAACCGATTCATTGGCATCAAGTCTCGAGGTTGTTACGAGACTCCAGGTTTGACCATTTTGCGAAATGCTCACATTGACTTGGAAGGTTTGGTGTTGGACCGAGAAGTTCGAGCCATTCGAGATCAGTTTGTCACTCCTACTTTCTCCAAGATTCTTTACAACGGTTTGTACTTCTCTCCAGAGGGTGACTACACCCGAGCATTGATCGGCCCATCGCAGGTTTCTGTCAATGGTCAGGTGCGATGCCGAGTTTACAAGGGCTCGTTTACCGTACTTGGTCGATCCAGTGAGACGGAAAAGCTTTACGACGCCACTGTCGCCTCTATGGACGAGCTTACCGACTTTGACCCAACTGATACTACCGGATTCATTGCTGTGCAGTCTATTCGAATCAAGAAATACGGTGAGGCCAAGCAGGTCAAGGGCGAAAAGTGGTAAGGTACTCTTCGACCTTTTTCCAAAAATCAAAAATAAGGGATCAATAATCCTGTATATATTTATTTGTCTATTTCTTCATTGTTAATAAAAAAACTCTTGTTAATATATCAAAATCTTTGGCATAATTCACTGCGTTGTTTATACTAGCCTTACACTGCTCATAAATAACTCAGCGAGGAAGATATGTGAATTACAAGCTCAATCCCCTTCAAATACAAGCTATCGATATCCTGCTGGTACCTCGTCAAAAAGTAGTATCGTATAAGTAATGAGGGAAAAATGAGGCCAACATGCATTTAACTGCCAAACCTTCGTCTGTGTCAGCAGCAAATGCAACTGGAGGCATTAAGGTTTCACGCCGTTATTACTCCACACAACCGAAAACCAACAACCAACCACCACCGCAACAAACACCAACAGAATCGTAGGACCAATGAGATTAGCAGCGACAGCTTTGGTACTGGGCTCGTTTACAGCAATGGCGCTAGCGTACCGTCCACAGATCCTCGATATTAAGGACGGCGAGCCTACGTGGCAGGAGCGGCACATGAAAGAAGAGCACGGCGTGGACCAGTTTGACGCACTGAGCTTCTTCACGCTGCACGACTCGGACAACTCCAAGACCTGGACGACAAATGATATTCTGAATCTCTATGGGTTGCTGAAAGATATAGAAGTCGGAGACGGCACTGGAATGGGCACTAAAGACGAGTCACAGAAGATCACGCAGGAAACTAAGGACTACGTCCTCAGCAAAGTGCTCGAACTAATGGACTACAACCAAGACGGTATTATCAGTCTAGATGAGTGGCGAGTATTCACCGACCGAGGGGGGCAGCTGCCTGACTTTGGACTAGGCCCCGGCCACCATGGCGACTATGAGCATGAGTACGAGGTGCACCACTGGATGGAATTCCACGCCAAGGACGACCCTGATGTCAAGAATGTCCATCCTGAAGATATCGAGCACGAGCGATTGTATCATGCATACGAACACAACGATGACTCTGAGACTCACAAGCAAGAGAAAGGTTCGTGGGCCCGTATCGAGAATATTCCTCAAAAGTTTCGAGTGATCAATTAAAGATTTTACCATTTACAAAGAATAAAACAAACATCAAAAAAAAACAAAAAAAAACACAATAGTACACACATTTCGTCACAATTCTAGCATTAAAAAAATTATAATTGTCGTTAAACAAAGTAGTCGCTTCGTTGCATATTCTGAGGACCGCCCATCAGATTCGTGTCGTCCTCCACTGCTGAGAATATTGAGAACTTTGGCACCAAATCTTCTTCAACCTTCATCACCGATGCGACATTACCACATCTGTAGCAGTAATTTGGTGCAGACCATACTGTTACCACGTCTTTATCTTTGAAATGGTACTTGAACCCTTCCATGACCAGCTGGTGGGCTCTGGCAAGCAGATTCAAACCATTGACATGGTTGAACTCTCGAGCAACTCGCGATCCAAACAGCCAGCCAGCGCCTCTAGGCGACACTGCCCAAGTCTCGATATCTTCTGGATCCGACCACATAAGGTCACAGAATCCACCTTCGTGAGGAATTTCCTGCGCTCTGCTCAGCACTCGCAGCTGATCTAGTACTCGCAATTCGGGGCTCAATCCACCGTGGGCACACAGAATCTTGCCGTCAATGATTGCCGCCAAAGTCAAAAAGTCAAACACCTGACAGCAGTACTTCCACACCGTCGTTGATCCATATTTAGTCAGACACTCTTCGTAGAATCCGTACACCTGTGTGATTTGACGCGATTCGTGGTTGCCCCGAACTAGAGTCAGTCTGCTAGGGTATTTGACTTTGAGTACCATGAGCAACGTAAATGTCTCTAGCGAAAAGTAGCCCCGATCGACGAAATCGCCCAGGAAAATGTAATTTACTTCGTCCGGTTGTCCTCCGCCGACTCGGAACAACTCTAAAAGGTCGTGGAACTGGCCGTGAATGTCACCGCACACTGTGACAGGGCTTTGCACCGGCTGAATGTTCGATTCCTCCATAAGCAGCTCCTTGACCATTTCACAGAGCTGCTTCATATCATTCTCTGGAAGGTATTGGCATTTGACGATCTCCTCGAGCCAAACCTCGGGCCCTCGTTCGACCATCGTTTTATGTATGTATGTGGGTGTGTGTGCAGAGCGGCAATCGTGTGCGAGATTTGAAAGAGTCGAAACCGTATTGGCGGCGCGCGCCAAAATGCTTCAAGCAGGGGTCTGGACTGGACGACGCACTGGGGAGACTTTGACATTGCTAAGGCGTCGTATGGAAAAGAGGTTTTTATAGAGGCCATACATATTGATAAAACTATCAAGGAATCTATTGTAATCTAGTGCAATCTGATAGGAATAGTGCGATCTCACTAGTGCAGGTGCGGCTGATTCAGCATGATAGCCCCATCGTACTTACTTCTAGAATGGTATCACACATTCATCCATCGCTCATAGCCATCTAAGCTTGGATCTTGATCCAGGTGATAAACCGTGTGCAGCGGTGGGAATGGGTCCTTGGGGCGCAAATTGATCTGTTTTCTTCTCGAGTACAGATTCGCCTTAACGAATCCCTGGGATATGAGCGACGCCAATACAGATTCTAGTTGCACATAATCGGTGTCACTTTGTGCCCAGTTGTCAGGGTGTGTCCTCATGGAAAATGCAAAGGCTTGTCGAAGGGTCTCGAAAGAAATTGCCGAGTTCCTCGACCCTATTTTCCAAACTTGCAGCAGATTGCGCCGATGGACAAGAACCATTGCTCGCGACTTCAGTAAAATATATATACCCCTGTTTAGAAGCCACTGCTTCTTGTCCTCTAGCGCCGCCATGTATTGCGAATAACAGCCGAGATGAAGAGCATACACAATATCTGAGTAGACAGCAGACAAGTTGAACATTTCCATAAGAACCATTGACGGTGCTTTGCCGAGAAGAAGCGATGCAGGAATTAGGTAAGTGAGGATTAATCGTTTGTTAGTAGACGTGGTCGGGCAATTATCAAATGCCCATATTAGATGCTTGTATGCAAGTGCAAGGTGGTTCTTCATAAGATGGAACCGCCCAAGATAGTATCGGTACTCCACTCTTTCCGCTCGTGTATATGATGAGAACTTGATATTCGCTGTGTGGATGTTGGAAAATACGTTGGCACAGGATGCGGGAGTGCCGAGATTGAAGTAGACGCGACAGAGCATAGTCGCTACGCACAAGATGATATCCTTTTTGAAGGGCCCTGAGTCGCTAGCCGTAGTCTTTTCACCTCTTATGGAATTGAAGAGCTTAAGCAGAAGGGTCGATAGATATGACGTGCGTAGCTTCTCGTCTGCTTGAGCGTCTTGGCCCATCGATAGACTCATCAAAGTTCGCCCTGCCGATACGACAGTATGATTGAGCACAGCACCTCTACTGTTAGAGTATGCCGCAGCTAGATCAGTAAGAAATTGCGCATATAGGTCGAATGATTCTACTGAGTTGTTAGGGTTGACATTGCGGCAAAACTCGAGATAGCTTTTGCATAGCTCGGAAAACCCTGGCCAGTCCCCATCGAACAGATCTGTTTCGTCGATAGCACTATCCATATTCACATTATTCTAGTGCGATTAGCCATTTCAACTCCCCGTTGAAGCTGGGGACATACATCAAGAAGGTCGTTTTGAACTGATGAAATGTGAGGATCAGACAACTTCAGCGAGAACAGCACACTCAATTGGCGCGAAGCACTTTGACCTGATCCCCCGCTAGTTTGCCTCTTCACTTCCGAAAGCCAAAACCGCGCTGCCATTTCGAATTATAATATTTTCTGCACGGAGCGCCAGGAGTGGTCGTCGTCGGCAAATGTCGCTCAAGCGGGCCATTGGGATGAAATGTGTCGCATCGCGGTTTGGATCACTGAATTTTTGACACACGCACATACACAAGCAGCTCCTCAATAACACTGCACTTAGCAGCAGGATATGTCGACAATGACGACGACAGTTGCGGCAAATGCTGTGCCTGTATCAGTAGCCAAGAATCGGCTAGTTATCCGTTTGTTACCTCCACAGCTACAGGAGCAGGAGTTTATGTCGCTAGTTGGCCAGAACGTGGATGAAGCGACGTGCGAGCACCGGTATTACGTTGCAGGCAAATTGTCACGAAAGAGCAAGCCTCCAGTCTACTCTCGAGCATATATTACGTTCAAAGATGCTAAATCGTTGAAAACATTCTACCGCGGGTTCAAAACGTTGCTTATTGACCTAGACAAGCTATATCCTGACATATGTGACGCCAGAGCCAAAGTCGAGTATGCGCCAATGCAAGAAGCTCCCAGCCATGCAGCACCTGCGTCTGAGAATCCAGCGGACAAGCTGGAGGATGACCCGATCTATCAAAATTTTGTCAGCCATTTGAAGGACGAGAAAGTAGAACTCATTAGCTTGAAGGTCGACAATACTGCTAAAGTGAGCTCGCAAAAATCCGATCTCAACGATAAGAATGCCAAAAAGAAGAAAGACTCGAAGAGTAAGAACAAAAAGAAAAACGATAAGAAGGATGAGCAGTCAAAGGGGAAATCAAACGAGCAACAGAAGCAGGACGGGCAGCAGCAGCAGCAGCAGCCGCATGCGGCGGAGAAACGTCGAAAGAAGAACCGAAGTGGCAACAGCAAGGGCACGAGTAGTACGACTCAGCAAGAGAACGGCGATGGCAAAGCAAAGAAGAAGCTAGAAACTAAGAAGCCAGATGTATCATCCACCAATGCTGCAACTGAAAAGGCTGCCAGCGACTTGCAACGACTTGTCCACGCAATTCCGCCTCCATCGTCGCCTCGTGCTGATCGGGAGCAACAGGGCGGCAAGGATAAAAACCCGGAGAAGAAAAAGCGTGTGCGACGGCCTAAATCAGGAAACAAGCAAGAGGGTAATGCTACAGCTACCAAAGGTGAGTCCAGTGGCGATACCAAAAAAAGTGAAAAGTCAGGAACTGCATCGAACAATAGCAAACCCAAGAACCGGCCACCCAAAGTGAAGAATACCGAGAATAGTACTGTTGCACCGGCTCCCAAATAGCCGAAACCCGGATCGCGTCTGCCTCTGAGATGGATCTGATAATACAAATATGGCACCCCGGTACTGTAATTATTAGAGTCATGATCCACTGTGAGTAACACTCAGGAAAAACACAGTCGTCGGCATGCCTTCTCGCGGATCTCCTACGCGAAGAGAAATAATGAAATTGCCACCTGAGTTACACGTTGTTTCACTCCAGCTTGCTGCACCAACAACCACCCATTAACGCCACTGCGCACGGCGTTAATGAGTACTGTAACTAACGAAACCCATTGAGTGCTTTCATAAGCACCGTGCATCCTGACTTACATCTGATTTATCAGATTCAATTTTTGGCCGTGTGTTGCAGGGTTCTTATTGATCCAGAGGCGTTGTTTTTCAGGGGGGTCTAGTATGTTCTTGGCAGCAGACTCCACATTCTGAGAAGATTCTTTATGTCCAGAGTAGCTCCACAAAAATATTCTCTAGTACTGATTTCTGAAAATTTCACGACGAAACTTGCTCAAAGTAAATGGCAAAACCATGCGAGAGCTCTCTCGCTACTCACAGTCATAAAGTCCGAGGAAAATCCGCTAGTGTCTTACAAATGAGTGCAGCACTCATGCACGTCAGCCGCGCGGCTCACGGCGTGCCGATCGGCCGACTTTCCGCATTGGGAAGTTCCGCCGTCGGACAGGTGCGGCTGGTCACCCCCCACCGGCATTGCGTATTTTTTTTTTTATTGTTTCCTTGACCTGCTCGGATTTAGTTCTTTCTCTTCAATATATTATATATATAGGTGGGTTGCGTGTCGCATTCTTGTAACTTGCATACTTCGCATTCACTAACATCGTATACTTACACACAATGTCGTTCAGAGACGAATCAACGACTAACACAGACTCAAAGTTGTCTGTGCTCGACCATAATATTGACGAGTCCCAGGAGCAGAGCGGAATAGTACCTGCTGCTGCTCCTGGTGCGGTAGAGCCACCACTTGAAGGGGAAGAGAAAATTGAAGAAGAGTCTGCTGGTGATGGTACGACTGCCCAGGACCAGCTTCTGCATGGTCTGCCACTTTTTCTGTGCTTCGTCGCCGCGGCACTGTGCCTGTTCATCTACGCCCTCGATCAGACCTTGGTTGCCACGATTTTGTCCACAGTCGGTAACCAGTTTGGCAATTTCGGTAAGATCTCATGGATTGTCTCTGGGTTTATGCTTCCTTCTGCTGTTTTGGCTATGAACTGGGGTAAAATTGCCATGATCTTTGGTCGAAAGTATACAATGCTTGTAGCCATCTTCCTGTTCGAGGCCGGCTCCCTGATCGCTGCCTTGGCAAACTCCATGAATATGCTTATTGGTGGACGTGTGCTATCTGGTATTGGTGGTGGTGGTGTACAGGTGATGGTGTTTATGATCATTACCGAAATCGTGCCTATTCAGAAGCGAGGTATGACTCAAGGCATTCTCGCCTCTGTGTTCGGTATCGCATCAGCTGTCGGTCCATTGATTGGCGGTTCTTTGGATAAGATCACTTGGAGATGGTGCTTCTACATTAACTTGCCAATCGGTGGTGCTGCCGCAGTGGCCATTTGGTTTTTGTTCAACCCACCAATGCCAAAGGGATCTTTGAGGGAAAAGCTTGCACAAATCGACTACATTGGAACTTTCTTCCTTGCTTCTGGTTTGGTTTTGCTTTTGCTGGCACTTACTTTCGGCTCCACTGGTACAAAATGGAACAGTGCTTTGGTTATTTCATTCTTCACTGTGGGTGGTGCTCTATTGATCATTTACTTCGTTTACAATTTCACCCTCTCGCGACATCCAATGTTCCCAGCCCGAGTGGTCAAGGTTCCAACCGTGCTCTCTGCATGCCTTTGCTTGATGTTTGTCTTTGGCGGATTTTTGTGTGTCGTGACATACCTTGCCACTTACTTCCAGATCGTGTGGAATGCCAGTGCGTTGAAGTCCGGTATCGATTTGTTGCCGCTCATTTTAGCCGTCGTTTTGACTTCCATCATCATGGGCCAGACTGTGTCTCGAACCCGAATTACAAAGCCAATTGCCATCGCCGGTACCTGCATCTGTGCCGTTGGTATGGGCTTGCTCACGATGCTTGATGAACACAGCTCAGTGGGCAAGCGAATTGGTTACTTGATCGTCCCAGGTATCGGTGTAGGATCGTTGTTCCAGACTACAACTCTTTCTGCTCAGGTAGCTGCACCAAAGAGCAATGGTGGTATTTTGATTGCCATGTCGCTGGTTTCCTTTTTCAGAGCTCTTGGAGGTGTTCTTGGTGCTGCCATTGGCCAGACAGTCCAGTCGGTCGTGTTTGCATCCAAGCTAAAGCAAGTTGCCCTGCCACCCAATGTTTTGCCCACTGACTTGGTCAATTCTCCTGAATTGATTCGAAAGCTTCCAAAGGAGCTTCAAGAAGAAGTGATCCACGCATTTGTTGAAGGTTTCCAGAAGGTTATGTACTTTGCGCTTGGATTTGTGCTTGCAGCTGCAGTATGCTCGCTGTTCCTCACCAACAAGAAGATTCCAAAGGCCAACTTTGTTGCAAAGCCTGCCCCACCAAAGGATGAGGAGGAGAAGGTTGCTTCTGTCGAGGCTGAAACGGACAGCGTTGAGAACAAGGAAGTCTCCGAGGGTTCTACAGTGGAGCGAACTTCTATCGCTTAAAAGAAGGAAAATGCCTCATAAAAAAATTGAATGAGCGATGATCAATATCAATTCCGAAAAAACAAAATACCCGCATCACAAACTTTTTTTATTATAATCTCTTAATCCTTTTGTTTATTTTATGTTGTTGAGAAAGTTCTCCGAAATCTTGAGTGACAGCTGCAGCGTGCTTAAACTCAAAAATATCTGTATATAGCACTTTTGGAAAATTTTACTTTGCACTTTATATTTTTCTGTTGACCGCATGTCGAGTGTACCACTGAGATTAGTGCTACATTGATTTTCGAAATAAAGTGTGCTCTCGCAGCCGCACCGCATGGGGCCCAAGGACATGCTCGAAAGAGACATGCAGAGTGTAAGAAAGATTGTGAAAGAGTTTGAAACTATCGGTGCTTTAGTTTCAAAATATGGGAATATTGCTTTGATGTGACGACAATGTGATTCTGAAAGCAGGAAAAAAAAAAAGGCTTCTGTGAGAGAAATAAAACACTCATTAACACAAGCTGGAAGATATGCTTTGAAGTAGCATTAAACAATTTGTGCACGTGTGCATCAGTTCAGATACTTTACATGTTTCCACTGGTCTCGAAAGCGGCCTACACACATATATAAATGGTGGTCTAAGTTCGCTCTTTCACTTCTTGATAACAAGCACCTCAAATAATATCAACTCCTGCATTACCGAATATGACAAAGTTTGCTGCTGTCACCTTGACTATTTTCCTTGCTGCTGCCAACGCTGCTCTATCCGATGCGGCGTTGCACAAGCGACAAGACGACCTTGAACTCGAAAACGATTCTCCTTATGCGTACGGCGACTATGCCGGCCAGGGAGTAAATTTGGATGACCCGTACGGCATGAACGTGCCAACCGGGTTCCGAGGTGGTAACGGCGAGATTGTCGATCCAGCTGAGAAGGAAGATGGTGGTGAAGAGTTCGTTGGCTGGGGCGCCGCTGACCCTAATGGCGACCTGCCATCGATTGGCGATGCTAGCCCAGTGGGTGATCAAATGGGAGACTCAATGATGGCTGGCGGAGACTTGCCTGTGACGGGATCTGACTTGGAGGATTCTGGATGGGTATGGCAGTAGGAGCGTGTCCAGTCCATCTTCCCTTTTTATCTTTTTATAATCAATTTTCTATCTAAAATTTGCGAAATTTACTCTTTAAATTATACTTTATCTTTCTTGCACATTTCACAAAGCCTACCAGCGAAATTTGTCCTCAAAGAGTTTATTTCAAGGTGCTTCGAGCCGCACCGCAAGTGGTTTGCGACGAGCCGCGAGCAATGCGTGTGGAGCGCCAGCGGGCCCGCTTTGGTAGTGGCATGCCGACTCAGTCAAAACTCGGCACTCTTTAGACGAGTGACTCCATCATTTAGTACCGCCGACCGTTTCCGAACTTTTATCTATTCAACCACATTATATCATACCGGGACGACAAAAACTTAATAGACTTGATGAACTGACTGAAGTACTGAGCTACGATATCGATAACAAAGCAAACTCTGCAAAATCTCATCAGAGCATGCACCAACCAGGCCCTCACCATCTACGATACTACAGATTATGATTAGACGCAAGTCGGTGGCCGATTCTGAGTATCCACGCATTCTGCACAACGCTGCAAGCTACGGGACGCTGTCATCAGTTAGATCACGCATAAATTCGGATACTAGCGGGCTCGAAGACATGGCTGATCGGACTGGTTCTTGGTCAACCAAAGAGCTATACCTGGGATGGACAACCATATTAATACTGAGTGTCGCTATTTCACTGGCGATGCAGACCATTTTTGTTTACACTAACTATGCAACAGCATCTTTTAAGCAGTACTCGTTGCTTTCTGCTCTGCAAGTGCTGCAGGGTGTGTTATACGTGGTGACTAGGCCACTCATCGCCAAGATTGCAGATGCTATTGGCCGATTTGAAGGATTCGTGGTAGGAACAGTCAGTATGACGATCGGAATGGTGCTGTTGGCAGTCGCACCCAATATCAAGGTGTACTTTGCGGCACAGCTGTTCTATATTGTGGGCCAAGTGGGGCTCCAATTTATGCAGGTCATCTTCTCGGCAGACACTTCTAGTTTGTCGAACCGTGCATTATTCAACATTTTGCCAAATATCTGCTTTGCATTTATCCCATGGACGGCGGCGCCGATCACAACATGGTTCTTAGACAACTCGTCGTGGAGATGGGGTATAGGTATATGGGCTCTTTTCCTACCTGCATGTGCCCTGCCATTACTGGTAATCCTGTATAGAAGGAAAGTTGCGAGAGTTTCGAATGGATTGGCGAGAAGAAGACGCCATCGTGTGCACAGGCTAGTCGAGCAGATGGATCTGGGTGGTAGCGCTTTGTTAGCGTTTGGACTTACGCTTGCATTTGTCGCTATTCCGTTAGCATCAAGCCAGAATGAAAAGGATAAGCCATACATTTGGATGATGCTACTAGTTGGCGTCTTGTGCCTCGCCGCATTCCCATTTTATGAAAGTTCGGCCACCGACTTTCCAATAATTAATATCCAATTTTTCAAGCATCTGGAAGTGTGCAAATCGTTCTTGTTCATTTTCCTCTATGTGGTTGCATATTCTATCTATACACCCTATTTCTTTGCGTGGTTGCGAGTGGTGTTTGACTTTTCCAATTCTACTGCCACGAATATCAATGTCGTGGCGACGGTGGCATCCACAGTGTCTGCCGCATTGACTGCGGTATGCATCCGATATCACAAACGAGTGCACTGGTATGTGATCTTCGGCACAGTTATCCATGCGCTTGGTCTTGCATTGATTTATTACTACAGAAATACGGGCTCCACGGTTACCCAGCTTGCGGTTGCTGAAATGATTGATGGCATTGGTGCTGGAATGCTCACAACTCCTAATCTTGTGTTTGTACAGGCCTTTTGTAAACACAGTGAGGTTGCACAAGTGTCTGGTCTCTATCTGTCGTTCTTCTCACTGGGCCAGGTTGTGGGCGACGCCATCTCTGGTGCCATATATCGCAGACAATACGAGCGCAATCTGTTTGCTATATTCCCAGATAAGAGCAAAGAATGGGTGGGGCTAATTTTTGATGATTATACCAAGGCTCTTGACTATGCGCCAGGTACTCCAGAGCGTGACGGCATCATTCAGGCGTTTAATCTCGTAATGCGCAAACTGCTCATTTTGCCTATTCTCATCTACATTGCCATGTTTTTCTTGTCAATGACTTTTGAAAACATTGCACTCGATGGCGTCGAAGCTGGGGGCATTAATGGCATTTTGTACGGGTCGCCGGAGATTGATGATGAAGACGGGGAGGGAATTGACCATTTGGTAGATGACAGTGAGGACGATGAAGGGGCATTAGATGACATTGCATAGTTGATTTATTATTATTGTTGTTATTATCATTATCATTATCATTATCATGATTGTATTTGCTTGCATATCGGTTTAATATTATGGGGGATTTTTTGCCAAAAAATGCGCCAGATGGAGAAAAGCGTTAAGTTTTGAGTGCTTGTCATTATTATAGTACAGTCAAGGAGAATTATTTATGAACTAGTTAAGTCCATTAAGCCACAATGAAAGCACTAGGAGTTAAATAAAATGAGTGCTTCGAAAAGTAGGGGAGAAATGGTAGCTATACTTCTTCCATTTCAGGATTTCTGACTGGGTCAATAGTGTCGACTAGCTGGTACGAATTCGAATCTCGGTTTCGCCCCCATAGCCGCGAGAAATATCGCCGTACCGACGGCCTGTTCAGGTACTGATAGAATCGGAACTGCGCATACAATATACTCAAAACCAATGCGGTACCTAAGAAGAAGAAGAATATCCAATGCTTGCCCATCTGCATGATGAATTTGGCGTCGCCCAAGTGCCAGCTCGAGCCCTGCGCCGTGTAAAAGAAATACTTTTCATGCACTTCTTTCGTCTTGCCAGGTGGCATGAGTACTCGAATCACATCGTCTTCACTAAGTTTGCCCCATCGCTTGTATTGCTTCCATAGCACTGATAAGAACAGCGGTCCCGTCGAGAACATAATCGTAATGTACGACACGAACCAGTTGCGATTGTAATGCTCGAGACTATCAATAGTCTTTTTGAAGAATGGATGATGTGGTCGAGAGCCCATCAAGTCGTTTGAAACACCGGTCGGCACTGTCTTTCGAAGCCATGCCGGGAACTGCAGCATGGGATCGAGCTTGCTCGTGCAACCATTATCCAAATCAATATAAATGCCGCCATAATGATACAAAACAAAATATCGAATCACGTCGGCACGCATAATCGGGTATGGATATGAGTCGTATGTTTCCAGAAACCACGAGTAATGTTCCTTAACAAAGTCTCTTGCAGACGCATCAGTCCACAAAATATACTCGTAGTCTTTATGCAAATTTACACATGTCTCGTGTGTTTTTTCCCAGATCTTGGGGATCGTCTCGTTCTTGTAAGTCTGGTGGATGATTTTGGGAATGACAAAGGTCGATGTATCGTTCGCTGCTGCTAGAGCTTCGCCGTGGATGATCTCGTCGTCGGTGATGGCGTCGCTCTTCGAGTCGTCATGTAGCAGTGTGAGTAGGTCGAACACTTGGTATAGAAGAAAGACAATGATGGCGCCATTGACAATGAGCATCCACTTGAGTTCTCGTCTCATCTTGAAGCTATCTTCGAACAAGACGAAAGCGGGTCGTGTGTCGGTGGGATGGATAAGATAGCGTGTTGTTGTTGGTTGTATGGGGGCGCTGTTGTGTTCAAAGTTGGTTGTTCAAAGAGTAAAAAAGAGCGTCCTTTTTTCCCTCTCTTTTAACAAGATGCAACACAGCCTTGTAAGGGGTGTGTGTGGGAGGCACCAAAAATAAAGCGAAAATGAAAAGGCCGTGTCCGATACTGTCAATAAGAACAGTCCTTGCCCCAGATTTTTAATAGCTAAAAAGTCGAAAGAAGTGATATGAAAGCAGCAACGTCCAAATTCTAAAAAAAAACTCGAGCACGGTAGTGTGATTTATATGGCCCTCTTATTTGCACGTTTACGTGCGTATTTGCTTGGGGGAGCGCGGTGGGTGTGGCCGAAAGGGGAGGGGGGCGCTGTATCAGGGGAGGTGCTGGTGCTGAGTTGAAGAAGCTGCTCCTGCTGCTGCCGTCCGCCAGAGACAACAGCTTTTGGTCGTTGCGTGCGCTTGTATGATGTAGGTTTTTTTTTTTTTTTTTTTTAAATTCAAGAGGCCGAATAGGTCTTTCGCAACTGGAACCTTTTTTTTGTCCTCTCTCACTAGCGTAATAAATTTAATGAAGGAGGTGGTGAAATTCTCTTACCTCTTCCTCTATGCAATTGCTGTGCTAAAGAGCGAAGGTACAGTGTGGTCGTTGCGGCTGAGCAGGTGATGATGCAATTGGCTCTTTTTAACGAAATAATCGAAGGAAGGCCGAACGACGATCTAAAAGGCACCGTTGGAATGAGCGTTTACAGTACTAGTACCCAGTGTTGAAGAAAAAAAATTGAAAATCGGCTTGCCGGCCGGTCGCCGCGGTGCGTAAACTTTAAAGGTCACGCAGATTAAAACTCCACCAGATACCGGTACTTTCTCGAATCAACAAAACGCCGATAAGATAAAGAATTACACTGTTCACTCGGAGCGCCGCGGTCGCCGACACTCCGCGTCGCGATATATCACTCTTCCCTGCGTGCCATTCGTAGAAATTGTTGAACAGCTGTTAAATTTTTTTTATCAATGAAGCAAAACCAGACAATTAGTAAAAAAATCGTTAGTGTCGTAATAATAAAAACTCAGACTCTAGTCTCGAAATCGTTCAGTTAGTGTTCAAAGAGGTCTCAGCTCCGCCTCCATTCACTTGCCTGCGAAAGCGAGAAAAAAAATGTTTTTCCTCATTTGAGCCGCACGCACGCTTTTGGGAGGATAGATATGCGAAGCGCGCGCGACCTCAGTGGCCCTTTTCGGTGTTTCGCGGCGAGTGTTGTGAATCGTGAAGCGGATGAAATGCAGCGACTGGTGGTGAACTTTACTGACCATCAGATGTTCGTATCATATTGACTCAGGGTCTAATGCAATAAGCCAATTAAAGTATTTTGATGTTTGCGAACTGCCAATAGATTGCTTGCGGGTGCGAAAGCTCAATTACATGCCCTGTGAAATGTTAGCTCATCTCTTTAATGGCGTTTGATGTACTGGCCACACTGAACTGACGTTGGTCAAGTTTGAGATTCACAAGCCACATGTTTTCAATTGCGATTGCCATTAGTGTAGCAGTCGGTCACAGCATAGTTTTGTTAAAAAGTAGCGTATATGTATGTGGAGGATTTTAATTTTGTAGTTCAATTACTGTAAACCACCAAAGAGGGATCAAACATCACGTGACTAAAATGCGTATGGTACGGCTGAGATTTTTTTCGTTTCAATTTTCGTGAGCGGCTCGATTTTTTTCTGCGAGAACAACTTCATAATAGAAACTCCAGAAACTATGAGCAGTGACGAGGAGGGGTTTGATATTTCCAAGTCCCTAGGCACTGTAGCCTTCAGCGATGACTCTGGTGAGGAAAGCTCTTCCGAGTTTGGAGGATTTTCAGGTGACGAAGCAGGTGGTGACTTTGACGACGACGTGCAAGACGAGATTATTTATTCCGACAATGAAGACCAAGATGCGGTAACGAAGAACCAATCATTTCCAACTTTAGAGCTTTCAGATAACGAAGATGATGACAAGGAAGACATATCGAGCTATTTTGCTGCCCCAGTGGTGAAGAAAGCGTCGAACGGATCGTTTGCAGGCTTGGGTCTCTCCAAAATGTTGCTTGGCAATATCAATCGAAAGGGATTCCGAAAGCCCACACCGATCCAACGAAAGAGTATTCCGCTTGCGCTAGATGGTAAAGATCTCGTAGGTATGGCCAGAACAGGTAGTGGTAAGACTGCTGCGTTTGTTCTCCCCATGTTGGAGCGACTCAAAGTCCACAGTGCCAAGATCGGTGCACGAGCACTGATCATGGCGCCCAATCGAGAAGTGGCGCTACAGACTTTGAAAGCAGTTAAAGAATTCGGCAAGGGATCAGATCTGCGTTCCGTACTGTTAGTTGGTGGTGATAGCCTTGAGGATCAGTTTGGGTATATGATGACCAACCCCGATATTGTTATCGCAACACCCGGACGATTTTTGCATCTAAAGGTGGAGATGAAGCTAAATTTGAAGAGTATAGAATACGTCGTCTTTGATGAGGCCGATCAGTTATTTGAGCTGGGATTTGCTGAGCAGCTTGATGAGATTCTTGCATCTCTGTCGACTAATCGACAGACACTGTTGTTCTCTGCCACGCTACCTTCGACTTTGGTCGAATTTGCCAAAGCTGGACTTCAGGATCCGGTGCTTATTCGACTTGATTCAGAAACAAAAATCTCGGAGGACTTGCAAATGTCCTTTTTCACATGCAAAGAAGGAGAACGAGAAGCAGCATTGTGTGCGGTATTACAAGATGTAATCAAGATGCCACCCATGACTCCAGAGCAGAGGAGATATATTGAACTGAGCGATAAGCGGTATATGGAAGAATCCGCAGATGAAGGTGGAGACGATCATGACGACGAAGATGGTAATGGAAAGAAAAGAAAACCAAAGTTGCACAAGGAACGTCTGCCCAAAGCGACAGATCTACCTACACCTGAATCGACAATTCTATTTGTACCGACTAAGCACCATGTTGAATATTATGTCGAGCTTCTTCAGGGCCTTGGATACGCTGTTTCGTACAGTTACAGTACTCTGCACCAAACTGCTCGTAAAGAACAGCTTTGGCGGTTCAGAGCCGGTAAAACGTCGATCTTTGTTGTCACAGATGTGGCAGCCCGAGGTATTGATATTCCAATGCTTGCCTACGTGGTAAATCTCTCGCTTCCTTCAAGTCCAAAGGTATTCGTCCACCGAGCCGGTCGAACTGCTCGTGCTGGCCAGCGAGGTTGGGCATATACATTAGTCAAGGAAACGGAGCTTCCACAGTTAATCGACCTTGAGCTATTCCTGGGTCGAAAGATTTTGTTTACACGAAATGTGAATGAAGGTGCCAAAGTAGACTATACCAGGAGATTGGTTATAGGATCACTTCCTAGAGACTCTACTGAAATGCTAGTCGAACAGGTCACGACTATTCTCAAGCGTGACTACGATCTGGAACAGCTCAAGCAAGTAGCAGAACGAGGTGAGAAGCAGTACTTGAGATCTCTTTCCGCTCAGTCAAAAGAAAGTGTCAAAAGAGCTAAAGACCTCGTCCATGCCGGCGGCTGGAACGATAGACATGTATTGTTCGGCATGAAAAAAGAAGAGCTTGCGGCTGAAGATCTGTTGAGGCGACTTTCGAATCGACGAAACAAGGATACAGTGTTTGAGTATAAGAAGACTAGCAACGAAGACTCTGTGGCCCTAATGATGGCCCGACGACGTGCTGCATTGGCACCCATCCAACAGCGGGCACTAGACTCGCGACTGAAGAAGGCAAATGAATTGAGCGAGGGTGCCGCAAACAATCAAACTTCAGAACTTTTCAAGGATGTTGAAGAGGCCGATGAAGAGGATATCAAGGCAGTGTTTCAAGATGCTGATGATGTTCTTAAGAGCAAGAAGCGAAAGCGATTCAGAGATGACACATACTTCATGTCACACTTTTCTGGTAATACTACTGATCGTGGCTACAACGTAAACGGTGGATTCTCCGAATCGGCTCGAAGCGCTGCATTCAACCTTACAGATGAAGGCAGGGAGGGTACTCAGAAGCAAGGCACCAAATGGGACAAGAAGAAGGGCAAGTTTGTCAACGCAGGCTCAGAGGAAGGCAAGAAGTACATTCGAGGTGAGAATGGTAATAAAATTCCAGCAAGTCTACGATCTGGACGGTTCGATAAGTGGAAGTCGGCCCACAAGGCTAGTGATTTGCAAGTTGGTGCTCAAGAAAAGTCGTTGGCCGGGGCTAAATCGTATTCCCGATTCAAGCATAACAACACTGCCGCTCCAGTTAAGGCTGACAAGTCTCGAGATGACTATCACAAGCAGAAAAAGAAGGTCGCGAGTGCCATGGAGAGGGGCTTGGCGATTAAGGGTATGCGGAACAACCACGTTGCGAAGAGCGGCATCAAGAGTACGGAAAATATTAGAAAGTCTCGAGAGGTTAAGAATAAGCGTCGAGAGAAGAATGCACGACCTTCTAGGAAGAAGAAATAGATTTTTTAGCATACATTGAACACCTTTGACTAGACTATTTAAAATTATCATCTTAGCATACCGCGGTACATTCAATCCTTGTATGAACTCTAAATAGGCGTCATTACACGTAACCGTCTGAGCTGAAAGGGATTTTCATAGTATCTCGCCCTCTAGTTGTGCTCGGAAGCATGAAATTAAGCCGCACGTCACGTAAGATATTGCTAGATGATCCAGAACCATGTCTCACCACTTTAACTAGGGGCACATTATTGAGAGACAGACCGGTTAGGATGGAGGTCAACGATACAAAGGCAGAAGCTGCCTTATCGGCATGGATGGAGAGTGCGTTCTCAATACAATGCAGTTCGCTGAAGGAGATGGTGGCCCCAGGGGTGCTTAGCAAAGTGGTCGAGGACATTGATTTCAAGCGCTTCGAGGGCAGCGGAACTCAAGTGTCTAAAGTGGCGGACAAACTGCTTGTGTGTAGGTTTATGATAAGTTGGTGGCTAATTTACTAACCTTGTCTAACAGTAAAGGACCTCATTCAAAATATGGAGGAAATGTACGAAATCCTCTCCGGTAAATTCTACGAAGCCACCCCTAACCCGGCAATGGCTCTGTCAGGCAGCAAAGACGAGGCTATCAAGGTGATGAAGCTTGTACTTGTGCTATGTGTGCTATGCGAACATCGTGAGCGATATATTGGCTCGATTATGGGTCTCGAACATGAACATCAGGCCACGCTGATGGATCTCATTGGGCCCGAAGTCATGGAAGACGCCGCAGCCTCCACACATGTGGAGCGGGAGATTGTGCTTGAGGAGCAACTAGCTGGATTGTTAAAAGAGAGGGAGCTATGGATTTCTGAAAGGAATGAGCTGATGGCAGGACTCGAGAGTATGAGGAACCCTCGATCGGAGGCGATGGAAGAAATGGCCAGGGATGAACCTCCAAGTGATGCGCTACGAGGGACATTAGACGAGGATACAAAAGCATATATTTTCGACCTCGAGGAGCAATTAAAAGCGAGTAAGACGGTTGTGTCACAACATGAACAGTCGATCAAGGAACTATCGATAGCATTGGAGCAGAATTTAAACTCCACAGCTGAGAACGAGAGGCTGGAAGAGAAGCTGCGAGATACCGAACACCAGCTGGCGCGTTTGTCCAAAGTTGAAAGTGTTGCAGAGAAATATAAACGGAAACTACAAGATAGCAAGGATTACGAGAAGCTTATAGAAAGGCTAGAATTGGAGAATGCAGCCTTAACTAAACGGCTCGAAGATAAGGCTCTCAGTGGCCAGCGCACTGAAAGCACTCCATCATTGGAATACCAACCTGCAATTACAAACTTGGACACAGTCTCGAACGTTGATGAGAGTATAGATCAAGTAAGGATAGTACTGCTTGATCCGTTAGCCGATGACGCTACCCGCGAAGTGGAACACCATCTCGGTATTGTGGTTGACGAGCTAAGCAATAGGCAGAGACAAGTGGAACAACTGACACAAGAGCTGAAATTAATGAGTGGCGCCTGGTTTGCACTTGCGTCTAGAGTGCAACAGCAGAACGTGGCCGTTACTAGAAATACGCATAGTGCGCCGAAAGGATGGCTCTCTAAACAGCGGCAAGCATTGAATAAGCTAATATAATGTATTTATTTTCCAAAAAAAAAAAAAAAAAAAAAAAAGCTAAAAAAATTAATGGTACAAAATATGCAAAATAAGACCTTTCACAATCGCGCACCTGACTCGACGACTTTAGACTTGTAGGTGTTACCTAGATTTGAGCATTTCCTCAACAAGATTAAGTCGCTGCCTTTCGGTATTGCTGCTTGATCGTGGTACCGTAGCGTATATTGCCTACACTCCGAAATTGCCTCAGAAATCTCATATAATTTACCGGACGGGACGATATCGTTAGTTCTAAGGAACTTGTCGTCCTTTGTCGCTCGCAGCGGCATCCACTCAGGGGCGAGTGCAATCTTTGCCGGCACTTTCTTGTCCTTGCTCGTCCATCTTTCGACGACACCCTCTCTATGCAGCTGATTCAACGCACCCTTGAGCAGTTCCTTGTTGACTGCCTCGTAGTACGAGAGTTTACCCTGGTGGTATAGAGTCTTCCCGAGCGCTTGTGCGACAGATAGAAACTCCCGCTCTTCGACCCACAACTTTGTGCCACTCGATTTAGCCGATTCGAGGGATGGAACGAGCGTGAACAAGGCAACGGTCGTGAGCCAGTATCCGTCAATGAACGGCCACAGCAAGTGGCAGTAGAAGTCAAATACTTCGCCGCTGATGCGGTTGTTGTTAGAGAGCTTTACTGTCAGCTGTCCATCCTGCTCCACTATCACAACTCCCTGGGATTCGAGTTTTTTCATTGTCTGGTCAAAGTTCACTTCGAGTCCCTCCGCGGGGTACACAAACTCGCTAGACAGTATACTTGATAGGAAATGTACCTCCGTCAGAACCTCTTTCTGGGTAATATGCCTAATATATGGATGCTTCCTCTTCACATTGTAAAGAGCAACAGTTAGCAAAGCTTCAGAAGCAAATAGGTGAATGACCTGGTTCCTGTAGTAACTCAGTTTGAATGGGTCCTTGGGGTAATAAGTCGTCTCAATCAATCCCTTGTCTTCTTTGCCTACAAGATCCGGGCCCAGTACTTTAAGACCGTTTAGCACCATAGCGGCTAGATTTCGTGTATCCAGAGAATTTTCGTCGCCGGTGACTGTCCCCACCCGGCCGCCGGCGGCAGTAATCATGCCAATTAGTCGACGAACCTTGGCGATAAGCTCTTTGTAGCTCAGTCCGCGGCCGTTGGACGTGGTCAACAAGACTGTACCAATTAATGACGTTGGCATGATCACTGACGCGTCGTTGATATCTGATAAAATCTTATAACCGAGCGAACGCAGTACTTTAATGTATCGATCGGGGGTAAGTGCATCTGGGTTTCTCAACGGCAATGTTGTCAATTGCTCTTCCACTAATTTCGAAAGATGGTCGAGTACAAAATGCTTCAAGCTCCAGGGCTTTTTGAATCGAACGTCGACCCGTCCCATCTTCAGCGACAGTATCCGCGATGCACTCAGGAAATCGGCAAACGACTCCTTTGTCTTTTCCTTCCCTAAGAGCTCAGTCGCGTACGATTCGGCCTCAGCCACTTTATCGTACTGAGTGGAAACAGGTACGATCCATGAATCTTCCACTCGACCTGATAGGATAGCCTCAAGAATATATTTCAAAATGCCAAATTTGGGAGGGATCAGCTTGCCCGTACGCGATCGAGTGCCTTCGACAAATGCCTCAAAGTTATAACCACTAGAGAGAACAGTCTCAATATATGCCTGCACAACGCTCTGGTACAGTGGGTCTTCACTGAATGACCGCCGGATGTACATGCCTCCCGCTTGTCGAAGCATGGGGCCCACTACTGCAAAGTTGAGATTGTCGCCCGCTACCACCACCGGTAGCGAAATGCCCATCCGGAAACAAATCACTTGAATGGCGATATAGTCTATGTGCGATTTGTGGCAGGGCATGAAAATGAGGCTCTGCTTCAACGGCTCGAGCTCTTTCGCCTTTTCCTTGATCATTGTAATCTCTGCAGCATCAACATGCACGCCCTGGTGATACGTGCGTGAGAACATCTGTGCGACTGTATAGTACATCAATTGAAGTACTTTCTTATGATGCTGTTTGGCAATCATTTTCGTTACCATTGTCTCTGCTGAAGCGTTCAACCACGTTTCCAGCTCGTCTTTTCTGAGCTCTCTCTCTTCTTCTGAAAAAGATCTCCATTGTGATTCCCGTTTCAATGCACTTTCTGCAAGTTCGTCGATGCACTTCTTGATTTCTTGATTCTGAACTGTCGCATTGTACACTTTCTCTACTATTCCATGGTAGTATAAGGGCTGGCCCACATAGTCATCGTACGCTCTCCACGAACTGCCCATAACATGTTTCCCTAGTGTCTTTAATGCACTCAGTGGCTCTTCCCTGAACCGTGTAAACTCCTGCACCAAGTTGCTCGTCAGCTTCGGATCGCTCATCGACTCCTCGTGCCGGTGCACGTCTTCCTCACCGACACTGTTGAGCACCGCATCGTCGTCGTCTGCAAACAAGTCCACGTCGCCCAGGTCTTCGCGCGACATATTTGATATT
Source organism: Blastobotrys indianensis (assembly GCA_030558855.1). Lineage (NCBI taxonomy): Eukaryota > Fungi > Ascomycota > Dipodascomycetes > Dipodascales > Trichomonascaceae > Blastobotrys > Blastobotrys indianensis. Next base: position 271,769 of record JAKTQK010000016.1, read on the forward strand.
ATATCTTTAGTCCTATAGATCAAAACCGAGAAAGCATGAAATGGAAGAGGAAGAAAGAAAAAAAAAAAGAGAGGAAGTCTCTCCAACTGCAAAATATTGATCCCCGGATGCACGCCGCCGCTCCAAGAAACTTCAACCCCACCGCGAAGGTTGGGGACTGCGACGCTCCGATGCTTGCCCCAACGCCGCGGCTGCAACCGATGATATTGCGGGTTTTGGCTGAGCCTCACCAAATGGCAGCTCTGCATCGCAAACAACAGCATCCAAAAAATTAAAAATGGTATCGGCATTTTTTTTTTCATGCGTTAATTCTATCAATCCCTCTATATGCAACTATTTGAGTAAGTGCTTCTTAAAGCAATCCGTTGATTTCCAGCCAGTCGTTGGTGCCGACGAACAGCCCATCAGGATCATGCTTGCGCCTCAGCTCCCTCCACAATTCGACATCTTTTCCAAACCACTCGTCCATAATTGGCTCGAGTCCACGCATCTCTCCGTCCCCGTATACACGACCGGCTTGCTCTTTCTTGGTGCCCAAAAAGTTCTTGGCCCAATGCGGCTTACCCCTGGATCGAGTCATGACTTGCTCAAACACAGTGTACCATCGTTGAATAGGTGTGTCGACGCCAAACGGACGATAGACTGTCGCATTAAGATACAAAGTGAGGTTCTTTTCGGTCACTTGGGTCAATGGGGCATATGGCAGACGTGGCGTGCCATCAAGTAATGGTCGAAGATTGTTACCCGGAACAGGTCCTCGAGCGTTGGTTTCGACCAACGACGAATCTGGCTGCTCAATAGATTCAGTAGACGTAGTGTTGCTGATTCGTACCTCAAACGGCGAATGCACATAGAATTCGCCAGTTTCGGCAGCAGTGTCAATCAGCTGCTCCAGCTCGCGCAGAACTTGCACGCCATTCTGGAGTGGCAGAGCCCATTCGTTGACAAATTGAGAAAACAAACAGTCCATATTGAGTCCTTCCACAGCATCGTAAACGGTCTTTTTCCCGTTTCCGTATGTGTCTGTGTAACCGTATTGACGGCCAAATACCCATCGCTCAATCTTGGGTGTGAGCGACGGTGCACACTTGACCGCGATCCACAGCAACCCCTCATAAAAGAAGCGGCCCAACGTGGTATCGTAGAACGACTTTGATTTCTTGCTAATAGGTTTATCAGACTTGTCTGCACGCCACAGCACGACCTGCTTAGCATATGGGTACCACCAAACTCGAGTATACTCAGAGGAGGTCCAATACGCCGGCCACAGCTCGTCGATAAACTTATCAAAGGACACAATTTCAGCAACAGACTCTAAGTTGAACAGCGGAATAGTCCTCACTGTAGCGTGTGTAATAACACCAAGTCTACCAAGAGAGATCAGACCGGCACGAAATAGGTCGCGGTTCTCGGTAGGCGAGCACGTCAAGTGCTCACCTGCAGCAGTGAGAATCTTGAACGAGACAATCTGCTGTGATACAAGGCCATGGTATGCACTAGACCCATGTGTACCAGTGCTAATGATACCAGCAATTGACTGGTCAGATATGGATCCCAAGTTCTGGAGCCCTAGTCCCTTAGTTTTGAGGAACTCGTTGAGTTGGTAGATCCGAATTCCAGCCTCCACCGTAACGTCAGTCCACTTGCCGCTAGAGTGCGGTTCCACCTCTAGCACCATGTTGAACTTGTCCAAATTGACGAGCCAGTCGTCGGTCATTGTAAGTATCGAGGGCGAATGACCGCTTCCGGTGAGCATAATAGTCTTGCCGTTCTTCTTCGCAGTCTCGAGAATCGCCTTGATCTGGTCCAGCGTCCCCGGCTGGAAGAACAACTCGGGGCGGCATGAAAACGTACCAGCCCACGTCGAATGGACATACGCCCTTCGGACATTCACCATGCCAGATGGTACTGCGTTTGTCATCTGAAAATCGCAAGTGGAGTTGTTGACAGCAGCAGATGGTTGAGCAAGGAGAGGACTACGCCACCAGAAAAGTCTCAACTATTTTTTTTTGGCGGGTACAACAATGGCGCCTTGTGCCGCAAACTCTACGGAACTGTGAAATTCTTCCACGAGGAATATAGTTCAGAAATAATTCTCCAAGATGCTTGCGGAGAAAGTTTGGGTGACAGGCACGTTTTCGATTGGCTCAATGGCACCTTACTTTGACGCCGCCTCAAATGTGGCCTGCACAAGAAGTAGATCTGATATTAACGCTAGTCCGGTAGCGGCCCTTTGGATGCACGCTCGGCATCACCTTGACATAGCCTTTACATTGTTGCATCCATATTCAAATAGATAAGAGTGGATTGAGTCAAAGTTTAAAATTCAAACTAAAAAAAAACACTGTCGTTAGTTAGATCCTCGTTCACGTTTTCCCCTGAGCCGCAAGACAGATTCTCACACACCACATTGCGCCGCTCTCGCCGACTGGATGGAAAATCCAGACTACTCAAGAGTAAAGCCAGGAGTGAAAAACGCGGAGTTCAGTGACAAAGAATATGCCGTACAACAATGGTATTCAAAGAACCCACGGGACCGGCCGCTTGCGTCGTTCAATTTCACGACCCGACGCAGGTGCGGAGTAAGGAAACTGGGCGAAATATGTGCCGACCATGTCGCCGCGAATCACAGCGTTATTTACTCCCCAGTGTTAGGGGAGCTTGCGTGGAATCAGGTATGGAAGAAAGTATGGGCAACGCTCTGTAAACGCGGATACGACTCTTGCCGCCTGTTTATATTATTCCTCAAGCATTTTGGAGCCGAGCGTGACTTTCGCTGCCATATCTACAGCAGAACAAAGACCGCTTCAATCGACGTAGCAAAACTTGTTGGAAAACGCCATCGCATAGTCCATGTGCCTATGGGTGGACCGCTTACGCCGATAGTGACGGACATTTTGGACCTGCAGGCAACTAATGCTTTCAAATTTGTCGTCTCATTGAATTTATCAGGGATCAACGTAAGAAGCTCAGAGTTTCTGACCTTGATGTCGTTCAAATGTTTGAAAGCTCTGGATGTAGGCGGTGCCACTGTTGATCCAATCCCAGAGGGGGTGCTGGCAATGTGGATTAGGGCCATGAAGGATCATTGGAAATGTCTTAAAATATTGTGCATGGGAAGACGGCTTGACGCAACTAGCGATAGCGTACATGGAGTCTTTCAGTGTGCTAATCTACAATATATTGAAGTCAGTGGCACTAACGCGCCTCAAGGGTGGCTAACGCAGAATGAAGTTGAAGGGGCAGTGACTAATTTTGCATCAAAATACAGTCTTGCACAGAAGATCAGCTTTGTAGAGAAGTTGAATAACGGGAAAAGAGGATCTTCAAGTTATCTAATCGAGATTATCAAGCCATATACTGCAGGCAACAGTGCAAATGTGGACAAATCCGTCCAGTGCTTCTTCAGAGCACCAGAGTCGCAAAGTGGGCTCCAAGACACGCAACAGCCATCTATAGAACAACAGCACTTGTCAAGGAGACGGCCGGCTCCTCCAAAGGGATATCAACAAGTAAAGAAGAAGAAATTACGTACAGTAGGCTTCGATAGTACTGGTCAGTTTTCACTATAAACGTCATGAAGTTCCACCACTACTGCAGGTTTGTCATATCAGTATAATTTATCCCTAAGAGAAGCACTGGACTGCCCAAATAACTTCCGGTCGTCGGTGTGTTGCTCGGAGCATATCGCTAAGACTGCAGTGTCTCAAAAAAAAAACTTTTATTTCAACTGCTTAAAAGTGTCTTCTAGATAATAGCCTAATTGGGTAATAAATCAATTTTTTGCGTAAATTAACGTCGGGTACCAAGCGGCAGATGTTATCCGGGCGGCGGATGACGTTAAAACAATTAAATTTATTACGTGCGCGCCGCATGCATCGTTTGAAAAAGTTGGTCTGTGACCACTTTTTTTTTCTTCCGGCAAAACACATCCTAAAGTCTCGGCATTTTTTTTTTCAGAGCTTCTTTCTCTTCAACTCCTTCCATTCATTTCAAATTTAGAGAAAGTCTCTCTAGGTCCCTCATTCTTTTTTTGACTCTTTGTTTGTTCTTCCATCCGAACAAGCAAGGTTTGTATAGGGCGATCTCATCGGGTTCTCCTTTGTCACAGTCTACTCATTCTAAACCTTGTTTTCCAGGGCCCTGTGATATCTACAGCTGAACAATCTGTGAAATGGCAGATCACGATAAAGTCGAAGAAGCTGGCGATTCTATTCAAGTTCAACAACGGGAGCAGCCAGCTCCGCAAGTAATATACCAGCGGGTTACCCATCACGCCCCTTTCCCGGGTGACTTGCCCGTTCCTCATGGAGCTTTTGAATACGATACCATAGACGGGAACTTGGTCGAAAACGATGACTATGTTGCCCCAAATGATAAAGATGAAAAAGCGATTTTCTCGTATTTACTCAGGCCTAGCGACTCATATACCGTGGACGGTACTTATTGGGCAGACCTGAAGTTCTGGGACATGATGAAGTTCAATCACAAGATTGAAGGCGGTGAAGCGAAACGAGAGTTTCTCGAGTTTTGGAGCATGTTCAAAAGCGATCCTTTGAGTCCCGTTGGATGGTATTTCAGAAACTGTGTACTTCCAGGTATCGGTATGGGCTTGGAGGGTTACGTCCTTTTCTCAATCGGCAATGTTGAACCTCTTTTTGAGGCTGTCTGGCCACAATGCTGGAAAGATCACACAACTTGCAATAAGACATGGGTTTTCGCTGTCACATACCTTGAAATTGCCGGTATCATCTGTGGTCACATTGCAGTCGGTCTTATAGGTGATGGTCTTGGTCGAAGATTCGGTCTTATTCAAGACGCTGTCATTATGCTGCTGGGTCTCATCATGCTTATGGCCGGTTGGGGCACTAGTTTAAACGGATGGGTTATTTGCTATGCATGGGCACTGTTTATTTACTCCATTGGTGTCGGTGGTGAGTATCCAATGACGGCGACTTCTGGTATGGAACGAAGCTCATCTTACAGAGCGTCAACTGCAGAGGATAGACTTCACCGAGGCCGAAAAGTGACACTTGCATTCACCATGCAGGGCTGGGGTCAGTTTATCAACCAAGTCCTGCTGATTCTGTTGCTCCTTATCTTCCACCATGGTTCGGGCAATCCACCATATTCTAAAGTGGCCACACAATGGACATTCCGAGTTGCGTTTGCATTCCCTGCGCTCGGAACACTTTGGATTTTGTACTATCGAATTTTCAAGATGCCTGCCCCTTCAAAGGCTTTGGAAGAAGACAAGAAGAAGAACAAGGTCAAGGGCTACGATTGGAAAGCGCTTAGACTTACCTTTGGATATTTCGGACCACGGTTGCTTGCCACTGCAGGCTCTTGGTTTGCTTCCAATGTGTTCTTTTATGGTAACAAGCTATTCCAGGGTCAATTTATAAATGTACTGAATCCTGGAAACGATTCGGTAATGGTTGGGTGGCTATACAACTTGATCAACTGTGGTGTTTCCCTTGTTGGCTACTACCTTGCTGCATTCTTGGTCGATACCAAGTTTTACGGTCGAAGCAGAATGATGCTGGTTGGATTTCTGATGTGCTTTATTCTGTTCGTCATTCCTGCATTCAATTTTGAGTACTACACGTCGCCAGAGCATGTCAAGGCGTTCCAAGCAATGTACTACTTGTCCTCATTTTTCACTCAATTCGGAGCCAACACTGTGACGTTTTTGGTTGCTGCCGAAGTGTTTCCAACGCCGGTTAGAGCAACCGCCCATGGCATTTCAGCGGCCACAGGCAAGACCGGCGCTTTGCTTGCATCCATTCTTTACAACTACATTGACACCCAGACAAAGTTCTACTTTGTACCTTGGTTTGGGTTATTGGGAATGTTTTTGACGTTTGTGTTCTTGCCTGATACGACTGGTTTGGATCTTAAAGAGCAAGACCGACGATGGCAGTGTATCCGAGAGGGCCGAGAAAATGAGTATCATGGTGTCGCCATCCACCCACGACATCTGTCTGTGTGGGAGCGAATGCGGGGCCATGGAAAGTTGTATAATCCTGACTTGGATTACAAGCAAAAGGTTGATGAGATGCGAAGCGACTGGATGCTGAAACAGCGATCCAAATTTTTGGAGCCAGATTCCCGTGAGAATGAGGAGGACGAAGAGTTTCCTCATGAAATTAACAATTACTTCCACCGAACATCGCCCATGATTCTGCCGCAGTCGCGTCCAGTCGATCCTAGCATAGAAGTGGAGAAGATGGAGCCATTCGCATTGCCAGATGCTAAAGACAATTAGACTGGTGCTAACATATATTCTAACTACTAAGAAAAAAAAATACGTAAATACAAAAATGACTTTGATGATTATGATTCTGACTATAGTTGATTATTTGGCCTCCAGCGCCAGCGATATTCAACTTTTACCTGATGCAGATCGATCTGTAAATTGTGTCAGCCGCGCGGCGCGATGAGGTTTTTTATTTTTTTTTCCGTTCCCGCACGTTGGCAGTGCTTGTCTCGACCTGCGCACGTCAGTGCATGAACGGAGGATCCCCCGTGTGGCCGTGCACCGGCGTGCAGTCTCACAGGGAACTGTAGAATGACGGCAGTGCGTTAGCCAATCCTTTACGCTGTGGGGGCTGGAGTAGATATTACACCTATGGGCGGGGCCCCGTTAGGCGAAGTGGGTGGGTTCGATCGCCCATAGTGCGTCGCATATTTTCGAGTCCTTCGCTTGCTTCCTTCCTACCTTTCACTTCTTTACCCCCCTTCTTAAAACGATCTATATAAATTTGTTCAAAATGAAGCGTGAGTTAAAATGGGTGTTGATATTCGACACTCTGCTGCTCTTGCTTCTGCTGCACAGATTCGCCGACCTGAGAGTACTGGTAGACGACAACCCTAGGCGAGCGAAGATACTGGAGCCAGAGCTGAGGGCTGTTACATATTCAAATGTTACAGGCGAGCTGACGCCAGACAGACCGCTTCTTATACCCAAAATTATTCACCAGACGTACAAGACCGCAGATGTCCCTGAGAAATGGGACAAGGTGCGAAGCACTTGCACCCTCTATCATCCAGACTACGAATACATGTTCTGGACAGATGATTCCGGAAGAGATTTCATCGAAGCCCATTATCCATGGTTTATGAAAACTTATGATGGTTATACATATAGCATTCAGCGGGTGGACGCTCTTAGATACTTCTTGCTAGCACATTACGGTGGTGTCTACGTGGATTTGGACGCTGGCTGTGCGCAAAAGATAGATCCAGTGCTTGCGTTCCCAGCTTTTCTCAGAAAAACAGAGCCCATCGGTATTTCGAACGATGTAATGGGATCGGTACCAGGGCACCCGTTCTTCCTATATGTGATTGAAAACTTGGAAAATTTTGACAAACACTGGCTGATCAAATACCTTACAGTCATGTACTCCACCGGCCCGCTGTTTCTGTCAGTCATGTGGAAAAAGTTTTTGAAGCTGGACAGCAGACCTGAATGGGGTGAAGTACGAGTACTTTTTCCAAGGGACGCGCGACTAGGTACTACGAAGCTGTTTTTCGATACTCCTGGTTCCAGTTGGCATGGCGCTGACGCAAAAATCTTGTTATTTATTGGAGACCACATCTTACTGACAATTATTGCTGGTGTCCTTCTGTTCTTATTTGCATTTTGGCTCCAGATTCTCACGTATCGACGATTAGCCCAGGTCAGTAGACGACACGGTCTACACTGGAATATATTCCGTCTATTCGGCAAACGAGAGGGCCGACACTACACCAGCTTGCAACCTTCAAGCACCGAGATGACGCATACACATATAGACAACAGCTTTGTCTGAACAATACCATACGCATTATTTTTGATAGATTTTAGAAAAACATGTAGCATAAACTATGAAGAAGCCAAAAATGAACCTATTTATATTTCGATCTATATATACCAGCCGCATTGGCGACCTGTTATGTCACATTCACAACTCTGTGCAATTGGTAAAGCTTCAGAATACTTGTAACACTGAGTGCGCTCTTGATTGCAATACATATATATCTGTTGATTAGATGAAGATACAGAGAACAGTGGTGATGAATCGAATAAAAATACAGTACGGTTGATGGGGTCACGTGATGCTGTCTTCCCACGTTCTGTAATATACACGCGAGAAATGACTCAGGGGCCAGTTGTGCGCGACTGCACGAGAATGCAAAAAAATTTCCGGGACGGAAATCAATGACTGAATTTGTGTTTGGCTTACATTCGAAGCGACAAGTTACTTTCGTTGACTACAAGATACCTACAAAATGCAGTTGATTGTCAGCAACGCTACCGACCCATTATCGGTCGCTGCCAACGTCAAGGCTATCGTCGCTGCTCAAATCTTCGCTCCAGGCACAAAAGTCTCGAAATCAACCGGAACGAGTACACACCCCACACTTCAGATCTCCGATACCTCGAGCTTGATCGAGGCGAATGCCATCGTGCGATACCTCAGTAAGCAGCGAGAATTGAGCAGGAATAGCACCGATCTCCTTGAATTCGAAGAGACCGTGTTATATAACGCATTGAAAAGTCAATCGAAGCTTGACGAGAAGGTCAGTCAGAGGCTAGTAAGCCTGCTCAAGAGCGGTGACATTGATCCAGCCAATATTATTGCATTTGGCGCGCTTCAAGGACTGGTGACATTTTTGGGCAAATCTGCTCTATCTGCTGATTTGCAGCTAGTTCTTTGGCATCAGAAGTTCTCCGGAAACGCGCGAGTGCAACCCGGTGTTAAGGCAGCTGCTCAATTCAATTCTGCCGAAGCATCCACAGCTCCAAGTTCGCGAGCAGTATCTTCTTCAGTCAAGCCATCTACTTCTGACAAATCTAAACCGGTAAAGACACCGCCAGCTGCGGTTTTGGAAAAGCCAGAACACACCGGTGCAGTAAAGATCGCCAAGGGAATTGAAAAGATCAAGCAGAGCGGCCCAATTTTGCCAAAAGACGGCGAGCGGAACATTCTCATCACATCCGCGCTTCCATACGTTAATAATGTCCCTCATTTGGGAAACATTATAGGAAGCGTCTTGAGTGCAGATATTTATGCTCGGTACACCAAGTCTAGAAATTACAACTCTCTCTACATCTGTGGTACTGATGAATACGGAACTGCTACCGAGACAAAAGCGATCGAAGAGAACATGACTCCTCGAGATCTCTGCACAAAATATCACAAGATCCACAAGGACGTCTACGACTGGTTCGATATCGAATTTGATCACTTTGGCCGGACCTCTACTGATGAGCAGACAGAGATTGCTCAGGACATTTTCTTAAAGCTGTACAACAATGGCTATATGGAGGAGCATACCTCTGAGCAACTTTACTGCAGCCAGCACAATGGTTTCCTGGCTGATCGATTCGTCGAGGGAACGTGCAAATACCCGGACTGTAACTACGAAGATGCACGAGGTGATCAGTGTGACAAGTGTGGTAGACTGCTAAATCCTCTTGAGCTTCTCAACCCACGATGCAAGCTCGACGGCTCATCTCCAGAGAAGCGATCCACCAAGCACATGTACCTTTCTTTAGACAAGCTAGAAGACAAGGTGAGCGCTTGGAATGATAAGGCCCAGCAAGAAGGCGACTGGTCTCGAAACAGTCGAATCATCACCCAGAACTGGTTCAAAGAAGGACTCAAGCCGCGTGCAATCACTCGAGATTTGAAATGGGGTGTCAAAGTTCCACTTGAAGGATATGAGGAGAAGGTCCTCTATGTGTGGTTTGATGCATGTATTGGCTATGTTTCTATCACCGCTACATACACTAAGGAATGGCAACAGTGGTGGAAGAATCCTGAAAACGTCAAACTGTATCAGTTCATGGGCAAGGACAATGTTCCGTTCCACACTGTCGTGTTCCCGTCGTCTGAGATTGGTACTGGTGAGAATTGGACTATGCTGCATCACCTCAGCACCACAGAGTATTTGCAATATGAAGGCGGTAAGTTCTCAAAGTCAAGAAACTTGGGTGTGTTCGGCAACACTGCTCAGCAAATTGGCATTCCACCTTCTGTTTGGCGATACTACCTTGCCATGGCCCGTCCCGAGACCTCTGATACTCAATTCTCGTGGGGTGACTTTGTGGCTCGAAATAATAACGAGCTGCTAGCTAACTTGGGTAATTTTGTCAACCGAATTGTGAAGTTTGTCAATGCCAAGTACAATGGTGTTATTCCAGAGTACAAGCCGACATCCCTTGAATCATATTCGCAATTTGAGCAAGACGTGAACAAGCTGCTTGCAGAGTATATTCAAACTATGGAAAGCGTACATCTAAGACAAGGTTTGGACATTGCCATGCAGATTTCAGCACGAGGTAACCAGTTCTTGCAAGATAATAAGCTTGATAATAACTTGCTCTCCAACTACCCTGAGAAGTGTGCAGCATTAGTGGGCGTTGGTCTCAACCTCATCTACCTGCTCTCTGCCGTGCTTTCTCCATACATGCCGGGAACTACCAAGACCACTATTGAGATGCTCAATGCACCGGAGCGATCAATTCCAGATAAATTTGATCTGGCATTGGAGGGCGGACACAATATCAATAAGGCTCAGTATTTGTTCTTCAAGATTGATGACAAGCAAGTCGACGAATGGCGGTCAAAGTTTGGAGGCAACAACAATGCATAAACTATAAAAGAATCTAACAAATTTTCTAATAGCACAGTTCTATATGAATGATTTTATATATATATATTACTTTTAACTGCGATTGTTCATGCATCGCCCTTTCGAAATGCGTCGTCTACACTTAACCATTCAGAATAAAATGATGTGAACATCTTGATTCCAAGTGCAACATCCCTGACTCCTGTTGCCGCTCTTACCGAATGCATCGATAGCTGAGGAATCCCAAGATCAACTGCTCGCATACCTGTCGAGCTGGATAGTCCAGGTCCAATCGTACCACCTGACCTAGAGTCGTTTCGAATATGGAAATACTGAATCTCATTTCCGGTTCTTCTGGCAACTTCCTCAATAAATGCCACCGACTGGCCGTCACTAGTTGTATGCCCATTTGGATCCAACTTGATAACTAGGCCAGTGTTAAGACGAGGCTTATGATGGTCGAGATAAACATTTGAGAAATTAGGATTCACAGCGTGTGTCACATCCGAAGATACAAAAAAGGATCGTGCATAGAGCAGTCGCAGCGATTCATCGTTGCCCGAAAATGCGCTATTAATCCTCTCGACCGTGCTTTCCAAGAAATGCCCCTTAGCGCCTTGCCTAGTCAGAGATCCAATCTCTTCATTATCGAATGAAACGGCCATATTGATCGCCTTGTCGTCATGGTCAGAAGCTGCAATCAATCCATGAAAAGCCGCATATGTGCACAGCTTGTCGTCCAGACGTGGGCAAAAGATAAACTGCTTTTTGAGGCCACCTAGAACACCTCTTTGTGAATCAAAAAGTTCCAAGTCAGCGCTGACAATATCTTCTACAAATACATCAGCATTGTCGGCTAATGCCCTGAGAAGTTCCAGGTCATGCTTGCCAAAGAGTGGAGAGCGCTTCTCGCCTTCATTGGCTGGCTCTAGGGGTTCGCCTTCTTCAAGTGCGAAAATCGGAGTCATCTGAGTCTCGGGATTAAATGGGCCCTGTGCAGACTTGCCGAAGTGCATTGCCAAAGACGGGATTCGGGCAATAGGACGCTTCAAGTTGACAAGCTTCACCTCAAATCTCGCTTCGTCAGTGGCGTCGATTTTGGACCTCACGATGAGCCTGCCACCCAGAGACAAATCTCTATCCCACCATGTGCTCATGTTGGGCCCACCGTAGCTTGCTACTCCAATCTGCTGAAATCCATCCTTAGACGGTTTAGTTGACACAGGCTTAAGTCGTAGGCAGTTGGCATCGAGGTGGCACCCAACTACGCCCAATCCATCTCCTGCATTCCATTGCTTACCAATAGTGAAAGCCAAAACACTAGACCCGTTCCGGGTAGTATAGTATCGTCCGCCCTTTTTCATTTTACCGCTCCAAGACTGGCGTTCTGGAAGATACTCAAAGCCATGAGCGGTCAACAACCGAGCAAAGTAATTGCATGCATGGAAGACGGTTGGATTTTCGTACATAAAGTCCATAAAGTCGAGCGCCTTGTCTGCATCGCGCCCGGGCTTAGACATATCTTCAGCGATGTATGCCATCGTCGTTCACCGGGGCAGTTGCTCTATAGACCTTATCGAAGTAGTGAAGTGTGGAGGGAGTTGTCTTACAAACGAGCGGCTCAAAGTGGCGAGTGACTTTGTTCTGGGTGGCGCCCTCTTGCCTTTCTCTATGATCGTTCAAGCAACTTGACAAATCTCAAAGCCTAAGAAATAACCGAGCACCGACAATTCTGATATAGCTAAAACGAAGCTATCGAGCATCCTTTGAAATTCACTTTACCATCAAAGGCGCCCTTATTATTTCAACTCCTCACCGGAATTTTCTCGGTTCCAAGGGAGAGGACGTAAGGTCTGAAATTCGGTGCCAATGAGGGACCGAAATTACAAGTCCGTTCCAAACAACTCCGCCTGTTTGATCATCTCGCCTTCAGGCTATGATCGCCGCGCATTGGACTGCTCTTCGACTGTCGTGGTCAACCGTTCTCTCCATCACTTATCGCACATGCTGTTGACCTCACCGCGAACCAGGGAGGTGGTATGTATCGACGGTGCAGTGGAAACACTGGTGGAAATGTTGGCGCGATGTAAATTAGATGCCACAGATAACTCAGAGAACGCTCGAACTGTAGCGTGGCGATGGCTTTTGGTTCTACGATGTTTGAGAAATATTGGCACAATAGGTACCGAATCGATGAGAGAAAAACTCGTGCAGGTGGGCGTAATACCATATCTTGTAACCATACTCGACAACTATCAACACATTATAAGGTGCGACGTGGAAACTGGTCTGTCTTCAAGGAACAATGCAGCCACTTCAGCATGTTATAGAGCTGTGTTGGCGCACCATGTGCGGCCTACCATGCCGCGATTCAATTCCTTTGCACAGAATGTCATTTCTGATCGAGAGTCGCTAAGGTCTTTGCCTTCAACTGCACTGAGTCTTGCTCCCAGTGCTTCTACAGATGACAGCTTGTTAGTCAGTTCGGCTGTCGCCTCTGCATCATCAATTTTGCCACCTCTGGCACCTTGCCCACAGTCGACTAGGACAGCAGCTCCTAGACAATTCACTCAATCTATTGTCGAACCGATCGAAGAAGACATTATTTGGGTCTTGGAAATCCTCAGCTTTGTCTCAAAGTATGTTAGGTTCAAGGATGCGCTTAGTAATTCGGCGCTGGTTCCAAGTCTTTCAATGCGTGTGAGCGCTCGTAACTCGTATTACAGCGACTGTGCAGTGGAAGATGAAGAATCAGATTGCGAATACGAAGCTTATGATTTTGAGCAAATGGAAAATGACATGGATGATGATTTTAGAGGCGAAGCGGCAAATGTTTTCAAGCTTGTCGAAGAACTTACCACATATAGACACTGCGAAGAAATCAGGTATTGGGCCGGTGTAATTATGCGAAACTCGTGTAGACGAGACGATTCTCGAGGGAAAGTTCGACAGTGCTCCAATGTGGATTGTGGCAAATGGGAGACGCGATATCGAGAATTTGCAAAGTGCAAAAGATGTAGAAGGACTCGTTATTGTTCTAAAGAGTGCCATGTAAAGGCGAGCCCGATTCATCGTCTGTGGTGTATGCCTCCAGCAAAGACCTCTAGTACTGCGGGTACTGCTACAACAGAGAGTGACGCCAGAAACGAAAACTAACGACGCGAGCTCTCTTTTGCATCATTTCCTAGGGCATAAATTTAGCATTTTAATGAGTAACGTACTGTGCATTTATCATAAACTAATCTGCGATATTTTGGGTCGTAATCATATGGTCAATGCTTTCACAGCAAGATAGCTGCAATGCATTAGAAAAAGTTTTTGTCATTAATCATAAAATATTTACAGATGACCTATGCAGTCAAAAGATCTAACAGAATCGCTTTCGCCTGTTCGGCGTTGATTCGTCCCTGGCATTCCCTCATCACTTGCCCTACCAAGAACATGATACTCTTGGGCTTTTTGCCGGAACGAACTTGTTCAGCGACAACAGGGTTTTCGTAAATGATTGCTTGACATAGGTCTTTGATGGCGTCCAAAGAGTCTCCACCAACTTTCCCGAGCTCAAGTTGCTCAACCAGCCTATGTATGCTTTCTTGGCTCTGTGTAGACACGATATGTCGTATCAACAATCCAGCAGAAGTAGCAGTCATCTCATCCTGCTCAACCATAATTACAAGATCCCCGAATTTTTCCACTGATATCAGATCATGTGAAAATTCGAGCTCTTGAGAGTTCAGCTCCCCAAGGTACCTATGTACTATCCAGTTCGACACAACCTTCAAGTTTGAAACGCCGCGATACTTGACATATTCATATACAGAGTGGTAGTAGTCGACAAGCCCTGGTATTGACATGAGGGTTCTCGCGTCTTTAAGTGGGACTGAGTACGGTGGCTCAAGTAAATTCTTGAAAATCTCATCTGGAAGTACAGGCATTCGTTTGTCAATGTGCTCTAGTACCTCACGAGAAACTTTTAAAGGTTGGATTTCGGGATCTGGCATGTATCTGTAATCCACTCCCTCCTCTTTGCTTCGCAGTTTCCACGTCTTCTTGCCATCCCAGCCTCGCGTTTCGCTATGTATAGCCCCACCTGCCATAATTTCCTTCTTTTGACGTTTAAACTCGGCTCGAATAGCATGGACAATAGCGCTGGTGCTACTCAGATTTTTGATCTCACACCTCTGACCACCGTTCACCGAGACATTCACATCTACCCGCATCGCACCCGTTTCAAGCTCACCAGAGCACACCCCGAGGTGCTGTAAAAGCACCTGTAGCTTTCGAACAAAAACGCCTGCCGCTTCTGGCGTAGGAATGTCTGGCTCAGTGACAAGCTCTATGAGTCCAGTATTAGTACGATTAAGGTCGATGTTGGCGTTTTCGTCGATATATGTCGATTTACCTGTATCTTGTTCAATTTGAATCTGTTTTATTCTCACATAGAATTCAGACTCGACGCCATCGCGCGGAAAAAGCTGGAGTTTTCCATTCTTTGCGAACGGTCGATAATGTTGTGTTATCTGATATCCTGCGGGCTGATCGCCATAAAAATAATGCTTACGATCAAAACTGAATTCCTCCGCAATCTCACAGCTCAAAGCTCTGCCCGCTTTCAGAGCTAATAAAAGGGCCTGCCAATTGAATCTAGGCTGGGTGCCGGGGATTGCAGCATCGTAGTATGACACTTGTGAGTTAGGCTCTGCATGGAAACTGGTGTGCGAATTGCTAAACAGTTTATTTTTTGTCATTAACTGAGCGTGTATTTCCAAGCCACAAGTTAGGAAAAAGCTATCGCTCGGTTTCGCTGTGGCGGATGAGAAACAGCGAAAGAACTTCAACATAGATTAGCATATATGAGAGCAGTGGTGGTGCAGTAGAAAATTGGAGTGCGGCTGTCGCACTTCGCGGTTACAATGAGACGGTTATATCTGAACAATCACACACAGTCCAAAATTTCTTGAGTTTAAAGTTGATACGCCAAGCAGAGAGATGAATGGCCAAAAAAAAAATATCTAGGTTTCGGCACTTGCAAATCATTCGAATAATAATAGCTTCTCGGTTCTTTTGCGGTAGAGCGTCCGGCCCGTATTCCGCTTGAAATGGTGTTCCGAACACATCAATCAGCTTGAATAACGCAGCGACTTGACGCATCAACACATCCTGCGCGATCGCAAAAAACAGTTTTGAAAAGGGTAGATATCATGATATCGTCTCCGACAGTTGATAAAGCTCCAATCCGAGCTCTCATTTACACCAAGACTGCGGGCTACCGACACGGCTCTATTCCGTCTCTAGTCTCTGCGGTTCTTTCACTATTCAGTGACCGATCACACGTCGTTGCTACAGAGAGTTCTGAAGAGTTTCTTAATCATATCGAGAGCGTTCAAGTTTTGATCCTGGGTAGCAACACTGGGTGCTTTCTAGAGAAGCAGGATAAAAATGCCCTCGAAAAGTTCGCTCGTGGTGGAGGATCTCTTGTAGGCATTCATGCATGTACTGCTGGGAATCCTGACTGGGTTTTTTATGGGACTCAACTAGGTGCAGTGTTTGATGGTCATCCAAAACCGCAGTGGGGGCTTGTGACAGTCAGGGAGCCTGATCACTTTATCACGAAAGGCCTTCCGTCACCCACAGTACCTGCTCCACATTCAGCCCCGAATCCGCCGCAAAATTTGCGGGAAATGGTTTCTAGTACGCATGTTATGCCGTGGTTCGATGAGTGGTATAATTTCAAGAATATTGTGACGGATAATGGCACTGTGAGGCGACGAGATCTCGTTACTGTGGACGAATCAACTTATTCTGGTGGAACCATAGGTTCATACCATCCTTTGGTTTGGACTCAAGAATTTGATGAGACAGGATCTCGTGTGTTCTACACTGCATTGGGGCATTTCGACGAGGCATATTCAGATGCGTGGTTTATGACCATGCTGAAGAGAGGCTTGTACTGGGCGGTTAAACGTGAAAGCGATTACTCCAACCATTAACTCGTAGTTTGAGTTCGTATTGTTGAGTTGTCTTAGACCCTGCGCCTTCACAAGCTTTCAATACGAGTATCACCAAACCTATCAGCAAACCTCATGTATGAGTTTCTAAGTTCCATCTAACCAAGTTAAATCTACGCAAAGGCAAGTAGTATAGACATGCACAATTGATTCATTGTGGCGACGGCCGCCGCAGAAGCAAAGGATTTACAACCGGGTGATATATATATAACCCTCGGAGGAGTTAGCACCAGATGCCGATTAGGTTAAGCAGAGGAATGATTATCAAAACAGTTGCTGTAAACGTTATCTTCTGAAGATCGATAGTATGTTCGTATCAAACCGAGAGACTATTGTCATTGGACGATGGGACATTTAAGCAGTATCGGCAATAGCCGAAATGCTCAAACTTGCGGTCTCGGCAGCCGAGCTCCATCGGAAGCTCACGGACAGCCATTTGGTTGCTCGAGCATCATGTTGAGCTTAAAATTGATATGGTAAATGGCATCTATCTTGACGAATTTATCACGAAGTAATTTATATACAGCTTTTGGTACGTTTTGATCAACCAGGGCGCACGATATTACGGAACATGGTACTTCCAGTCGTCGCTAGCACATGCCCCAAATAACACTGTACTTCTTTAGTGCAAGTTCACCACTGCACTGAAATCACATCTTCCATGTCTTTCCCTTAGCTGGTACGAAAAGATAAGGCGACCGCGCTGATTGGGCCATCACGCTTTATCTGTGTTATCTCAGCCGCGCGTTTGGGCATGCGAGACAAATTGTCTCTTCTTGTTCGAGCCAGGCAAGAAGACTTGAAATGGCGAACACTGAGGCGACGAGGAGCAGCAACGAGGCTTTGGCGCCTAATGAACCAAGCTGATTTTTAAAAGAATATAACGAATACATAATCGTACTACTTTTAAATCACAATTCCGTTCAGTACGAGTTCGCGCGAATCGATTCGACACTCGATCCGTGGCCAGAGTGCCTAATGCTGATAAGCCTCTCGCGTGTTCCATTTCGGGCAAAGCAGGTGCCAGATGCTCAACGACTCCGCATCCCGCATCGGAAAGCTTATTGAGGGCGGGGGACAGTCCCATCTCGAATGTGATGGATGTATATAAAGAGCTCAGGGTCCGCTAGTACGCGCATGCACCAGCTTGATCTCTCGCTCTTGATCAATCTTCCTATACACACGAATCAAATGCACGGCTGGACAATTGACCAGTGGAAAAGTGCACAGCTAGACTCGTCGCCCGAACAAGCGCTGGAGCGCATCATCGAACTAGTAGCGACTTACGACCACTCTGATCCTGCTTGGATCTCTATTGCATCAAATGACCAGCTTCGAGCTCAGTGGAGCGCGCTTTCGAAAGAACCGAGCGTAAGCATCCTGATATTTTTGTTGAATCAAATGTACTAACAGTCTACTGATTAGGATCTTCCCCTCTACGGAGTGCCATTTGCCGTTAAGGACAATATAGACGCCGAAGGCTTTACCACGACTGCTGCATGCCCTGCATTCAAGTATCTTGCTGAGAAAGACGCCGTTGTTGTGAAGCTTCTGAAACAGGCTGGCGCTATTGTCATTGGTAAAACGAATCTTGATCAGTTTGCCACGGGCCTCGTCGGTACTAGATCACCGTACGGCCGGCCAGCATGTGCATTCTCCGATAAACATGTTTCTGGTGGCTCCAGTTCGGGATCAGCATCAGCTCTCGCTCGAGGGCTATGTGCCTTCTCACTCGGTACTGATACCGCTGGATCGGGAAGAGTTCCAGCAGCGCTGAATAACTTGGTAGGATTAAAACCCACTGTTGGAGCTCTCAGTGCTGCTGGCGTGGTACCCGCATGTAAGTCTCTCGACTGTGTGTCTATTTTCGCGCTGAACTTGAAGGATGCACAACTAGTCTTCAGCATTGCTGCTCAATATGACTCCAATTATGGATACTCACGCCCAATGCCACAAACTCCGCTTACGACCTTTGGAAAACGCCCAGTTTTCGCTACTCCAAAGAACCCAGAATTCTACGGCGATAAAGCAAATGAGCAGCTTTTTATTCAAGCTTTGGCGCGATGCCGCGAAGCTGGTATTGAAACTGTTCCAGTAGATTTTCAAGTGCTGTATGATTTGGCAAAATGTCTATACGAAGGTCCATGGGTCGCTGAGAGGTACGCCGCCATTAAGGACATGATGGTGAATCATGCTGAAGAGATCAACCCTGTGGTGTATGAGGTTGTGAAAAAGGCCGAGAACTTCACAGCCGCTGACTGTTTTGAGTATGAATACAAAAGAAAGGATATCTTGAAGGCTATTGATAGAGAATACAGTCAATTCGATGGTCTTCTCGTTCCGACGTGCCCATTGAACCCTACATTCGATGAAATCGATGCTGAACCTATTTTAGTCAACTCCAGACAGGGGACCTATACTAATTTTGTGAACCTTGCTGATCTCTCAGCTCTTGCAGTGCCGGCAGGGTTCAGGGAAGACGGTCTCCCACAGGGTATTACTTTTATCTCCGGGAAGTTCAAAGACTACGCTCTCCTTGATGTCGCACAGCGGTTTTTATGCACTGACAGATTGGTCGGTGCCACCTCTCTCCGGGTTGAGAACGGAGATGTGCTACACAAAGGTATTCCTGAGTCAGGTCCGCGATTTGTACCTCTGGCAGTAGTTGGTGGGCATCTGTCTGGCATGGCGCTGAATTGGCAGCTCCAACTCGTCAAGGCAGAATTATCCCGAAAGACTTTTACCTCGAAAAACTACAGGCTTTATAAACTTCCAAATTCCGTTCCTCCTAAACCAGGCATGAGGCGAGTCAGCGGGCATGGCGAGCAACTAGCCGTAGAAATCTGGAACGTGCCTACAGAGCATTTTGGGCAGTTCATTTCAATGGTTCCGCATCCGCTTGGTATAGGCAATGTCGAGCTCGATGACGGGTCTTGGGTCAAGGGATTTATCTGTGAAGAAGCAGGTTATATTCAAGTGAAGGACACCAATGATATTACGATGTACGGAGGCTGGAGAAACTTTATATCCGAGACATCGAAAGCCAAGCCATTTAATACTGTGCTTGTAGCTAACAGAGGTGAAATTGCGGTTAGAATCATCCGAACACTTAAGCGACTTGGAATAAAGTCGGTTGCAGTGTTCTCAGAGCCAGATAGATACGCCCAGCACGTTCTAGATGCCGATGACACTGTTCCATTGCATGGATCCACGTCTGCCGAAACATATCTCTCAATGCGAAAGATTATCAATGCTGCGAAACTTACTGGATCTCAGGCTATCATTCCTGGATATGGATTCTTGTCTGAAAACGCCGACTTTGCAGAACTGTGTGAAGAAGAAGGCATTGTATTCGTGGGACCATCTGCGGAGTCCATTCGAATGCTTGGTTTGAAGCACTCTGCGCGAAAGATAGCAGAAGCAGCCGGCGTGCCTTTGGTGCCCGGTTCAGGTTTGCTCGATTCTGTCGACCATGCCATTAAAGAAGGTAGTGCAATCGGCTATCCGCTCATGGTCAAAAGCACTGCGGGTGGGGGTGGCATTGGACTGCAGAGAGTCAGCAATGAAAGTGAACTGGTGAAAGCTTTTGACCTTGTACGCCGCCAAGGTCAGGCATTTTTCAATGATCCCGGTGTTTTCCTTGAACGTTTTGTCGATAACTCGAGGCACGTTGAGGTGCAGGTCTTTGGTGACGGATCTGGAAATGCTATTGCACTAGGAGAAAGAGACTGCTCCCTCCAGAGAAGAAATCAAAAGATTATTGAGGAGACACCTGCACCAAATCTTCCTGAGGAAACGCGAAAGGCAATGCACGGAGCAGCTAAAAGTCTTGTCAGCTCGATGAAGTATAAGAATGCGGGTACCGTGGAATTTATCTTTGACGAGGCGCGAAACGAGTTCTACTTTTTGGAAGTCAATGCACGTCTTCAAGTGGAGCATCCTATCACAGAAGCGGTCACTGGCTTAGACCTCGTGGAATGGATGCTGTACGTTGCTTGTGATAGGGCACCTGACTTCAGCCAAATTTTGGTCCCGCAAGGTGCAGCAATGGAGGCACGTCTTTACGCAGAAAATCCTGTGAAAGGCTTCGTTCCTTCGCCTGGTCAAATCACCGAGCTTCAATTTTCGGAAGAGGCCCGTGTTGACACTTGGGTTAAGATGGGAACAAAAATCTCTGCAGAATATGACCCCACTTTGGCCAAGATCATTGTTCATGCTGAAAATAGACAGGAAGCTTTGAAAAAGCTCTGTCGTGCGCTCGATCAAACCATGGTCAGCGGTATTGTTACGAACATTGATTACCTGCGAAGTATTGCTTCGTCAGAGGAATTTGCATCTGCCCGAGTGGCAACAAAGCTTTTGGACTCCTATTCCTACAAACCTTATGCTTTGGAAGTCGTGACTCCCGGCTCGAACACTACTGTCCAGGACTTTCCAGGTAGAAGGGGACTGTGGCACATTGGTGTTCCTCCATCTGGACCAATGGATGACTATTCCCATCAGCTGGCCAACCGAATTGTTGGCAATGACGCTTCAGTTCCAGCTTTGGAGTGCACACTTGTTGGACCTTCTCTAAGATTCCATCACGATGCTGTCATCGCGCTGGTTGGTGGGCACTCTCCAGCAATGCTTGATGACTCTCCAATTGGATTCGATGTGCCCGTACAGGTTCTTGCTGGACAGGTTTTGTCTGTGGGGAAGTTGCAATCTGGGTGTAGATCTTATTTGGCAATCCGTGGTGGCATTGATGTTCCAGAGTACCTGGGCTCTCGATCGACATTTGCATTGGGAAACCTTGGTGGCCACAACGGCCGTGCTTTGAAGCTCGGGGATGTTTTGTGGCTAGGTCGGCCCGACCGAGAGTTCTGCTTCCTGCCACTACCCACTACCGAACCAGCTATTTCGAACGTATCACCTTCTTTGAGCTCGACATGGGAAGTTGCAGTCACTTGTGGCCCGCATGGTGCACCCGATTTCTTCAAAGAGGGATATCTTGAGAAGTTTTTCCAAGCTTCTTGGAAGGTGCACTACAATTCTAACCGATTTGGTGTACGACTGAGTGGAGGTCCAAAACCGGAATGGGCTCGAATGGATGGTGGAGAGGCAGGTATGCATCCGTCAAATGCTCACGACTACCCGTATTCCATTGGTGCGATCAACTTTACGGGAGACGAACCTGTCATTCTGACCTGTGATGGTCCATCTTTAGGTGGCTTTGTATGCTGCTGTGTGGTAGCTGAGGCGGAGTTGTGGAAGATTGGCCAGGCCAAACCTGGTGATCTGATCAAATTTATTCCAGTATCAGTCGACCATGCGAGGTCTTTGCGACTGGCGCAGAAGCTTGAGATTGAAACATTGGAGCCTCATTCAAAGCCGCTGGTACCACTAACCTCACTGGAGTCGCCTGTCTTATTGTCAAAAAACGTACATGACAAACTTGGGAAGGTTGTTTATCGACTGGCCGGTGATCGTTATATCCTCATAGAGTACGGCGAGAATGTGATGGATCTAAATCAAGCATATCGTGTGCACAGACTTAGCCAAAAAGTCTTGGGGCACGTTGGTGGTGTGTTGGAGATGACACCTGGCGTTCGATCGGTATTGATCGAGTACAACCCAGATGTTATTAATTTGAAAGATCTTGTCGAGCGGCTCTCTGGTTTGGAGGATTCAATTGTTGCGACTGATCGGTGGTCAGTTCCATCTCGAGTTGTGCGATTGCCCATGTGCTTTGAGGACAGCAAAACTCTCTCTGCGGTGGAGCGTTATGTCGAGACCATCAAGTCCAAAGCACCATGGCTTCCGAACAATGTCGATTTTTTGCAGAAAATCAATGGCTTGGAAGATCGAAACGACGTTAGAGACATCATGTACCAGGCAAGATTCTTGGTATTGGGCAGAGGCGATGTCTTCTTAGGTGCCCCATGCGCAGTGCCATTGGACCCTCGACATAGGCTAATAGGTTCAAAGTACAATCCATCACGGTCCTACACGCCGAATGGAGTTGTAGGTCTCGGAGGCATGTACATGTGCATCTATGCTATGGACTCGCCTGGTGGCTACCAGCTTGTTGGCCGAACCATCCCCATCTGGGACAGACTGTCACTAAACCGACCATCCAACTCGACCGGAAAGCCTTGGCTCTTTATGCAGTTTGATCAAATCGAGTTCTACCCCGTGTCAGAAGAAGAGCTTAATCGACTCGCGGAGGATGTCAATAATGGAAACTTCAACGTGGACATAGAGGAATCTGTCTTCGATTATGGCCAGTATAGCAAGTGGCTCATTGCGAACAGCCAATCTATCGAAGAGAGCAATAAGAGGAAATCCGATGCGCATGATTCCATGGTGGAAATAATGACTGCTGCACAAGCTGCTGACGATGTGACTGACAACAGCCAGGTTATAACAGAGGAAACAGAGCCAGCTGGCATAAAGGTCTATGCAGAGGTGGTCTCTGGCAGATTCTGGAAGAGTTGTATAGTTCCTGGTGATACGGTCGTTAAGGGTCAGGGCTTAGTAGTGCTAGAAGCAATGAAGACAGAAATGACGGTGAATGCTCCGGTGTCTGGAAAAGTTGTTAAGTTGTATCACAAGCAGGGCGATATGGTGGAAACTGGAGACTTGGTAGCGGTTATAGAAGAGGCAGATGTTGGTTGTTAACGACGGCTCATTCAAGTGTGTATTTATATCGAAAATTTGAACATTATGCGTATTTTAATATTACTTTCTCACCGAAACTTGCACAGTGACGGCGATTATTCCAACAATAAAATCATTAGATCTATCTTTTGGGCTATCCCAAACGCTTTAGAAATTTCAGAGCATCCTGAGATTTTTTGAGACTGTCTTCATTCACATGAACACACTATATATCATTTGGGCATTCTTAGTCCCAGCTGTCGTTCGAGTTCACCTCCATTTAAACATATATAGAGTGCTAATTACAGTATAAAGGCTAACATTGAGACATTAGAAGATCATTTAACATCATTCAGCTCTTATGCTGCTCTTTGAATGCTCGGCGGCGCCCTGTTCAAGATGCAAAGAAGAGTTCTGAGATTCTTCTTCATTCCCGTCAAATTCTTCCTCCACATCGTCTTCTTCATCGTAACCATCATCTTGATGGTTTTCGATCCGACTCTCGCTATCCTCGTCGTCATCATCGTCGTCTTCGTCTTCATCTCCCGGTCGCCCTAATCTTTGTATAAGGATCTCTACTACATCCGACCATTCCCGCATTCCACCCATACCGATATCACCGCACACTAGAACTTTCTCTACTGGCTTCAAGACTTCAAACCACGGGCATTCCTCTTTAAGTTGGACCAGATGCTTTTTCGTCATAGGATTAGTATACATATGCGTGTTCATGGCAGGTGCAACCAAAATAGGCGTAGTGGGATTCCATGCCCGGATTACAGAGGTAACAAGGTTGTTACATATACCATTTGCAATCTTCGCCAGCGTATTTGCGGAAAGGGGAGCTATTAGCATTATATCAGCCCACCGTCGAAGCCGAACATGTAGAACAGACTCTGTTCCTCCAGAATGTCTCGAATCCCACTCGTCACCATCTCTCCATACCTTCACATCTGATGGCAACTTGAAGCCTGTCATAAAATTTTCTGCCGAGGAAGTCACTATAAGTTGTATCTCAGCTGTGTCCTTGTAAACCTGCCTAAGCTTCCCTATGATTAATGGAATCTTGATAGTTGCCACAGATCCTGTTGCTGCAAGAAGAATATGGAATTTGCCATCACTATCCTCGGGAGCAGCGGACTCAAGGACAGGGCTATTCGACGAAGTAGCCGCTTTTCCTGTTCGTGTGCTGGTCAGGTCCAACTTCGACGGCTCAGTGGGCGAGCCTTTTCGGTGTGAGGCGTCTTGCTTTAACCGGATTGCTGTAGAATGAGATGAAAGACTATTTCCGGTCGAAGAAGAGAACTTGTTTACACTGGACACATTTCTTCGCAGAGTAGTCGCTTCTATTTCAGCTCTGCGCTCAGTCGTGAAAGATATAGCACTAGGTCGACGAATCATTAAAGAAACATCGTCCGGATTATCGGTACTTGCAGGCATGGCTGCGAGTGTGAAATCGGTCAGCTACCAGAGGCCAATAATGTTGACGAAAATATAACTGAGAGTAAGGAAATGCTACCGTACTGCGTGGTTTGTGATTATTAAAGGATAAAGCCTTGTGCTGCGGGTGCTGGGACCACGCTTTGCCGAACACTCGTTATCGACAGAGTGATATAGACCGCTCGACGAAAAATGGGAAAAAGAATCTAATGAATATTCTCAAATCTTTGAAGAGCACAGATCTGAAAAGAATATGCGTTGATTGTGGGGTGGCACAGACTGGTACTAAAGCTGTCTTGATCGAACGTCTACTTAACGCCCCCGCCACGCCCTTACCTTCTCGTTTGCTTTCCATGGATGTTGGCATCAAAAATATGGCAGTCTGCCAGCTTGACCTGAGGTATAACGACAATCTCGAGAATAATAACCCAGTGGTCAGCAAATGGACAGTTTTTGATTTTCCCGCCAGTTGTTATGACCAGCCATTCTTTGCTATATCTACGCTTGAATTCATACAGAATTTAGGGCCCTTGCCTCAAATTGTACTGATAGAACGCCAAAGAATGAGATCCCAAGGACTGGGCAATGTGCCTGAGTGGATTGCAAGAGTGAACATGCTTGAGGCTATGTTACATACGGTGATACAAGCACCTGGCGTTCAGATGAATAAGACGGAGCCTACCATCAATTCCATCTCAATAGATCCTGCAAAAGTGATGAAATATTGGTTCAGAGAAGAGAAACTACAGAGCCGAAACTCCAATGAGAGATATCGCATGACAAAAAGTAGTAAAACGAGAATCGTGAACGAATGGCTTGAGTTGCCCGAGCTAAGCCGTCCCTTTTCACTCGACAAAAAATTGGATGTTAACTTTTTCGCGGAGCAATCCAAGAAAGATGATTTATCCGATGCTCTTTTGCAGGGACTAGCATGGGTTCACTGGCAGCATAACATCGCCCAGCTCCGCCGAATGATCAATTCGTCTCCTACGCTGAAAGACCTGAATTTTTGGAGCAATTTATGTCATCGTAGACCAGATTTACAAGAAATTTTGATTAAGGGTAAGATTCCCATATTCCAATAAATCACCAAAGATGTTTGTTAACATAAACTATGCTATGTGAGCCGCACCGTTTTCCCAACGAATCATGGACAGCGTCTTCATCGGCTCGCAGACACAGAACACTTATCGCGTGCAAATATAGACATTTACATTTTCCATCATGGGCGCAAACAATTCCAAGGAATCCGTTTCTAAATCAAAAGTCTTTCTTCCCAAGACGCCAACCGAATTTTCGCCCGGGTTGATTGCCAAGCTGGACTCCTCGGTGGAATCGGACTTCACTCGACGCCAATATTCGGAAAAGTACATCCAGGATAAGGTATACGAAGAGCTGCAAAAGCTGGAAGTGCAGTCAAAAGACTCTCTCACTGCCGCGCTTCAGAATGTTTCGCATGGTCAGGAGAACGATACAAAGTCTGCAGTCGCTTTACGAGAACAGATTTCAGAATTGAAGAACAAACTCGACTCACGTCCACAACCTCGAGAACTGACCAAAGAGCTCACGAAGGTCAGGGAAACTTTGACAAATTGTCTTAGATCGAATCAAAGCCAGCCATTGAAGTGCTGGGATGAACTCGAACAATTCAAGCACCAAGTGAAGCGCATCAACAGCCAGTGATCTGACTTTAAATCCTAGTCTCGCAGTTCAAGCATCGCTATTTTTATATAGATTAAAGGTCATAAACACTTACTACCATGACTATTACATTTCTAAATACCGGCAGAGCGATAAAGAAGAATCAGTGCTGAATCGGATTCTCCGCCGCCAGCCAAACCCTCAACTCTACTTTCATCAACAATAGAGACCTTGTCATCGTTAAACCGCCACCACTTACCGGGCTCCGAGTTGTGCCGTACAAAGCACTGGTAATGGCCGGCATCTGCAGTCGGGCCTTGATGTGTTATAACAGCCGATAGCTGATAGAGCCCTGTAGGATTACAGTTTGTATCTGCTTTGAGCACATCGCTTATAGAGCCTTGCAGTTGCGAATTCAGCTCAGCTCTCTTTTCTTCAGTCAACTCGCCATTTCTGTCAACAAACTTGGAAATTTCCGGGTCGAAATCAGCGGTCTTTGTTCGCTTGACTGTTCTAACAATTTCTTCTTTTTCTCGCTCCAGCTCCCTATACTTTTCTCTGGCTGGGATCATTGCAGTTTGTAGCTCTTCGGTGCAAAGCTCTGTCACATCCAAGTTGAGTGGAAAAGCAACTTTCCGCAAGATTTTTGTCTTCTTGTTGGTATCTCGACGCCAGTAGAATCTAACAAAATGCACAGTCAAGTACTTCGGCAACCGGGTGATCTTTTTAGTCAAAGTATACTGTGCATTTCTTCCCAGGGTATCGCTATGCTTCTCAAGCTTTTCCGACATTGATTCGACCAGCCCATCGCGCAAAAAGTTCGTCTCGCCGGTAATATGGCAATTCAACTTGAGGAATTCTTCAACACCAATCTTGGGAGTTTCATCGGCTTCATCACAGCTGAGCTTCGTTTCAAAAGTACCCCCAAATAGCTGCTCCACTAGAACCTTTTCGTCTTCCGTTTTGAGATTGTTTCGTAGCTCGACAAGAATCTGCGACCATGCCTCTTCAGCGTCCTGCTGCTTATACTGCATTCTTTCTTGCTGAGCAAACTGAGGATAAAGACGTCTAAGTGTCGCAATAAACACAGCAGGTCTATAGGCCTCAGAAGTGTTACGCATAGTTGTGTAAAGATCTTTAAGACCCCTGGTGAGCTCACTGTGCGTATTCGACCCTTGTCCAAGGGCTTCTTGCAATTCTGGAACAGTTCGCAAAGCCTGAATTGTTGAATTGAGATAGCACGTATTCCCTGTATTAATTAATCCAGGTGGCGCGACGTCTTCGTTGTCAATTTCCGCCACAGCTGCCTCATCGAAAGTAGCAGCAGGTGGCGGTTTCGGCAACTCACCAGCTGTTCCGAGCATCATCAAGCTCTGATTGGGCTTTAACCCCAGCGTCGACATATCCGTATCATCCTTAAGTTGACCTCCCTTAACTAGAATCTTTTGTCGTTCTGGTGGCACACCAGTGAGAGAAAACAGCTGCATTTTCAAAACTTCACCGGGTTCAGAAAGATCAACGTCAAGCGAGTGCGCTTTCCCAGCGTGTCGCACTGTAACTTAAACAGGTTAGCAAGATCGAAGTTCCAATTCTACTTACTTGGAACACTCATGCTCGATGAATAATGCGGGCGACTAATACGCGATAAGTGCAATCTAGATGAGGGAAACAGTGAGGTGGATCAAATGTGCGTTGTAAATTACAAGCGCGCCACGCGTCGGCCTCATCGACACCGTAGCGTCACCAGTTTCATCGCACTGTATTGATGAAATTCGATATACAGCCCAGAAGGGCAGCGCAGCAGCTGCTAAATGTCCTACTTGTCCTCACGAGTGCATTCATGTTCTACAAAGGGCTGGCGGTGGCAACCAACTCTCCCAGTCCCATAGTCGTTGTGCTGTCGGGCTCCATGGAACCAGCTTTTCAGCGTGGTGACATCCTGCTGCTATGGAACCGCGACCACCGAGTTAGCGTGGGCGATGTTGTCGTTTACAATGTTAAGGGTCGCACTATACCGATTGTTCATCGAGTATTGCGAGAGCATTCCTCGTAAGTAGTCAGCGAATGGCGCAAGAGCTAATATGACAGTGACAAAAAGCAGCTCCTATTGACAAAAGGAGATAACAATCCCATGGACGACCTCGATCTCTATTCACACAAGCAAATGTACCTCGATCGTGAGGCTGAGATTGTCGGAACTGTCAAGGCTTATGTTCCAAAACTAGGTTATGCAACCATTCTCTTGACTGAGAACCAGAAGTTCAAATACGCCCTTCTGGGCCTCATCGGCTTGTCCACCCTCATGCAGCGCGAAGAGGACTGATAATTCGATTACCCGCGATAATAATAATAATATTGATCTATTTTACACCCGCTGTATTTTATTTTGGCCTTTGATTCAGCTTTTAGTAGTCCATATATGGTCCCTCGTCGAGACCACGTGGCTGGGCGGAAAGCTTGCCTCTCTCCGAACCTCTATTTGCCTTTTGACCCATAGTATTTTCATTTGAGGCATTGAGCTTCTGCATATAAGCTTCGAAAACTGCTCGTCGAATAGAGTCATCTTTGATATCTCGGTATGCATCCGAGTCTGCAAGCCTCTTTCCTACTGCTTCCCACGAGTCATCCAATCTTATGGGGGGCTCTAGATGTTTGATCTCGTGCCGGAGCCCATCTTGCGCTCTCCTCAATCGCCTTTCGTTTGCTAGCCTATCAGCCTCTCGTTTGCGTGCAACTTCTTGCTGTAAGCGATTATATATATGTTGTAGCTGATTGTCTAGAAGCCCCTGGACAGCCACACAGTCTTTCACGATATCTTTGAACATAGCAAAGTCTGCGCATGCTTCGATACTTCTTTTGCTCGTTGCTAAAAAGTCCAGCACCGCATCTTCCCATTTCTTGATCTCTCGCTCCTGCGACTCTAAAACATCCCAAAACAGCTCTATTGGTGTACTTCCAGGCTGACCACATATGGAGGTATAGCGCTCATCTTTCTCCAAGGTAGAGACAATGCTCCTCCATCTTGTACCGGGCTCAATGAGCCGTTCTTGTTGAAGTTCTTTCAGCAGCGCTTTGAAGGCGTCCCTGCCTTTTCGAATCTGTCTATATTCAGCGGCTCTTTCAGCTTGTTTCTGTTCGTTATTCTGCCTTTCAAGCGTGCGAATGAACTTTTCAAATACTTTCAACGAATCTAATTTACTCGCTGCACTTTGCTCAGCCATAGACCGCACATCTCTCCACTCTGAATATAGATGTAGCTCCGAATGCAGCAGTAGATTTTCAAACGTTGCCATACTCTCCTTCCTAGCTGCCGTCAATCGCTCCGTATGCTCTGCCTGTTTCCTCTTTAGGACACGGCGGAAAGCTAAAAGCTTTTCTTTCTCGTTCTCTATGATAGAGAACACAGGGTCGTTCTCCAACTGAGGTTTTATTGTTTTCCAGCGCGTATAGTGTTCAATTGTGTACTTCTCCAGTTGGCGGTACATTGCTGCTCTAGCATCTTCTTTTCGTAGCCGAAGTTCTTGCTTCTGATTGCGTACAAGTTCCTCGTGGTGTCTATCAAAGCGCACCTTACGTTGATATGGATCTGGTGTCCACCAGTAATTGCCTTGTTTGACGAGCTGAGGTAAACACTGCTTCCAATCAGCACCAAAACTCAGATCTAATGACGTAAGAGCCTCTGAAAAGGCTTCCGACTGAGCATCTTCGTCAAATCCTGGAATGTCGTGCTGAGGAGCTAGCTTACTCTTTGACTCGAAGCCAACCAGGGCTTCGTCCTCTGGTAGATTTTTCGTCACATCTTTCGATTCATCTTGTCCACTACTAACGGTAGCACGAACAGTATCGTCTAGAATCACTTGCACTTCCGCTGGAGTCTCCCAAACGCTTTTGTTGGCGGCTTCATGAAACCAGTACTGTCCTCCATCCTCACTGAAAAATCTTTTCCACCCTGTTCCTGCTACAGCTTTATCAACATCTCCAAACAGTTCCTCGGGTTTGTCCCAGCTAGTTTCGTTTGTCGCTTCATTGAAGTAGTAAATCGAGCCATCTTCGCCTTTCACTTCTTGCCAAGGCATTGTACCAGGTCGGTTGTCACTGTGCGTACGCGGTTGGTTGGGAGTACTGTACAAACCGGATGTCTCCATTACGCTCTGCTGTGTCACAACGCGGGGGTAGCCATCAATCAGTTAAAAAACCATAATGGTAAGATCAATTGCAACAGCCTATATCTAACAAAGATGAAAGTCACAGTCATTGAAACCTTACCTTAATGCGGTTCGCACCTCTTTGAGTGCTGCATTGTGTTTGGAGAACTTTGCGTCACAAACAGTAGAGAGACACAATACTCCGGAGGTTGAGGCGCAGTAGGTTAAAATCTACTTTACAATCCAGCTGACAAGTGAATAGGAAATCTCCAGAAGCTCTTTTGAATACTATGACTGTCGCACGTAATGCGAATGAAAAGGTGTTAATTGAGCCAAGCATCAACTCGGTGCGGGTGTCAATAAGAATCAAGCAGGCCGATGAAATTGAACAGATATTGGTCCACCAGTTCACAAGATTCTTGACAGGAAGGGCCGAGGCGTTCTTCATCTTGAGAAGGAAGCCTATTACTGTATGTGTACTGGCTGCGAGCTGGCAATGGCTAATTGATTTAGGGATATGATATTTCGTTTTTAATCACCAACTTCCACACAGAGGAAATGCTGAAACATAAGTTGGTCGATTTCATCATCGAGTTTATGCAAGAAGTCGATAAAGAGATCAGTGAAATGAAGCTCTTCTTGAACGCCCGAGCACGTTACGTTGCAGAGGCATATCTCACGCCGTTTGATTAGTCTTGAAGAGACGTACATTAGAAAGAGATAGCAATGTCAGGTATTATGATTTGTCGCAGCAAAAGTTGTGACAATTGTGTCAAATTAATTCTACTATATTACTAGAAGTTATGCTTGCCATTTCGGGCCTGAACCAGGTTGGCCGACAACTGATATGCCAGTGAGACGACAGATACTTCCTTTGGCTGAAGCATGATATTTCGCACCCGTCAAAGGATCCTGTACAAAAGGCTCGCCATCGTATATAGGTGTAAGCGTTGCGGGACAAATACTGAAGTTTGTTTCTCGATTAAAATTGATCTCGACTTCATCCAAAGCAGATGCTCCCGCAACGTTCTTAAGTGCCATTGCTTTTTCTCTGTGTTTTTCTCTCAATTTCGGCAAACTCAATATCTTGTCAGCGAAAAACGATGCCGAAGCGAAGTTTTTGGCGGTAATTGCCAACTGAGTGGCCTTCAGGAGTGGAAGTGCAGCATGCCGACCGTCAAGCTTAGGAACAGTCATATAGGCAGCAAGCTCGAGCGACCTTTGACTATTGCTCTGGACTTTTTGACGGTTCAACTCGATGCTGCAGGCAAGAATATAATTTCGGCAAATCTGTACACATTCTCCGAGGAAGTGTGTTTCATCATTTGTGCTGGCGGCAGATGTCACCACGACATAGAGTACTTCTCTAAATGTCTCCACAGCTAGTTCGAGCTTATTGAGCGAGAACTCTTTGTATGCAGCGTCCAACTTCGATTTGATGCCACTCAAGTCAGGAATAAGCGGTTGTAGATGACTGTTTTCTGAACCGAATCTTTTGGCATTGAACTTTAGAGGTGCAAGTTCATTAATTCCCGCTAGATAAAACTTTGAGGACCTGTAGACTTCTAAGAACCTGGGCTTAAGGGGAGCAAAATTGGCAATTCCTGATTGTCTGTTCAAAAGCTGAGCAGCACTCTCAAACGAGCCCGCCGCGATATGGTCGGCAGGTACTTGTGAGGATCGTATCCAAAGATCTGGCTCAGAGAGGTTTGCCTGCGCTTCGGCGACGTTTGATTTCAAGTCGCCACCTAGATCTTCAACTTCCACATCCCAATCTCCATCGTCTTCTCCATCGTTATCAACTTCAACATAGTCGCTGTTGGGCCCGCCTTGGATTATTTCGGGATGTGCTTCCTCGCTGGCTTCGAGAGAAAGGTCTGCGAGCTCACCGGACAAAGATCGCTCGAAGAATGATCTCACAGATTGTTTCAAGGGCCAATTGCCACTGTGTGTATCATGCGCTACACCTGGAACGGTGTCCTGAGAAACATCAGTTATATCAACGTCTTCGGAGGAAACATCAACTCCCACACTCTGAGCAATGTCGTCAGCTAGATCTTCCAAGCCGTTACTCTTTGCCAAAGCATATGCCAAGGGATCTTGGCCTGCCTCTCGAAGCAGCTGAATACGCTGCTCGACATTGTTCAAAAAGATACTGGTCTGAAACCTGGCAGCATAGTCTGATCTGTGCTCAGCAATTTGCTCCATTTTCTGAAGGCGGCCCACATTTCCGGTGATAAGATAAATGAAAGAGAGTCGGTCAAAATCATGCTGCTTCTGGTAAATCTCTTCGACCACATCATGGTTACCTTGAGACAAAGCTTCCTGGCCCAATTGACGCCATGCAGATGCTTTCCCCAATGCCTTTGCTTCTTCCAATGCTACTTCAAGATTGCCACATTCGATAGCCAGGTCAAACTTTGTTTGGTGGTCCTGCACAAATTGAAGTGCAATCTCAGGGTATCCTTTCTTCTGCAAATAAGATATTATGGACTGGCCAACCAAAGACGAAGTTTTGATGATTCGAAGTACCTCCTGGAAGTTCTTGTTGATCAGAGCCCGCTTGAATCTGTATTCAGTTGGATCAACGCGTACGACTTCAACTGTACCCGCGCGTGTCAACGTGTAAACGCTGCTTCCACGTGCCTTCACCAGGTAAAGTGTATTCGGCAAAGTTCGCAAAATACCATTGTCGCCATTCAATAAACAGTACTTCAGGTGATTCAAGGTGGAGTACAGCAACACACCAGATTCATCCCATGTCGCGCTTTTAATTCGAATCGTCTCATGAAGAGAAGATACAGTCTCCAAGTTTTTAGTCGCGATTGTGACCGTGTGTTTGCCCAATAATGCAACGTATTGTCCATCGTTGGACCACGAAACATACTTGATACCGGCGATAGGCATTTTAGCAATCTCCTTCTTTTGCTGGATGTCCATGATGAGGACTTGCGTTGCACCGACTAGCATCAACTGACTAGGGCCAGCCACAATAATATCCTTAGTAGAGATAGGCGTTGCAATGGATTTAACGATTGAATTACTCAGATCGCGTATCTCGATTGCCTGATTTTTTTTGTTAAGGACTGCAAATCTGTTTCGCGAAATGAAAACTGCCTGATCTCCTTGGCCCTCAATTACATTGGTAGGTTCAATCGCTCCTGCACTATCTCGAGGGAGATTCATGAGCTCATAATGGCCAGTATTTTCCGATCTCCAAGTGGCAAGGACAGATCTCTCGGCAGGATTATAGGAAAGTGCTCTGAACGGCGTCCAGGAACTTCCTTGCTTCTTCAACGATAGAAGCGCTAAATTTTCGTTCGAGGCAAGGTCGTACTGCTTCAACTGCTTATCCTTAGAAACGTAAAATAACGAGTTCTGGTGAAGGGCAGATGCAGGTCTCTCCCTTTCAAGTTTGAAGACCATTACTCCCGTATCATGCGCTGCTGCGAAAAGGTTCATTGATGGATGAACGGCGACATGCCAAAACTTATCCGAGTCCCGTTTAAATTGTTGGACTGGCGTACGTTTGTTAAGATCCCACGTTCTAATGGTCTTGTCTTCGCTAACAGATACGATCAGATCCTGGTATGGGTGGAATACACAGCATAGAATATTGTTTAGATGACCACGGAAAGTATCAACCTCCCATGCCTTATTCTCGCTCATACGCCACAACTTGAGTACACGATCATCACCGGCGGAGATGATCAGTGGAAGAGTGGGATGGAACGATGCCCAATTAACACCACGATCATGTCCCTCCAGTACGTACTTCACCACTGCATCTGTGTTACCAAAAACATCTTGTTGCGGAGCATTAGCTCGGGCCAGCTGATCCTCAAAAGAGTTGACAGAACTTTGGGGTGCTGAGTGCTTCTTTCGCAGTCCAGAAATATCCCACACTCGCACCGTTTGATCCAGAGATGATGAAACAATCAAGTCTTCTGTGGGATGGAACTGTGCCGACATGACATAATGGTTGTGACCCGTCAAGCAAGCAATTTCCTGCCTGTTTTGCCAATTCCAGATTCTGATCGTTTGATCATCAGAGCAAGAGATCAGCCAAGGAAGGTCGTCGTGGAAAAACACCGTTCTCGTGTAATCTAAATGGCCCGTCAAAGTGAACAAGCATTTCCTAGTTTGAAGAGACCACACTTTGATGGTGTAGTCGTCGCCACAAGAGGCGAAAAGAGGTTGTGTTTTGTGGAAATCTACTCCTCTCACAGGACCTCCATGGCCCTCAAACCGGTCAATTATTGTCCCCATTCGATAATCCCAGAGCTGGATTGTAGAGGAATGCAAGGAAACCAGAATCCATGGTCTGAATTATTAGCATAACGATTGAGTGCTGGCTGTAAACACATACCGCTTAGGGTGGAACGCGACGCTTTTCGCCCTAGAAGACTTTGACTCGAACTACAATTCAAGGTTAGAATGCCATTGCCACCAATATTAACATGAAGCATACCTTCGTGAGCATCTGCATTGCAAATTGAACTTGGTTCGTTACTTTTTAGATGCTCGTAGAAACGCAGTATCGAGGACTTAGAAGCTATTTGGTAATGTTGAATCTACGACGTGGCCTTCCCTGTCAAGAAGTCCCACTGCCAACTGACGCGCGCACACGCTCCAGTCCCCAGGGGGGCAACGCTTCGATTTGCTTCAGGATGATGTCGTGCGGCGCGCCCCACCGTGGCCAAGAATTTTTCCTCAGCGACGACATCCAGGCAGCATCACCTTTCATCTCTTATCGAACAATGCTTTTACTCAAGGGACTCACCAAACGGCAGTTCTCAATAACGTGTCAACTCTTGGAGGACGCAGGGTCTGCTCGAAAGAAGGTATCGAGTGCCGTCAACTGGAGGCCAAAAAAGACTAAGGCTATCACGGAATCGGTACAACAGATAGCTGCCGCGAATAAGCATGTGCCGTCTGAGAATAACATACACCATAGCTTTATGCGCAAATTTGGGATGGGAAGTACATACGATCCGTTCGACTTCTCCCTCATGAAACTGAAGTTAGATAGAGAAGCGCAATTCTCCAAGCCAAAGACAGACCAGTTTCTCAAGGCAAAATTCAATCCTTTGAAACTTTGGAAAGAGCCCATTGAGCTTTCTGAGTATATCTCCACGAATGGATCTATATTGCCCGGTTACCGAAATGGGCATAGAAAGAGGACGCAGAAGCTTCTAGCAAAGGCCATCAGACGATCAAGGGCGGCCGGTTTACTATCACCTTTACACCAGGATGTTAGCAAACTACCGACAGAGAGGTATCGGCTTTGAAATGTAAACCTGTACATCAGTCCATCTCTTTTAAGTATTATTCCCTTTCGTTCTCATCTATTTGTATCGTTGCTCGCATCTGCAAACATATAGAACGAAACTTCTGTAAATAGTGGATCTCACAATGACTTGAACTCTAATATAGCTTGGCAGTTTAAATGTCTGGACTGTCAATAAGGCATTCAAACTGTTTCTTTTCTTCAATTTCCTAGTTAATATCTAAGAATCGAAGACTAGGTCGTACACGCTTCGCGCGGCTGCTGACCAACGCGTCTAAATTACGTGGTTCAATTTTGTTCCAGTTTTTCTAGCCAGCGACACAGCTACCATTAATACATACACTCGACAGCCCAATATGAATGATGGAAGCTGAAGACCATGTATCCGACTCCGATTTCATTCTTGAGTGGGAGATTATATGCTCTGATGACTCCTCAGACGAGGCTCTCATTCCGACTAGACCAGCAGTGCGAAGGTATCACAGAGAGGGCGTAGAAGTGGACGCGAGTGAAACCGCCCAGATAGCGCTCGATCCAACAAGCACGTTCGAATCAGTACGTAGTTGAACGTCATCAAGGACTAACATGTGCAGCGCAGTGATAAGTCGATCTTACCAAGTATCTCTAACCCGGTCTCGCCTACTCGTCTCCACGAAGACATCAACTCGCCCTCGAAGACAATCACTAACGTGTCATTATCTCCCAGAAAAAGGGTGGACAATGCGATTCCGCCAATATCCAATCTCCCCACTGATGATTCAAATGAAAGATCACCATTAGCAAATAAACATACAACACACCTTGGTGTTGAGAGCGGTGCTACTATGCCACGGTACTATCTCAGAGCCAGGAGAGACGAACAGTTGCATCCATATAAAATGGAAAAGCTGAACGCCAAAAATATTGGAATATATGAGCGCACTGAATTGCAATCGCAGGAAGATCGGGACTATACGCCTCCGGTATCACCTAGTGTGGGTTTCGAAAACAGTGGGGCTCAGATGGTAATATCACAAACCGATGCGCTGCTAGGTAGCTCAAATTCAAAAGCCCATGACAGTCGATCTGATGAGTCTTACAACTCTTCTAGCGATGACGAAAGAATCTTTTTATCAAGGACGCGAAAAAGATCAGTAAGACAAGCAGATGTGAATGCAAATAGCTTGCGTGAAGTGGTCCCGACCCGTGGAATGCGCATGCCAGTTGACTTTGAGGAAAACAGACAACGAAATGTACCTTACGATACGGATGTCTTCAATATGGTGAAAGCTAACGAGGCTGAAGAATATGACGCTGTTGAACCATACCGGCCAATACCTCTTGTATCCAAAAAACCCACCAAGGAAAGGAGCAGCGGCTTCTATTCTCATGCATCAAGTCGGAGATCACAAGCCACTTCCTCGTCGTTGAACGAGTTTCATGACTTCATGCGAATCTTTAATCGTAGTGGGCTCCCACATTATCGCACCGAGACGGTCCGTAAGAATTTTCGCCGTCGTTCAGGACTTTTGAAGACCAGGACAAACACCACGGGCAGAAAAATCATGGGAATCAAACGAAGTCAGCAGGTCGCTACAGGGGCTAAAAGCACCATGTCTGCAATATATCCATCGCGCCCATCAAATCTACTTTCTCATCACCGGCCCAGAGTTACAACTGTAGGCTCCACAGTTGTGGAGTACAGAGATGGTAGATTTGCTAGCCATTTTCTGTCCGAGCTTGGTAATGGCATACGTCCGAGCTTTCTAGATGATTTAAGCCGGCCCTTAAGTACCGCGAAACTTGCAGATCCAGGGTTGGTTCAGCGTCGTCAAGCACCATCCACAGCTAACTACCCAACCTCAATGGTGGCCTATCCAACATTAACTAATGGATTTGTGACCCCAGTCCACTCTATTCACTCGTTCGATCACTCACCTCATGGAGTGCTCTATGATAATCTGGTCTCTCTTTCCAAACACAACGACACAGCAGATTTCTCAGATATCTATCATATTTTACGCGGCATTCCGTCGTTTGATCTGCCGGAGCTGTTTCCTGGCTGCGCCGAATTGGACTCCCCAAATAGCTTTCTTATTGCGCTTACCAACATTTTACGACGATCGGCTCTTGTGCATCTCGATCCACGAGAGGGATTACTTATCATAAAGATTCTGGCTAGTTCGTTTTCCTGCAAGTTCTCTAAGAGTAATGAACGGCGCCGTCATCTTTCGGGATATATTTTGCAGGCATTATTCGAGGTTATTCACGATAGTACCAAGCAAATCGGTCACTCAGGGAATCAGAGCATCAAGCTTTCTACTATACAATCATTCTCTGGGATGATTTGCGACATATTTAGGATTTTGCTCGAATGGTGGGGGGATGATAGTGCATTATCATCTCTACTCGTCCAGATATTTGGACAGACTTTCAGTGATCTTTCCGAAACCTGGGG
Source organism: Blastobotrys indianensis (assembly GCA_030558855.1). Lineage (NCBI taxonomy): Eukaryota > Fungi > Ascomycota > Dipodascomycetes > Dipodascales > Trichomonascaceae > Blastobotrys > Blastobotrys indianensis. Next base: position 309,995 of record JAKTQK010000016.1, read on the forward strand.
ATTGGTTTATGCTGTCACAGATGTTTCGAATAACCTCAAGATGTATATCAATTGGGATGACCTCTTTATACGTGAGCTGCGAGAGTCAATAAGCAATGATAGCTCCATCAACTATCACCGCCTTCGCAATGCGCTTATTGGATGCCATCAAGTTCTTTCCTCTCATCAATGGTCAATGAGGGATTTTAAATTCCTTACGGCAATGTTCACAGTGTTTGGCGACCGGCGTTGGAAGAACTTCGAGACAAGTACGACGCCAAACGAACTTGTGCTACTTCCTAAATTTATAAGCAGTGAAGTGGAAGCATATAACATCGACCTCGATTCAGACTCGATCTTCAGCATATTTATGAAGATCGTGATTTTGGTCTTGCGAAGAAGTATCACCGTAACAGGGGGGCAATTAAGTCAGGTCGTACGCGCTGAGGGACATAGAGCCGACAACTATGCAAATGGTAATATTCAACACTCAGATCTTGAAGCTTTAGCGAATGACTTCACGGTAAATTTAGTGGGTGCAAAATATCTCAAACGTTATAAGTGGATTCGAACGCTCGAAAGTCGGATAAAGCTTCAAGAATCGCACTCGCATGCGCGAAACCTATCCTTGTCTGCACTCTTTCATTCCCTCATGATTGTTTTCGATGCTAAAAACAATGGAGATGTTAGGTCAAATGAGTTGGGGCAAATAGTAGATTGGCTCGAAAAACTTGTTGAGGCCACAGTGAAATCAAGTGATGATGCCAGTGCCACATACATCTCGCGTGCAATTCATGTATTTATTCAAAAACGGGCCGGGATGCTTCTCGAATGTTCGACTTGGACTGATATTTTAACACCTTTGGTTGTGCTGTGGGAGCGCTTTGGCTTCAACGTCAAGCAAAATTTGAAACTGAGCTTTCTTGCAGCGTTAGAAGTAGAAAAGAGAAGGAAGAAGCTCGCGGAAGAGCTTGTATTCACGGATGAAGGGCCCGATGCCGAATTGCCACAGCCCACAAGAATGCTAGCAAGTGTCTTGGGGCGGCTCAAGTTCGAGGAATTTCTTGAGGACAGCTTCAGTAAAAAGGAATATGTAGAGGAGATACTCCTTGACCTCCGATTTGTTTGCGAAGTTCAGTGTTTTATCGTGAGGGAGCGTGTCTCAGTAAGTCGAATACTGTTGCTCATATCAACTAACTATATCTAGACGTGGTATGCCATACTTTGCGGATACGGGTATGGATCTGTCATATGGAACTCTCCAAGATTGAGGGTCTTTGAACCGCTGTGGCTGAAACAGGCGTATCTTTCGGATCCCAGGGCTTTTTCTGCCACATCAGTGGCAGATCTACTGAATGAGAAGTTCTTCATCCAGCTTGTCAGTGCAGAGCCTAGTGAATACTTGATGGATCTCTTCTCAGTCATGAAGAATATCTATCCCCTTAGTAAAGCCTCGTGGGGTATGTTACGATCCACTATCCAAGAACAACGGGAAGAACTACTAGCCGGAACACTACCCTTCATGAATAGAAATTTATTCAATACGTTAAAAGAAGAGGTCAAACGCCAGAAAGCATGGATTTATGCGTATGAGTCTGGTTCTCGATCCACAAGCTACGATATAAGCGTCACTAAGCATTTTGAAAATCACAATCCTCTTGCCACTCGCATTGATATCAATGGTTCCCTTACCGCGACGCAGGGCTTCATCACCGAAGCATTAAGGAAGTGGCAGGTATCGGGTGATATATCAATGGTTAAAGAGTTGGCCGTTTCAATTTCTGATTTGGAGGACGAAAAGCGCTTTACTGTCATGCGTCTAATACTGATTGACTTTCCAACTGCATTGTGTGTATATATGGAAAACAACAACTGTGACTGTACTTTCTTCGCACTGCCGCTTATTCTGTTTGCAAAACGGTGCTTGTGGGACTCAGTATGCGATAGAGCAGTGCTCAATTCATGCATAGGAATCTACATGGAGTGTGCGAAAGTTTACTGTGGCTTCGTTGCCAAATGCTTTTCGAAGCAATACTTTTTTGCATTGTGGGGAGCGGTTCATATGTTGTTTGACATCGGAACTAGGTTAAGCAAGCTCATACTATACGCAAATTGTCAAAGCGTTACCTCGCAAGCCAAAAGCATCTTTTATCATCTCCACAAGTGTGGCGAGTTAATATTCAATGGCAAAGGTGATTATGATTACTCTGTCAACGAAGCCAAATCCTTCTTGTTTGCCTCGATCGATCTGCTGTTTGGCGAATGTAAGACTACGCGGGATTGGCTTGCAGACCGAGAAAAAGTCGGCTTATTCTCAACGGAGTCTACTGCCAAAGCTTCGTTTCTTTCATACTGTAAGCACTATCTGTTGTGTCAACGCCTTCCGTCAGATCAAGCAGATGAACCGCATGCGCAAGGCTTAACCAACGCTTACATTCCAGTTTCAAAATATTTTGCCAGCAACAACTTGTTGGAGAGTATATTCCTTTAAGCATGTAAAATAATGAGCCAGTCAAAAATCTGTTCTCGCCCATTGGTTTATTCTCATCTAGTCTCTTTATCTCGTAATGTTTACTCAATCTTCGTGGGCGCCCACGTTAACGCCGCACGTCCTTATCGAAACACGCGGCGCGCATTGTAGAGGTGGATTTGTGCCACCATTGATCCACAATCACTTTACCATTGTACGACACGGGCCGCCATATCAACGATGATATGATGTCGCAAGATTCGGATCGGGTAACATTCATGAGTACATTCTTAGGCAAAGGCTCGGTGTACGAACAGCTGGACCAGGAGTTGCCTACTGGGATTCACGGTAGGGCACGCAGTGGCGCTCTCCCTCGTCTAGAGTCGGATGATGAAGACGATCTTGAAGCTCAGGTGCACCTTCAGGAGAGAGTAGCCACCGATGACACTCGAAATATGTCCAACACATCTACAGAACGTGACCACGTGTTTTTGCGCTCTCGTTATTTCAAGCCAGCTCGCGCAGCAAACAACTTGCTACCGAAAGAAAGAGCGCTATGGAAATGGGCAAATGTGGAGAATCTAGACACATTTCTTTGCAGCGTATATGCATACTTCCTGGGTAGTGGTTTCTATGCAATACTGCTAGCGAGAGCTTTGAATATGCTCACTCTCGCATTTGTGATCACGTTCTCTACGTATTTCACCTCTTGTATCGACTACAGCAAGATTCCGGAAAGTACCAAGCTGTCGGAGATTCGTATTCCTCACTGCATGGCAAGTCTAGGGACTTTTCATCTCTTGACTCTGTGGACTCTCAGTGTGTTTTTTGTTCTGAAATCGTTCCAGTACTTGATGGATGTTCCGAGGCTCATCGACATGAAGAACTTCTACGAACAGCTGCTAAACGTTCCTGAAGATGACATGCAAACTGTATCCTGGCAACATGTAGTCAACCAGCTGGTTCTCCTGTGGGACCAAAATCTTATCACGGCACGGCGCGGTCGAACTAGCCCTCATATGCGTAAGAAACACACTAATCATGCTGAAATCGCCAATCGCATTATGCGGCAAGAGAATTACCTAATTGCTTTGATTAATAAGCAAGTGCTTGATCTAACTATACCGATCCCTGGGTTGAGGCACGTACAATTTTTGACTAAGACTATGGAGTGGCATTTAAATCTGTGTATTATGGATTTTGCATTCAATGAACAAGGTCAGCTTCGTCCTGTTTTTCTGAAGGAATCGCACCGGTCAGTGCTTTCAGAAGGTTTACGTCGTCGATTTCTGTTCGCTGGCTTTATGAACATTATCGTTGCGCCCTTCGGGATTGTTTATTTAACACTTCTGTATTTCTTTCAGTATTACGGCGAGTACCACAAGAACCCAAGCTCTATAGGCAGCCGACAGTACTCGCCGTTTGCCGAATGGACTTTCAGGGAGTATAATGAGCTGACTCATCTATTTCGACGCAGGTTGCGATTGAGCTTCGAGCCAGCAAATCAATACATAAATCAGTTCCCGAAGGAGAAAACAAATGCATTGGTCCGGTTTGTATCATTCATTGCTGGGTCTTTCGCAGCCGTTCTTGGTATTGTCTCGCTACTTGGCCCTGAGCAATTTTTGGGCTTCGAGGTTACTCCTGGCAGGACAGTGCTTTTTTATATTGGCCTCTTCACAACAATTTTGGCCGTTTCTAGAGGTATGTCTCAAGAAGAGACTCTTGTTTTTGATCCAGAGACTGCGCTGAAAAAGGTCGCGCATCATACCCATTATCTTCCAAAAAATTGGCAGAATCGACTTCATTCGGATCGAGTGAAAACAGAATTCTCCGCGCTATACCAATATAAGCTGTTAATTATAGCAAAGGAGGTTGCGAGCGTTGTAATTGCTCCATTCGTGCTCTGGTACTCCTTGCCTAAAAGCAGTGATGCCATAGTCGACTTTTTCCGGGACCATTCTGTGCACGTAGATGGTTTGGGCTACATATGCAGCTTTGCGGTCTTCAACTTTGACCGAATTCATAATGTTGGACGCAATGGTACGGATGATTATTCAGATGAAACGGATGTCAAGATGATGAAATCATATATCAACTTCAATGATAGCTACGGTCTTCCTCCTAATAGACATGGCAGACAAGTGATGGATGTAGCTGCCGATCAATCGAATGCTTCTACACCAAAGCATCATGGGATAAAGCTTGATGAGAGCGTAAGTGAATATGACTATGATCCTGCGCAATACACCGAGACTGATGAAGTCACAGCGCATTTCGAGAATGGTGGAGTGTTGGGTCTACTAAATCAATTTTATAAGCAGGCTGGAGAAATAGATGAGCGCCGTGTTTAGAAATGTATATTTATTATTACACTTATAGTGGGAGACAAATCTATCATGATTTACGAGATCTTTTTCTTGCAGCACGCTCACGCTCGTACTTGTTCTTCTCCGCACCTTCTTCCGTCTGAACCTGACTATAAAGCTTGGCCATACTATCGTGGTACTTCTTGTACTCGGTTCTCTTTTCAGATATCTCTTCATTGGCCAAAAACTTGGCGTCTCGTCTTAGATCTTTCAAAACCGACTTTTTCTCCTCTTTCATCTCGCGCTGAAGTTTCTTGATTTGTTTCCTAGTGATATCATCATCGTAAGCCACATCCAGGTTATAGTTATCTTCAAACTTGGGTGCGTGAGATGCCAGCGCGATTGGTTTATGAGCTTGAAGTAAAAGTGGTTTCCGGTCTGCCAGCCTATTTTTGCACAGTCGATTAAGCTTCTCCGCTTGCTCCATCGCTGCTTTTGGAGAGGTCTTGAAGAGCGCCAGCCTCTCGGCAAGCGGACGGAAAATCTCTGCGAATGAGCCTTTATCTCTCCATATCTCTGCACAGTTTCTGATCACATTCAGAATTAAAGCAAGTATTGTCACGCTTCCTGACGTATCCTCGATCGATCCATTCAGTATATGTGAGCATCGAACTATTCTAGCATTCAGATCTAACGTGCCACCTTCGAAAGATTGGTTCTCGTTCAATAATCTATCCAGGCTCTTCTGTAGAAATCCGGACACCTCCGGAATATAGCGTTTAGAAATGCTTTGTGCCGAAATAAGCACATTGCATATCACAGCACCTTTCTCAATGTCTGAGTGGCTGTTGAAACTACTAGCGGAAAGAATCTTACACATGAGGAGGTTGGCCGGCGTGCACACGCTGTGATAGTGGTCTGACGCAGAAAAGAGGTAAGGTATTAAGCAAAAGGTCATCAAGTCTGCTCTCTCTAATTGATTCAACATTGAACTTGTCGTAATAATTCTCGTCTGTAGCTGAAATATTCTTCGTTGAAAAAATTGGGCCAACGCAACGTCGTGCTGTGTCGACATGGACTTTATCGTGCCGACAACCTGTTCAAAGGCATATCTATTTATTTCAGTCCTGTAGGCGTGGTTAATGATATGATTGGTGATTTTCAAAAGTAAGCCTCTCATCTTTGTCTTGTTTCCAGCCTGCAAAGCGAAATCGTATTTGCCTTGTGCTTCTATCAAATTTTGGAGCAATGATGATAAGTCACTATCGACAATGTCGTCAAAATCGACTTCGAAAGCCTGGTCTGCAGAGGAACTCAATTCAGGTGTATCACCAATCGAACTGACAGCGTCGAACAAATCATCGAAATCGTCATCTGCTTTTCTTGACTCGTCAACTGCATTGAACCCAAACTCACGGGCCGCTGACTCTGCATCTTCGCTTCGATCCATACCATCTGAACCCACCATTCTAGCCATCCTGGACTTTTCAAGCTCCGCCGCTTTACTTTGCCGTTCGCTCAAAAGCTCGTCAGGGGTTTTTGTGCGATCCGCAGGCTTCGCTCGCTTTTCAAATGCTAGCTCTCGCAGAGTCCGATCATAGTCATGGCCCTGCTCGTGTGATTCGCCTGATAAACCTGTCAGCTCGCCCATAAGCTCTCTGAACTCTTCAGGATCATTCAACTGCTCAACCATTTCATTGAGCTCCTCCTTTTTCCGTTGCCTTTCAATTCTATGCATTTTGCTTTTTGCTATTACCTCCTCCATGACCTCTTTCTTCGATTTTTTTCGATCCGCTACTATTTGATTATCCGCCGGCTCTGCTTCGCGACTCCTCTTCTTGGAAAAAAGCTCTTCAGAATAATTCTCATCCTCAGATGGATCGTCCAGAGCTAGGGAGTTTCCGTATTCATGTTCCATAATATCGCTCTCTTCGAGATTAAAATTGCGCTTGCGGGTTTGCCTTTCCTTTGTGAAACGTGCCATAGAACGTTCTTCTTCAGTCATCGACATATCGCTCTCTCCAAAACGCTTGTCTGCGAGTATTCCTGCCCTATTGCGAAGAAATTTCGCATTTCTGTACTCTTGCACTCGCTGAGCTATTAGCAAAATTTGCCGCAAACATCATTTAACTTACTGCACGCTGAGACTCCAGCTTCGCAACTCCTGGCCTTCCAGCGGTCCCCATCACATTTCTCCCATGAATAAACTGCTTTTGTCGTGTGGTTTTAGAATCAAAGGAGTTCGGTTCACTCTTGTGGCCATTGCCCTGCCTCTTTGGATGTGATTCTGTGCTACTACTAACTCCACCTCGGGTGAACTTTGCCTTCAGTTGCTTCAATTGGGAACCAACCATTAGAAATACTCTGTCGCCCGTGATCGATATTTCAGCAGTAAGAAACGGCAGCGAAGTATTTGCCGCTCAGGAAAAAAAAAATTTCGGGCTGCGCGATAAGGTATCGCACGGCTGACCCACCGCAAGCGAGGGTTGTCAGCAAGCGGATTTATCGACGAAAAAAAATTATTACACGAATATGAACAGTTGATCAAATGCTATACTCCTCGTTATAGAATGGAAGGTTGTGAGCAGCTGCTACAGTTTCGGCATCCTCTATCAGCGAAGCCGGGCCACAAGCAACAACGGATATGCAAGACTTATTGTCATCTTCTATTAGTTTGGTGAAGCCCTGTACGATTTCTTCCATGGAGGGTCTTCCATGCTGAATCTTCAGATCTCGAAAATCGCTAGCACCACATGCGCTGGGGAGAAGCTCTTCTAATTCGATGCCTCTATCGCTGGAATCCGATTTTGTGTCATTGGCGACTTCGAAATCTACCGTCAGATAAATAGAAATGTTGCTTGTACTACAATCCAACTCTCTCAGGACACTGGTGTCGTCTGCCTGAGACGTGATCCAAACGCATTTGCAAAGAACCCTTTCGAATGTTAGTTGACGCAGGACCGGAATTGCCAGTGAAATTCCAGATCCACCTGCTATTAATAGGACATTTTTGGAGGCCATCGAATGTGCATAGCTGGATTTGAAAGGTCCAGTGATTGAGTACGAGCTCCATCTCTGCAAGTCGAAATTGGTTCGTCTAATTACAAGCTTGACATTATTGTCGGTATCAAGAGACGCAATTGTATAAGGGTGCGAAGGCTGGATCCATGCCCTCCAACTGCAGAGTGGTGGCCCTATTCGGATGTGTGATCCTGGTTCAAAATGCTGTGGTAACGCAGACCTTGTGAGCGTGACTGTTATCATAGAACCTCCGTGGTCTTGGACCTTCAACTCGCTATCTCGTGCATGTACAATTCTCCAAAGAATCTGAGAAGCGAGTACGCAAATGCACAAAGCCGCTAAGAAAAATACATTAGGTCGCGCATGGATCAGTCCTAAGAGGACAATCCCCCACGCGCTGATGTAATGCGAAGTGTAGAAGAACGAATAGAATTGTCTCCGCACTGGCCGCAATGATAGGAACGCTAAGATGCAGAACAGTGCCAGAGCGACTGATCCTAGAAAGTTTCTGGGACGAAACATTTTATAGATCTCTCCAGTACGAGCAAAGTACCAGGTGTACAACACACCATGGCCAAAAACGACTAGTCCTGCAACACGTGCTATCCACTTGTGCCATTGAAGTACCCACAGGTAAGTTGTCGACGGTAGATAAGAAGGGCGAAAGCTTAGGATTAAGACTAGAGGCAGCGAAGCATATGTAATCCGCCCCAGGAGTTTAGCCCACAGATTCAGCTGAGTAGGCTGTGCTGCTACTAAAACCGTTATTATACCCAAGCACCACAATGTAATAACGAGCCAAATCAGGAGGCGTGAAGTCCTGCGGCGGCCAATGTAAGCGGACAGTATCGGAAGCACCGCACAGATCATAATCGCAGACAGCAACACAACCCAATACCCGTATTTGGTCATTGAATCATGGCCATGACCAATTTTCGATTCATTTGAATCAATGCTGCTAAAGCTGTTGTTGTTCATGGACGTCGGAGCATAGCGGATGGAAGTGAGAAACTCAAGGTGGGGAGAGTTTGGACGGATGAAGCGCAACACAGAATATTAAAGCGACTCACTCCCTCCAATGCAGATGTCTGCGAGCAATAGACTAGAGGCAACAATCGGACATCATGGATGCTGATTGTTGCTGGCTAATTGCGCATCTACGTGAATTGATCTCGTTTACTCAATCAATTGCTAGACCCAAAAATATAAATTTTGAGTATATAAAAATACCTTGCGCGGTGGAAAATGGCTCTGTCAAAAATAGAGATATCTACGCTCGTGAACAGATAGCTAGCTTTAAATAATGCATTTAATTCTCACTCACTAGCCCTAGCTGCCTAACTGTGAATGACTCCTTCTTAGCTAACGCAAACTCTGGATCTTCTGTCCGTCGTTTGTTTGCCTCCTGTTGAAGTCTAACCGCTCTGGCTTTCTGGAAAAATGTTAGTCTAAAAATGGAAGGTCACATTTGATCCATACCTCCTTGGTGTGATGAAGACATTCACCGTAGTCCTCTGCTTTTGGACGGCACTCCGAGCTACTGCCAGTTCGGTTCGAAGTATAGCACTCGACAAATGCCTGCCACTCTAATTCCAAATTAGCCACATCTCGTCTATGTGTCAAGCACAAAATAGAGGCTCGTTTATTACCGTACCTGGAAAGCATCTTGCCATGCCACCGTTGATCCCAAATCCCGGCATTTATTGGTATATTTTATATATAATAAAGTTGCTCACGGCGGTGTGTTGGTATAGTTGAACAAATCTGCGCATCGGCTATTGGTTGGGACTTCTCAAGCTGGGAAAGAGACAGACGCTGGAAAAACTAATCGTGCGGCTCGGACCTGTCATCAGTCAGTGCAATGGCAGTGTCCATCGATGCAATACTTTTAAAATATATGTATATATCTAAAAGTGAATGGAACATCATAGTGGTTATCGCTGAGATTTTCCTGTAGCAAAATCACAAGACTGTTTTTGAGAAATACTCACAGTTTGGTGTGAAGAGCCGCAGCAAGCGCATCCCAGTGACCGCCTCGCTGGGGGGAGGCGCCCTGCCCTTGGAGCGCGACAAGCGTGGCCCGGTGAAAAATTTGTGCCAGCGTCAATTACCTACTTTTACTAACGGAATTTTTGCTTGGCTGCGACACACTAACCAACTGACCACTCTTCTTGATGCAGCACTCTACCGGTATGTACAATTATCAAGCACAATGCCGACATATCAAAAGTCTAACATAATCTTTTTAGGAGCGCCCAGTCAAGAGCCGTCAATGACGAATGCTCTCTGGGGCACAGGCACTGCACACACGAATGGCGGTAGCGTCGGCTCTGTCGTTCGTGGCGGGTCCACGTCAGTCGGCGAAGAACTCTCACGTCCACGATCACACGAAAGCCGATGGGGACCTTATTTAGAGGGAAATAAAGTGGCGAATTTGATCAATCTTCCTACAGCAATAACTGGTGCGCTTACGCCCGAGCAACTCGAGGCATATGCGCTGACTTTACGAATCGAAGAAATAACCGAGAAGCTCAAGCTTGGCGAAGTCGCACCTCCAAGAGCTGAGCGTTCCCCGTCGCCACCACCGCAATACGATGCAAATGGTCGTCGCATCAACACGACCGAAGCAAGATACAGGCAAAAGTTGGAGACAGAACGACATCATTTGGTTGACAAGGCGCTCCGTCTGATTCCAAACTATAAGGCCCCCTCCGACTATCGGCGGCCGCATAAGACGCAAGAAAAGATTTATATACCTGTGAATGACTACCCCGAAATAAACTTTATAGGCTTGTTGATTGGCCCACGAGGAAATACCTTGAAGCAGATGGAAGCAGATTCTGGAGCCAAGATTGCTATTCGAGGCAAAGGTTCTTTAAAGGAGGGCAAGGGTCGCGGTGACAATCCTCATCAGCAGAACATGGACGAAGACCTTCACTGCCTAATTACGTCAGACAATGAGGAGAAGATCCAGAAAGCTATCCAGCTAGTCAACAAAGTCATCGAGACTGCGGCATCCATTCCTGAAGGGCAAAACGAACTCAAGAGGGGCCAGTTGAGGGAGCTGGCTGCGCTCAACGGAACTTTGCGTGATGACGAGAATCAAGCATGTCAAAACTGTGGAGAGCTTGGACACCGAAGATATGACTGCCCTCATCGTAAGAATTATACTTCAGCCATCAAATGCTATGAATGCGGCAACTTTGGTCACATGGCTCGGGATTGCAAAGAACGGCGTTCTGATCAGAGAAAGCATACAAGTACCTCTACAGACTACGACCGATTACTTGAGGAAATCGATGGTTCGCGTGCCGGCTCATTTCAAAGGCCATCGAACATGGACCACAATGCAAACGCTAATGCTGCACCATGGCAGCGACCAGGGCCTTGGATGCGACAAGAGGAGCGGCCAGGGCCATGGATGCGACAAGAGCAGCCGCCTATTGGAATTACCCCTGGAGGCGGACTAGGCTTCAACCCTGCTCCGGGTCGTCCATCCTCGAATCAAATCGTGACAGGCTCGAATGCTATGAATCAGGGCTTACCAGCTGCACCGCCGGGGGTAACGTTAGCTCCGCCAGGTCTTGCGGTTCCTCCGGGTCTGAGATCTGCGCCATCTAAGGCAGCTCCTCCTCCAGGTAGAATGGCGCCGCCGCCTCCGCCGCCAGGTCTATCTCCAAGCTCGAGCCAGGTAGCCAGATCAAACTTGCAACCTCCTCCACCGCCACCATCGGCGCCAGGTACGCGACGTGCCAATTAACATGGTCAATGTCTCCTTTACTAACTGTCTGTATCTAAAATAAAATTATTTGATAAAAATAATATGTCACTGCTGCGATTTCTGCTTCCATTTTTGAGCGTTAGAAACAAGTTTGGACAGCCCAGTTGCTAAAGATGTGCTAGGAGACGAGAAAGAGATTTCTTCGTACTCCTCAAGATCCCCTTCAGTAGTTTTCCGTCTTTTTGTGACAAGCGTGGGTTGCAGCTTTTTCACTCCTGCTAGCGTAGCCGCATTTCCGTACTCTTTCTCAAACGACAGCCAAGCTTCTAACAAAATAGAGCGGTGAGATGAGATTTCTTCTTCCATAGAAGACCACGCACGTTTAAACACATTTCTAGCCCGCTGCACTTTATCAGGCTCATCGGAGTCACGAATAGCGACCTTTGGTGTAGCTGTATCTTCCTCCAAGCTCAATTCCATCATAGCAAAACTTATCCAAACTTCTGCACTAGGTTTTTCTCTCAAAACTTGTTCAAACAGAGACCTTGCACCTTCTACATTGGCCTCCGCCAGCTCCAGTGCAATATACTGTCTCCACAGGAGTTCAGGACGGTCAACTCGCGGCTGAGATGTCGCTAGGGAAAGTAAACCGCGAGCACGTTCAATATCTCCTAGCTCTTCCTCCATGCTAGCATAACCTATCCAAGCTTCACTTGACTCAGGGTGCGCCTCAATATATCTCTGATATAATTCGCGGCACCTATCAAACTCTCTCATTTGCTTTTCGATGTCGATGTAGGCTTTGAATATGCTTGCCTTACTGGTCATGCCTATCGCTCTACCCAGTAGTTTTCGGGCTCCACCAATGTTGCCTGAGCGAATCTGGAATTTCGCATAAAGTATCCAAATTTTGCCGAAAGTGAAATGCTGATGAGGTATTAGTTTCAAGCATTGCTGATAAACCTCTGCTGCTCTTGTAGGGTACCCATCTAATTCTTCGAATAGTGCATACGCTATCCATATATATATGTATTCTCTCCAAAGGTACTTGCGGCGGCTCCTTGGTATGACACGGACCGCTCGTTCAAATATGGCCCTACGCTGATTCTCCGGCGCTGATATCTCCTCCAAAAGTTGCGCATACCCCAGCCAGCCGCTATAATTGCCCTCATTCTCTCCTAAAACTCTTTCATAAAATATTTTCCTCTCTCCTGCAACAACGCTATGAATTCCTCCGCTACTACCGTACTGCTTCTCAAAGCGCGAGAATTCGCCACGCAGTATCTTCGACCTGGCGACTGGCAGCTTAGTTAGGAATAAGTGAAATATGTGTCTGGCCCTTTCGAGTTCCGATTGTTTTATCTCCCATTTGGTCCATTGGGTCACTAGGCGCTCATCTGAAGGTTCGAAATGCTCTAGCGACAGGCTTTGGGCCGCGTTTTGAAAAATCGTGCGCGTGGATGCAGTAGATCCATGGTCTTCCTCAAACTTGGCCCATTCAATCCAGGCATCTACTCCGGGAAATTTAGTAACCAGTCTATTGAGTATAACTCTGGCATTCTCATAGTTCTTCTGTCGTTTTTCCATGCTCACATACGCCATCCAAGCACTAAAAGGCGGATTCCATGCAATCCAGCGTTCAAACACCTCACGGCATCCATTTATGTTGGAAAGGGCTTCTTCCACGGCTGCATATGTATACCATAACTTCGTACTCATAGGTATGCGGGATAGTGCCCTATTCAGCAAGTTTCTGCCGTGGTTTATGTTTCTTGTCCTGAGCTCAGAACGAATATAAGCCATCCACAAACTCTCATTCGCTGACTCGACAGCCAAGGCACGCTCGAAAATAGACCTTGCTCTTTCAAACTCTCTATTTTCCAGTTCAAACCGAGCATACCTCTGCCACTGTGCTATATCGTTCCGCTTCCTAGTTAGCGCATCTTCGAATTCTTGACGCTTATGAGCTTGGACATGATGCAGCTCTTCGAGATCAGCTACTTTCTTTGAGTCAGCTTTAACCGGCAAATCACGTCTTTCATAGGCTTCTAGCAGAATTTGTTCTGCTGATATTTGCAGAGCCGCAAATCCTCGACCATCCTCGGTCATATTGTAACTGAGCGTCGAATTTGCAGAATCAGACTGAGACGCCTTGGGACACACGCGATACGGAGCGCGACGTTGAGGCTGGGTTTCCTTACAACCAAGCTGACCGCCATCTGTCATTGAGCAACACAATCTTATTTGTTTATCAGATGAGTATTTTATATCTATTTAAAATTGATAATCTCCGCCCCTCAAAGCGAGTACAAGGTGCAACTGTGAACCAGGCTCCAGTTTGTAAAATTCGGCTGTCTCCTCGTCGTTCCTATCTGATTAGAAACAACACTATAACCCTCATGAACTCACATCTGTTTGCCACTGTAGATCAGCCTTTGCTGAGAAGGTGGAATGCCTTCTAGCTCTTCGACTCGTTCCTTCAGTCTGGAAATCTATCTCGGTCAGTGCTGCCGCAATATGTGATTGCTTACAGGGTCCGAAGGCTCAATGTTGAGCTCGATCTACTACATTAGCATATGACAAATAGTTCAACGAACTTCTTTGCCTGTCAAAGTCTATCAAGTTAGTGCACATCGCGTTCTGTTACCTACCTTCACCTTTACCAGCATTGTGTCTCAACTTGTTAAGAGAGGCGGATGATTTTCGCATTTGGGATCAACACTACCATATGCTATACCCGACTCCAACGACAAAAAATGCTGATTTCAGATACGTCTACGAGCCCGCTGAAGATAGCTTTCTTCTGCTCGATACGCTAGAAGCGGAGAGACACTTCTTGCGTACGGCTTATTGCCATTCTACAGTTGTAGAGGTAGGCACTGGAAGCGGAATAATTACGGCTTTTTTGCAGCAGAATATTCTTCCATATGCTCACTACTTTACGATCGACATCAGTGCTGCAGCCTGCAAATGTTCTTTGCTAGTCTCGTCAGAGAATGGTAGCTCGAAGTTTATGGACAGCATCCAAGCAGATATTCTAACACCGTTTCGCGAAGGTCTGGTAGATGTTCTCGTTTTCAATCCCCCGTATGTTCCGAGTGAAGAAGTACCTTCAATGCCTGTCAAGGTTGTCGACGATAAATGGTTGGACTTGGCGTTGGAGGGGGGGAAGCAAGGCATGGAAATCACTTGGAGATTACTTGATATGTTAGACTCAAGGCTGAGTCGAAGGGGTGTTGCGTACGTTCTCCTTTGTGCCAGCAATATGCCTGAACAGGTAGCTGAAAATATGTCGAAACAGGGCTGGAGTGTAGAAAAGGTATCCATGAGAAGAGCAGGATGGGAAGTGTTGGGTGTATGGAAATTTTCTCGGAGAGACTAGCAACGATGAGGCCAGGCTAATCCAGTTGGCGCTTGGTGCTAGGCTTCTCGTGCTCCGTAAATTCCTTTAATCGTGTTCCCTCGCGTGTGAATACTACATCGGTAAGTGGTATGTAGTATAGACGTCGCTCACAAATAATTTATTCGGTGATTCTTCATTCGGTGGTTTTTCTCGGTATGACATGGGCTGGAGCGAATCTGCCTCTATCTGCCTCCACTGTGTTCTTTTCAATTCAACCGAGCAGCTTTCGCTGTCTTGAAAACAGCCTCGTCCCGGTATGTTCTCATCTCACTGGATCCACGACAACAGCCATGAAGCTTTTGCTTTGGAGCATTTTGTTCGAGAATATGCTTTTTGGCAATATCACGTACGTTCGAATGCTCTGAAACAGGTTCTAGGATCAAATCAATATACTTAGAGCCCGAGCCTCAATGGTCCACATATAGCACCCTGATACTCTATGTGGGGTTCGGTACTGGGGGGGGGGGGCTATTCTATCTGACTGAGTGGTACTGATCAGCACCTTTCCGATTTATATGACTGGCCGGTATCCTAAGCGGCTATAAGCAGAATGCACTGAGAACGTCGATCTAATACCGAGCACCCAAGGGCTTGTCTTTATATCTACAATATTTAGCTAAAGCACATCTCGTGAGTCGGGTTCTTCGGTGGAATGTCGCATGAAGCCAAGTGGGTAGTAAATGAGTTCAAGCCCAAAATTCTGGAAGTAGATTGATTTCGAATATACGTTGCTTTCCTCAATAGAAGCATTAGCTCTGTGCCACTCGTAGGCTTCGTAGGAATCACCAGTTCTGCGGTTCGGTGTTTACATGAGACAATGCTTACGCTGAAAAGTCTGCGAATACCTATCAGATGAGAGTATGCTATTGAGTTAGCACACTCACGACCTCACCAAACCCCCTTTACATATGTAGGTTTCCGAATCGAGACGGGCGTCAATCAGCAAGGGAAAAAGCTCAAGCTCTTTTATATCGATATCAGAAACGCATTTAGAATGAAGTTTATACTCGCATAATTTATCGATGCGGTGCATGCACTCCGAGGAGGTACTAGTCCTACTTCCTACAGCTGGATTGCCATCAATATCTTATTAAACATGAAAATATCTGACAAGAAAAAAAGCCAATAGCACCTAATTGCCATTCATTCAATCCCGAGGGTATAACATTCATTGATTCCGCATCCGTTTCCTCCATCGCAAATCATCAGTTTAGACTCATGTACCAAAAATGCACCTTTTCAAGCCTAGATGTGACAAAGTAGAGGAGTATAAGCACTAATACTTATTCTCATTTTTATTTTAATTTAATTTAATTTAATTTAATTTAATTTAATTTAATTTAATTTAATTTAATTTAATTTAATTTATTTTATTTTATTTTATTTTATTTTATTTTATTTTATTTTATTTTATTTTATTTTATTTTATTTTATTTTATTTTATTTTATTTTATTTTATTTTATTTTATTTTATTTTATTTTATTTTATTTTATTTTATTTTAT